>BSBK01007091.1:2500-552500 GCA_027943335.1 Chamaecyparis obtusa | reverse complement strand
CAGTCTTCTTCATCTACTATGTGTATCAGGTGCCTGGCTACTAATATTTTTAGACAGCGATCTCTCAAATGTGTAGCATTTATTTTTTTGTTCTAGTTCGCATGGTCCTGAATATTTAAAATAAGGACACAAACGATTTCTTCCATGAAATCCCAGCAATTCGACCCCGAACCATTTGCATTGAACTAAGCGGGAATTAAGAAATGATGAATTTGATCAAATGCTGAAAATGGTCAAATCGTGGATTGATAATCCGATTTTTCATTTCTGGATTATTTTTCGACCGTTTTGGTTCCACTTTTTGAAACTGGAATTGGAATTTGAGTATGATTTTTTTTGAATTGTTTTAATGTTTTTAAATTTAATAATTCATTTTTATTAATGGAATTGAATTTAAAATGTAATCGCAAACCGTTTTAGGCAGCCAAGTTGGTGGCAGGCAACCGAGTTACAATCAATGCAACCAAAATTTGACAAAAAATTTAGAAAATAAATTCGAGAAAAAATTCAAAAAATAAAAATTAATTTTTTAAAAAAAAATTGACAAAAATAAATAAAAAAATTCGTTAAAAAATTTGACAAAAAATTACAAACAGCAAAGTTACAAACCACCCACACAAATAAAAAATAAATTAAATCCCCCTCCACACATAAAAAATAAATTAAATCCCCCCCCACATGAAAAATTTAAAAATTTGCTTTCCCTCCATTCAAATTCCAATTTCAAATCTCAATTCCACCTTTTTAGATGGAAGATGTTAATGCTCATTTTGAACCAAAATGAGCATTAACACATTCCTATTCCATTTTCATATTGCACTGCCAAATTGAAGATTCGACGAAATGGGCACTAACAAATGTCAATTCCAAGCAAAAGTTAGAAATGGTCCGCTACCAAACGGGCCCAAGTGTATACCCATATTGAGAATTGGCATTGGGTGAGCGAAGTGAATGCTATTCCTAGAATGAGCTCACCGCGTTTCTTGGATTATAGCAGCCAGCAATAGAATCAATGAATTGATTTACTAGGTTTTCAAGTGTGATGGGATAATCTTTTTAGCTAATAATTCAAAATTGAATGTTGGCCAATGAGATCCATAGAGACTTATGGTCACCTAAACATTGTTTCCAATGCAGTGTGGGCAAGTCATTTTAGTCCCATGATTTTATTTTTTTCATTTGTTTGTAATTCTTTTTGTACCCATGTAAATTTGCAAGCATTTGGTTCATTTCTTAGGAGATAAGAAGAATGTACAACCATGTGGCACAGTTATGTGGGTAAGAAATGAGCCAAATGCCTACAAATTACACGAGTACGAAAACAATTACCCCTAACAACATTTTAATTTTTAAACTATAGTTTGTACCACAATTTTAGTAAAAAAATTATTTTATACATTATGGTAATTTTTCTTTTACATGGGTACATCCCTTCCTCTAAAAAAATTTAGCGGCTCACCATTTTAGTAGCTTCATGCCAGCATTATTTTTACATGAAGATAGTCCTCCATGCTATCTAAAAAATTGTAGCGCTATTACTCTTTTTTTAGAAAATATGTAGCACATTCAGTGAGGGATTTCTATAATTTTGAGGAAAAAACAGAATGACACTTGGCAGTGACTTAGTTGAACTTGTTCGTTAAATTTCCAAACTAGCAAGAACTGATAAATATTTTCTAAACCTACTTTTGCAGTTTCTTAAATCTATTTTAAAATGATGAGAATTTTACAGTTAGTAAAACGTTATTACTAGACCACTAGCTAATGAGAAATTTGGGTTTGATGCAGTCTCCATGTACAACCATTGTATTAGGTATGTATTTTTTTTGTATAATTCATTGGAATTGGACAAATTTTTTTAGATTTGTATGGTTTTCTTATTATTTGAGTTGGAATTGTACCATTGGAACAGGTTGTAGATCTTTGTGGGTAATTCATAAATAAATTTACTATTTTGTTTATATGCTATGGGTTGTGTGGGCATGTGCACGTTACTTAATGAATTATGGTTTTTGATTTTAATCAAACTGTATCAAGCTATTCTATATTCATTTCCTTATGATCAATGCAAATTGTTTTCCTAGGACTATGGTCTTCTTGTAAGTGAAGTTGCAAGGAAGTAGGTCATAGTTAAGAATTACCACAGATTGTCGACCCTAAAGACAAGTCACTAGTCTTATAGTATGAAGTGCACTTATAGAATGGCCTTGAGTGTGGAGTTGCATACTTGAAGTACCTCCATCCACAAGAAACTAGATGGATTGATAGAAGTTTGACAATGAAGCTCTATACCCCATCATGTTTGGACCAGACAAATGTGGAGAGGAACCAATAAAGTGCACTTCATTTACAAGCATAAGAATCCTAAGTCTGGGGAGTATGTTGAGCACCATCTTAAGTACCCTTTGTTTGTTCCATCTAACAACTTGACCCATGTTATACATCCATTATCAAACCTCATAACGAAGTGAGGATTTTGGTAGATGGAGAAGAGAAGAAAAAGGCAAATCTTTTGTCCGATGATTTTGAGCCTGCCCTCATCCCACCTAAAACTATTCCTTGTCTATATGATAAGAAGCTTGAAGACTAGGATAAGAGAGGCAAAATCCTAGATCCTATGAAACCAAGGTAAAAGATTGGGATGAAGAGGCTCCAATGGAAATTGAAGATTGCAAGTTGAAAACCCCTAAACATTAGCTAGATGATGAACCTAAGGAAATTGATGATCTTGAATCTACAAAGCCAGATGATTGGGATGATGAAGATGGAGAGTGAGAAGCACCAAAGATTTCCAATTCCCAAGTGTGAAGAGGCACCTGGTTGTGGTGAATGGAAGAGGCCAATGAGAGAAATCCCACTTACAAGGGGAAATTACTTACTATCAACATAACCATTGCACCTTGTTGGTGCAAGTGCTAGTTACCCTTTACTCTCAGTCTAACACAATTGCACACAAAAAAAGTTATATCGTCACTTTAATTTATACCAATTCAATAGAAAATCTTGATCATATACATTTTCAAACAAGAAAAAAAAATAGTCATACAATCTGTCTTTGAAATTAGATAGAAAATTTATTTTAAGAGGAGACCGAATAATCTAATCTTTCACCATAAACGAATAAAATACTAAAAACAGCTTAGTTTACCCCTATTTTAGAATATCAGAATTTTTTAGAAGTCCAAATTCAAAAATATATAATATGATCTATTAGTTGGACTTTAATTTTACTTTAAATTGACTATTGTTGTATTGCTATGGCAGATTATCCAAGGAAAAAAACCTCTACAATGGAAATGGTAGTTAATCACAATGAACTTTTAAAAGAACATTTAAATAACTTGAATTCTTTAAATCTGATATTTTAGTTTAAACTGACTATTGTTGTATTACTATGGCAGAAAAATCCAAGGAAAAAAACCTCTACAATAGAAATGGTAGTTAATCACAATGAACTTTTTAAAAGAACATTTAAATAACTTGATTTCTTAAATCTGAAAAAGCAATCAAATGTGTAATGTGTCACATCAGCACAACATGAACATGACTAAATGTGCAACTATCAACTTACTTTCTCTTAAACAATTTTAAACACTTTATAAAAAAACATATGAACCATCATATTTGAACATGTCAACTTAAAACCAAATTAGAGTAGTCAACATGACAAGTAAATTGCCCTACCAAATTACCTACCAAATTGATAGCTATTTGAAATACCCACATTAGATTTTAGAAGGCCAAAAATTAAACTGCTCCATTATAGAGCCCTCTCCTTATGATTGATTACAAGGCATTTACTTACAATGAAAACAAAAACAGAAAAATCAAAGTAATGTTGCATCAGAATTACCCTCTTCCACCTTGCAATGAGTGCTTTTAGATAGTCCAATAAAATCACAACGTACAAAGCTGAATCTAATCAATTATTTAATAATAAAACAGCAAAAGCAGTAGCATTCATCCACCCCACCTTGAGCATCACTTAACAAAGACAAATATAATGGACATCGACACCCACAAGATTTAACTTTTTTTTTGGCTTCTAGTGGTTCCAGTTGTGCTTATAGTAGTGTGAGGTATAGGACAGCAACACATCAGCAAGTCAAGACAAACAGAGAGACTGCGAAAACATTTAATCACAGGCAGTCTTAAAATTAAATCATCTATTCTTAAAATAAATCATCTATTCTGTACAAAATTGTCTTGCCATAGGCAGGGGTTTTTCCTATTGAAGCAGCCACTATTGCCACCTTTGAATGAGTGCTTTTAAGTATTCCAATAAAATCACAACGTACAAAGCTGAATCTAATCAATTATTTAATAATAAAACAGCAAAAAGCAGTAGTATTTATCCACCCCACCTTGAGCATCACTTAACCAAGACAAATATAATGGACATAATTCATGCATGGACACCCACAAGAATTAACTTTTTTTTGGGCTTCTAATGGTTCCAGTTGTGCTATATAGTTGAGAGGTATAGGACAGCAACACATCAGCAAGTAGAAACAAACACAGAGACTGCAAAAACATTTAATCACAGGCAGTCTTAAATTAAATCATCTATTCCGTATAAAATTGTCTTGCCATAGGGCAGGAGCTTTTCCTATTAAAGCACCACTATGTGCCGTTTACTAGGATATTTAAGAAGACTAGAGAACATGGAGCCACATCACTGGCCAAAAATGTTGGCAGAAGACAAATTGGATAGAAGAGCACATGGATGAAACAAAACAAAAATGTTGAATAAATGGGATATTAAATTGAGTGAGTGCCCAAGCACCAATGGGGAAATAGACATGTTCAAGGCAAATTCAAGGAAAACACGTGTACAAGACAGCTCGGGAGGAAAAAAATGTATTACATCAGATATTTTAATACTCAAAAGAATTATATAGGTATGGAAATAAAATGGAAAGCAAAAATGTTAATTGACCAAATAAGAACTAGCTTATACCAGTTAAGGTGTGAAACCGGGAAGGTGGATGATACCTGAAGAAGAGTGGGTAAACAGAAGATGTTGTTATTGCAATTAAGACGTGGTGGAGACAGAATGGCATTACATCATAGAGTGTTCAGCTACAAAGATATTTGCAGTAATTACACTGATAAGCTAAATGTAGACACCTTGAGCAAGTTGTTTGAAGAAAAAAGAATTATAAAGGCTTGCAGATTTCTTGATCAAGATCCACAACAGAAGATCCAATCTACAGAAGGATAAAGAAATCTAGTAGTGGGAGCCATTTGGGCTGTGTTGCTTGTGTGTTTGCTAGCTATTTATAAGTCCCATAGGCTGCTAAGCCTCGTGGACATTATTAAAAACTTTCTTTCATTCATTCAGATAAGCTCCCTTTAACTAATCTCACTGCCCCCACAACACACAAGACAATAAAAGAAAAATAATAGTAAATCATCCACATAGGCTCACTGATGAAGTACGTAAGTACAATGACTATTATCCATTATTCTAGTCCAAAAATTTATAGATTTGCTACAAATAGCATTTAAATAACAGTACCAATCCCTGGACACAAAAAGATACGTAATCTTTTGGCAATTAGTCTAAGTATTAATATATATTGCGCAGCAATTATGAATTGCCTAATAAACTGTCTTCTTCCTGAAAATTTATGCCTGTACATAATTCCCGCTTTGAGCTACTGAAGACCAGACAAATTCCAGGTAGCAAAATTCTAGTATCATCACCATACAAAATGCCGATATCTGACATCTGGTTTTCCGGTAAAGTGTCTGCGGGCCTCCAAAATGAACCAACCAGTACCACCGCAAGTATAGATCCAGCTGGTGAGGTCAAGTTCAAGTGTATTCTGATACAAAATGCGTTTCTAGATTGTGTCCTCTTATCAAAAAGAAACATTTCTCACTCTCCACGGCTTTCAGTAACTGAATGTAATTCATTCTATTCAAATCCAATCAACTATTGGCATTACAGACCTCAGATGCGTCTGGCTTTAAAACTAGATTAAAACATTATTCTGCAACACTGACCAACTCGTACTCACAGCAGAAAGATTATTGTCTTCTTTCACTGTAAAGCTTGCAGGTTCAGTAACTTCAACTCTCCCCCACTTGTCCACAGCAAGACGCATTGTGCCCTTGTACATGTCAATCTTTGCATTTCGAATTATCACTGTTACTCCCTCTTTCATTATATCAACTACAGCAATGCCAAGAAAGAAAGCAATCAGATACTAAAAAGATACGATCCAGCTCTTGCCATTGTTTATACCTATCAGTTTTTAAAAAGTCTTTAATATGATTTCATTCGCTATATTATATCTCAGGTTTTAAAAATTAAAAAATTAAAAACATTCCAATGCTGGATAACTAGAGAGAAAGTTTATTAACAGCTTGAAACTGCAGCAGAAATGTCAGTAATGCCAGTATCTTAGATGCACGCTTCAAAAATGACCATATCTTATATGCATGGTTAAAAATGACCGAGTTGCTGTTATTATTTATAGCCCCAGTTAGTCCACAAAAGCCCAACAAAGACAGAAAATGATCGATCTGCAACTTGAAATGCAAACAGAATACTTCTCATTAGGATGCTCAGAGTGACTGAGAGGGGAGTAGAAATTTCCTGCACTAGCTCAAATAATTTAGTAAGAATAGTTGACATGCGGCAATCTCAAGTGGTTGATGACTATCATCTTGATAATCTTCCTCTAAAATATGAACCAGTTAGTTTTCAACACAGGCTACAGAGGGAATCATGATAGAGTTGAATGTTTTATCCACCATGAAACCATTATACTAGAAAAATGTACAACTTCTAAACGTAGCATCCAGACTAAACCAACATTCCTACTCCAGCAGATCATTATCTAAATTTCCTTTCACATAAATGTTTTTAGATAAAACTGGGTAACAAACACCTATGAAGTTCTGAACCCCTACCACGTACTGATGTTGCTCTTCTACAATGAGACGTAAAATTACTGATCCGATCATTAGGATTGCCCTCCCTTAAAGTATCTTTAATTTGTACTACAGCATAAAATCTTATGGCAGTTAGTGTTGAACTTAAATTAAAATGCATTTCATCCTCCTAAATCCCATGACACTTTATATTGTATCTGTTTGATTATAACTTATTGTTGAATATAGAGTACCAATATTCCACTGATCCATTAGTTTCATAAATAAATCAAAACCTAGTGAACATGGAAGTTTTATTGATGAGGTCCATTAAACTAGCAAATGGGTATCATTCTTAAAATTACAGCCCAACCTTTTCCCCACAAGACCTATCACCTGACCCACGATTTACCACATCTTAGTAAAACTAGTGTGTATTAAGTGTTACTATTAATTTATTAAACAAGAATATAGACCGCATCATTTTCCCACTATCATCAAGAAGGCCCCATTTAACCCCACCAAAGTCTAACCAAACAATCTAGGTTACCGGGTTCGCACCCTGGACCCTCGAACCGGGTTCACGTGGGGGTCTGGGCAGGGTCCAGGATCAGACCTGTGTCCCAAAAAAAACAATAAAAACAAACTTTTTTATTGTATTTTTTTCCTTTCTAACCCTAAAACAGCCCCATAAAAAGCCTCCAAACACATTTCTTTTCTCAATTCTCTATATTTCTCTTATTTCACAAACCCATACAAACCATAATGAAAAAAAAAAAATCACGAACACAGTTCTCATAGCTGAACCCGAACCAGTAAGTTAGCAAATAATGATTCGGAATGTGGATCAAACTGCAATTGAAGGATAACATTTTTGTGGCCACAACACACTGCCACTAATTTTTTGCTTCCCTTTCCTTTGCCCTTTGTTTGTTCCTTATTATATTCTCAATTCTGGTTCTCGAGTGTTTTGAATTTATGGTTATATTCATAGTAAGGTTCTTCTTAGAGGTAAAATCATCCAGACGTGGATACAATTCAGATAAATGGCAACCAAAATGTAAAGAACAAAGCTCCTTAACACACCTCCCAAGCTACCTGTAATTAAGATACACATTCTAAATGACTTCTGTCCTGTCTGTACCTGAAGGCTCTGCTACCTCCTCTGCTTTCCAAATGAGTGGATCAGATCAGAGAGGATTATGCTCTCACTTTGCATTCATCATTCACTCTTATTGTCTTTTCTCAACCAATCTAGGACAGGTGCCCTATCTAGCTGGGTCTAAGTTCGTGTTTGTGGGTTTTGCCCTTGACTTTTACTGATATTTGATTCCTCCAGATTTTAAATAATATCAGGTTAATATCAAAAACTTGTGATCTATCTCCCAAACTACTCTTACATCCAAAGTGATATTTTACTGTTTCAATGAAAATAAATTTTATAATCTAAGATTAATTTTACATTTGGTACTTATAAGAGCCCATTTGCATTTAAATCAGGGATATATTTCTTTGTATCTGGATAACCTTTACCCAACTCTGTCTTTTAAAGCCCCTCTTTTTTTCCAACACAAGTTCTTTTTGGTATATTAAACACAATTTATTATATAATTTGTTCTATTTATCAGGTTTGAAGCAAAAATTTAGGCTTATCAGATTATTTTTAACTGTTGACTTGCCTATCACTTGCATAAAGAGACACATACTACATTAAAATTGTACATTGGAAACAGATAAGCATCTACGGATTACCAAGGCAACCTAACATCCTTTAAACGCAATTCAATAAACCAATTCCTCATCCACTTTATATTAAAGCAAAAAAAATTTAGGCCTCGTCCTTCCAGCTCTGGACCTAACAAAGTTGCTAGGAATGCCCACCTCAAGCTTTCTGCGCATATACTTTTTAACCTATCAATTATTTCATAAGAACTTCCAAGTATGGCCCTAGCGAAATTGATAAATATGTTTAACTCAAGCTTTCTGCCACATATACTTATCCTAACATTAATTAAATAAAAAGAATCACATCTTCACCATACTAGAGGACAATCTAAGGTAAAAGCTCGGATATGGTGTTTATCTAGGAAGCCAAGTGGAACAGTAGAAGATATAAGGGAGATAAATAAATACATTAGGAGCACTAGCAAAAGAAGCAAATTATGTGGAACATCAAAAAAACTAAAAACATAGAACCCCATCCAAATTTAGAGTCTGCCCCTAGACAACATTAAACTATTATTTGATTATTTAAAAAAGTCAGAATGATTAAAAGTTCATCTTGTAACTTCCTAACCATCTTGAGATGCTAATAAAATCGGCATTATTTGTATTCAACATGATTGTAATGATGAGGTCCCTTACAATCATACCAGTGTCATCTAAACGAAGAATCATAATACCACCCAAGATAAAAAAAAATTAACATACAAAATAAAAAATCAATTTCATAAGATACAGAGACACATAACCTCACCTAGAATTTACCTCAAAAAGGCTTACAATTGACGTGAGATGACTTGCATGCCAAACAACACTAATGCCCATTTCCCTAAAGCAAAAACGGGCTGTTCTTTTGGGCCGAAATGAATTTAAAACCCTGAGAATACCAATATCCATTTCAAACATAGGCCCAGTAACACAGAAAATAATTATAATTATATAGTTCAAAAAACCATCTTAAAATTGAGATGGGCAAACAACTTATACAATCAATACCCTTCAGGGGAAAAGGGAAAAACTAAAACTGAGTCGAACTGAATGTAAAACCCTGAGAGTACCAATATCCATTTCAAATATAGGACCAGTACCACGGAAATTAATTATAATTTATAATTCAAAAAACCATCTTAAATTGAGATGGGCAGACAACTTACAATCTATACTCTTCAGAGGAAAAAGGAAACACTACAACTGAGTAGAGAAGACAACCATTTCCAAATAATAATTTTTCTGAACTGGGTCTGAAACCCTACTAGTCCTAAATTTCATTTCCACATGTAAAAACCCCTTACAGAACTTCATATTAGTAAAACAGCCATGATCGAGCAACAGGGAGAAAGGTATGACATGACATCGAACCATAAGTTTCAAAACGTGGCCCTTAATTGTCTCTGAAACACCAAGAATTAAAACCTTAATTTCTACAAAAGGTCAATACAAAGATTCCCTGCAAAGAAAGATTAATTTACCTACTGTGAAAAGATAAAACCCCTAGGATCGATTCAAGCCTTAATGCATCATATACAATCCACTATAATTCAAAATGCTACAAGAAATATGTTTCAATTAAAAAACGAATAAAATCACCTACTTCAAAACGCACTAGATTGATCATTTCAAAAAAATATGGACATAATCCAGGCGAAAATAAAACTATACACCCGAACGATGAATGAAAAATATGAACCTGATTGCTGACATTCAGATAAGACAATCTTACGCGTAGCGAGGATGCAGAAACCATACAGTACCTTCGGAATTCCTAAACAAAAAAAATTCTGTCACATATTGCATCTAAACCTAAATCTACTCCAAAATTAAAATTTAACCAAATGTTACAAGTTAAGTGCACTATCCTAGTCATCAGACCTTTCAGCATCATACGCAAAAATCACTAATTCAAAGTAGAAGAGCATAATACTTGTACAGTCTTCCTTTAGTAGAAAGTTATCAAATCATTGAGATAACCCGACAAGGAAATCTCTTGCATAAACGCAGAATGCGCCCAGAAGCAGCCTTACAAGCCGCAAGCTTTGCAGAAGCTCCCCTTACTCGCAACAACCTTCACAGAAAAACCCTTCTAAACCAAAAGGCTTACCCCGCAAAATTTATATTTGGCAAGAAGGGAAACTCCTAAAGTAGCTGCGAAATCCTTTAGAATAAGTTCCAAAACCCGGTGTGAAAAAGGCCTAAAAAGACACAGAATTTGGCATTCCAACCTTTTTCATCAAACAGATAAAAAGTCGACTTATTAACCTAGTCGACTATATTTACAATTCTAGTTGCCAAAATGAAATTGCAGTTACCTTGCTCATTTCTGGCTGTGAATATGATTACGCCAGTGTCGTCTCCAACGAGGCACTCGGCGATCCGTACCTGGCGAAGGTTGGCATTTCCTGTAGGGTTAGGACGCGCCCTCTGCAGCACCAGCTTCGAACTCACCACCTTCACCACCATCGTGTGCCCCGTCGTCCCCGGCTGCAGTTCATCCACCTTCTCAAACACCGGCTTCCTCAAATTTCCCCTTGGTGCAGCCACCGCTTCTGTTGCCATGACGACAAATCTTCAAGTTTCTCACTTCCACAAACCCTGACTTCCTTTTCTGGTAAAAGATGCAATCCTGCACAATACACTAAATTGCTTTAGAAAATTCCTCAAACCCAATTTCTTCGAACAATATATACTCGAACCCTGGTTTCTACAAATCGTAATCCCCATCAAGCGATCAAAGAGCGAAACCAGTTCAATCGACAAACCTTTTCACCAATTCTTCAAACCCTGCTCTCCTCCACTGCTAACGAAGTGGATTCCGCTGAACAAAACAATTTTTTTTTGGCAAATTCTTCGGACTCCAATTTACACAAACCCTAATGTCTTCACCAATCAAAACATTGAATTTCGCATGAAAATGGAAATAGAAACCTCAACAAAACAAAGAAACAGCTTTAAAACCCCCAAATTCTCCAAATTTCAACGCAGATGTCCAGACTCTGCGAGCAATGGACTTTTAAAACTGCTAATTTTACTCACATTCTTTTCGTCTTCGTCACGTTATTGTGACGCTGTAATCAACGGCTGCAAATTGCGCACTTCCCACCGGATCGTTGATTCGCGGTGTTGCTATCAATGCTTTCGCATTATTCCCGCGGACTTCAACTATTATCATTTATAATTTCTTGCAGATTCTGAATACAATTAAAAAAAAACTATTATCATTTTTAATTATTATTAACACCCATTCAATTTCTTCAAAATTTTCAGTAATTATTATTAATCAAATCAGTTCCATACGGATGGTTACATGCATTCCAATGTTTGCGGATTTAATCTACACCGTTTATCGTCCAGTTATTTAAGCTAAGTGGTACGTAAAGATTTTGCTAAGTAGTACGTAAAGATTTTGCTTTAAATAAACTTCGGTACGCTCACTGATCTTCCTTTTCGTGATTTGGCTATTCCTGTGACTTTGCTTCATTTATTAAGGGTCATTTTAAGTACTTGCCGTTAGCAAATATTATTGCATTTAAGTGAATTTAGAGTGTTAATTGGGTATTTTTTAATTTGAAAAAAAAACATTTTCCTAACATTAAAGTGTAAAATTTTTAATTTTATAAATGGTCAGTAATATTTTTTTATATGATTGAGTAAAATTAATTTGGCTTTTATATGGTAGATTTTTGGAAACATTAAGTGTAAATCATTTTGTTCCAATTTTTTTAGTATTTAAAGGCCAGCTTTTGTAGACTATGTAAGCAATCTATTTTTAAGGGAGTTTTCATTCAACTTGACATTATTTAACTTAGAATTATGTCAAAGTTGGATGTGAGAGATTTGAATGATTATTTTTCTCTATTATTATAAGTTTTATAGTCATATCACTCTCTACGTTGAAATTAGGCATCTTATCTACTTACAACTATCATGGGTTCATTCAATTCTTCTTTTTTTCCTTTTTCTAAACATTTCTATAAAATAAAATGGCATTCATGAAGTATGATTTCTTTTTTTTTTATAGCTATTTCTATATTTAAATATTATTTATGTTAAGAATTAATCTTTATTTGATAAAGTTTTTTTTTTTTTACTTAGTTATTTGTACGAATATTTCAAAAGAACCCCTACAACTCTTTTGTCTCATGTGAGTGTTCTCACGTATGTGTGACAATAACATCTTTTTATTATTTTTAATATATGTAATATTAGAGCTTAGGAGTAGAATCATCTTTATAAGGATTTTAACACTTTGTGCACGCGTAGGATGATATGTGGCATTCATAGACTTCGATTTACATGTGGAACTACTCTTTCTCCTTTATTTGTTTGAAGGGTTCCTCTCATTTTTCATATGAAGTATTTTATGTTTGAGCTAACTCTCTTTCTCTCATTGTATACTTTTAAGCTTTATGTTATCTTATAATATTTAATTCAATAAGCTTTTTTATTGTGGCATCGCCCACTGACGAAAAAGTGTTTGATACGGAAAAGCTTTCCCAGGAAATTTTACGAGGAATTTTCTGGTGGGCATTTTCTTGGATCTGTTGAGGTTGAGCCCTCGAGAACGGCTCACTATTTTCAATTTAAGTTTGCAAATGGATTATCTTCCTTGTCTATGTGCCATGGATGGAGGCTATGAGAATAGCGTATGGACAAACCGTTAGGACAGAGATGAGCATTATATAATTAGGCTTTTATCTCAATTTGAACTTAATGTAGACGCCGAAACAAGATTGGGATGTTCACCAATGCACCAACAAGGTGTGTTGTGTTTTGCAAAATGTCTAAAAAATATGGTTTCTTGGATGTAGTTGTGGTTGCAGGAGTGACACACAATAGAGTTTTGAATGGCTCAAAGACTCTCAAGCTAACACATACGGTAGGTGTAATGTCAAGTCTCCATAAATTTTGCCAGCGTCCCTTCTACCTTTAGCATGGTATGGATGTCCTCTAGTGCAAGTTGTTGTGGGCATTTTCATATAATGCCCCCAAAGATATGTGGTCTCAAGGTCTGCATTGATTGTGGGTGTTGCACAGAACAGATTAGTTGAGCAAATTTCAGAAATCTCCAAAGCAAATACAATTTAAAGTTGTAAAACCAGAAGCAACATTTGTTGCCAGTATTCTTCATGTCTATGCTAATGTGGGAGATTTGGAGCAAGGTATGAGCATCCGCCAAAGTTGAGACAAGATGTGTGAACTATTTGAGTAGAATGCTCTATAACATGTATGCAAAATGTTGAAACAAATGTTCAGATTTATCTTCGCTTATGTGGAATATGGAAAACTAGGAAAAAATTAAAACTTAGACAAGTATTTTAAACATTTGTAGGTATTAAACATATAAACAAAATTAGAGATGTTTGAAAAAAATAAATTTTTATTGAATTTTTTCTTATTTCATTTTTAGATTTTATTTATATGTTCTTCTTTGTTTTACGATCTAAATTTTTTTAAAGTAATGCAATATAATAATAAAATAGATTACATATAATTAAATATAATAATATTATTTTTTATACTTTAAAAATAATATTTATATTATATATTATTATACATACTATCAAAAAATTATTTTAAAAAATAATTATTTTGATATTATTTAAATTTGAATCAAAAATTTAAAATTTAATCATAGTAATTTAGTTATATGTAATAATTCAATTTAAATGTTTATAAATATTAGAAATCGTTAGAACTAAACTATGTAAATATTTAATTAATCTTGCAATAAAAGATGTAGTATAACTGCTACAAGTTGGCTTGATTTTGAATTTAATAGATGTATATATGGGTTGAGAATTTGAAAAATAAAAGAGTTTAGTATCTATTAAAAGATCAGTATTTTAAAAATAACAATTACAAGGTTGGAAATCTTCTCTTCGAGGATGATGGTTGTGCGTAGGAATTTATAGGTGTCATTGTGATTGTTTGTGATATCTTTTATTTAATTTAATAAATAGTAATAAAATTAAAATGGAAAAATAAATAAAAAAATTTAAAAATTTTAAGGTCTTAATTTTAAAAGGGTTTGCTTGAATTTCAAACATTTCATTAATGAGTGGGTTTCTTAATTTTTTTGACAATTATTTGAGGCATGGTCAACATGTCAATCTTCCTATTATCTATTATATACACAATTTATTTCAAGATGTAATCATTTGAGACATGGTCAACAAATATATGTCCCTAATTATCTCTATCACATGTATTATAACTCGTAGCCACTAAATTTTAAAAATGTAAGGCTACTACATTTTATATGATTGAGTTAAATTAATTTGGCTTTTATATGGTAGATTTTTGGAAATATTAAGTGTAAATCATTTTATAGATTTTTGGAAACATTAAGTGTAAATCATTTTGTTACAATTTTTTAGTATTTAAAGGGTCTTTTGTAGATTATGTAAGCAATCTATTTTTAATGGAGTTTTCATTCAACTTGACATTATTTAACTTAGAATAATGTCAAAGTTGGATGTGAGAGGATTGAATGATTATTTTTCTCTATTATTATAAGTTTTATAGTCATTTCACTCTCTGTATTGAAATTAGGCATCTTATCTACTTACAACTATCATGAGTTCATTCAATTCTTTTTTTTTCCTTTTTCTAAACATTTCTATAAAATAAAATGGCATTCATGGAGTATGATTTCTTTTTTTATAGCTATTTCTATATTTAAATATTATTTATATTAATCTTTATTTGATAATTTTATTTTATTTTTACTTAGTTATTTGTACGAATATTTCAAAAGAACCCCTGCAACTCTTTTGTCTCATCTAAGTGTTCTCACATATGTGTGACAATAACATATTTTTATTATTTTTAATATATGCAATATTAGAGCTTAGGAGTAGAATCATCTTTATAAGGATTTTAACACTTTGTGCACGCATAGGATGATATGTGGCATTCATAGACTTCGATTTACATGTGCAACTACTCTTTCTTCTTTATTTGTTTGAAGTGTTCCTCTTATTTTTCATATGAAGTATTTTATGTTTGAGCTCTCTCTCTCTTTCTCTTATTGTATATTCTTAAGCTTTATGTTATCTTATAATATTTAAGCCGATGGGCTTTTTTATTGTGGGCATCGCCCACAGACGAAAAAGTGTCGATACAAAAATGCTTTCCTAGGAACTTTTACGAGGAATTTTCTAATGGGCATTTTCTTGGATTTGTGGAGGTTGAACCCTCGAGAACGGCTCGCCATTTACAATTTCAGTTTACAAATGGATTCTCTTCATTGCCTATGTGCCATGGATCGAGGCTATGAGAATAGCGTATGGACAAACCGCTAGGGGAGAGACGGGCATGATATTAGGCTTTTATCTCAATTTGAACTTAATGTAGACGTTGAAACAAGATCGGGATGTTCACCAATGCACCAATAGGGTGTGTTATGTTTTGCAAAATATCTAAAAAATATGGTTTCATGGATGCAATTGTGGTTGCAAGAATGACACGCAATAAAGTTTTGAATGGCTCAGAGACTCTTAAGCTAATGGATATGGCACGTGTAATGTCGAGTCTCCATTAATTATGTTAGTGTCCCTTTTGCCTTTGCATGTATGAGATACCTTTTAGCATGGTATGGACGTCCTCTAGTGTAAGTAGTTGTGGGCATTTTCATATAATGCCCCTAAAGATATATGTGGTCTCAAGGTCTGCAATGATTGTGGTTGTTGCACGTAACAGATTAGTTGAGTAAATTTTAGAAATCTCCAAAGTAAATATAATTTGAAGTTGTAAAACCAGAAGCAACATTTGTTGTCAGTATTCTTCCTACTTGTGCTAATGTGGGAGATTTGGAGCAAGGTATAAGCATTCGCCAAAGTTGAGACAAGGTGTGTGAACTGTTTGAGTAGAATGCTCTATAACATGTATGCAAAATGTTGAAACAAATGTTCAGATTTATCTTCACTTATGTGGAATATGGAAAACTAGGAAAAAATTAAAACTTAGAGAAGTATTTTAAACATTTATAGGTATTAAACGTATAACAAATTTAGAGATGTTTGAAAAATTGAAATTTTTATTGAAATTCTTCTTATTTCATTTTTAGATTTTATTTATATGTTCTTCTTCGTTTTATGATCTAATTTTTTATAAAGTAATGCAATTTATAATAATCAAATAGATTACATATATTTTTTCTATTCTTTAAAAAATATATTTATATTATATTATTATACATACTATCAGAAAAAATATTTAAAAAATAATTATTTTGATATTATTTACATTTGATTCAAAAATTTAAAATTTAATGATAGTAATTAAGTTATATGTAATAATTCAATTTAAATACTTACCAATATTAGAAACCATTAGAAGTAAACTATGTAAATATTTAATTAATCTTGCAATAAAAGTTGTAGTAGCATTTACTACTACAATTTGGCTTGATTTTAAATTTAATTGATGTATATATAGGTTGAGAATTTGAAAAAAATGAAAGAGTTTAGTATCTATTAAAAGATCAATATTTAAAAAATAAAAATTACAAGGTTAGAAATCTTCTCTTCAAGGATGATGGTTGTGCGTAGAAATTTATCAAGTCCGAGGTGTGATTGTGATTGTTTGTAAGATCTTTTTTAATTTAATAAATAGTAAATAAAAAAATGGAAAAATAAATAAATAAAATATTATATAATTATAAGTTATTCAAAGGAAGTGACTAAGAGATCAATTGAGGAGAATAATAAAGTATAAAAGAGATCATTCAAATCATTCAAGGGTCACTTATGAGTCTTCATTCTTGAATCTATGAAAACAAATCCTTCATTCATCCATTTTTTAGATATTTTGAAGTCTGGTATATAATACCAAGAATTTATAGTTCATTCTTTTGTCACTTACATTATTATGGTTGGTCAATTATGTTTAATGTATATAACATCTCAAACAACTTAAATTCATATTGATATGTAGATATATTGATATATTATGAATGTCAAAGACAATACAAATGAATTGATTAATTCAATCTTACTTTTTTGGCTCATTGTGACACACTTTAAGGTTAAAGCTTCATGGGACTCTTATCAATTCATTTTTATCTTTTACGATTTTTATGTGTTCCACTATATTATTATTATTATTAGAAGAAGAGGAGGAGGAGGAGGAGAAAGAGAAGGAGAAGGAGAAGAAGAAGAAGAAGAAGGAGAAGAAGAAGAAGGAGAAGGAGAAGGAGAAGGGGCAGGAGGAGGAGGAGGAGGAGGAGAAGGAGGAGAAGGGGGAAGAGGAGAAGGAGCAGCAGTAGAAGAAGAAGAAGAAGGAGGGGGAGGAGGACAAGGACAAGGACGAAGAAGAAGAAGAAGAAGAAGAAGAAGAAGAAGAAGAAGGAGGAGGAGGAGGAGGAGGAGGAGGAGGAGGGGGAGCGGAAGAAGAAGAAGAAGAAGAAGAGTGTAATTAAATATTCACAGATTACACTTTACTTAATTTTACTTAGGATAATGCATTTACATATTAGTTGTCATATAGACACCTAAGAGTTTGCATTTCATTTTAGCACATGTTGTAGGAGAATTTTCACTTTAGGTGGTGATAGTTGTCAAATCACACCTCTTTATGTGTGGGATCCACATTTAGTGCTCTTATCACATTATCATCCTCTCATTGTTACACATACTTTGATGTATAATGGAGGATGATCCACCTTTAGTGGACATGTGATTACACTTAGTGTGATTGATAGGTTATCATTTGCATCTCTCCTAGTTATCATATATTTCCTATATATTCAGGCACATTTAGATCAATTGTATCAATTGGACATTATCAATTGTATTTATTATCATTTGATCATTATCGAGTTATTCATTTGATCATATTATCTTCTCTCTCTTATTTGTATTATCTCTTGAGCTTCTAAATATTGGCATTTTATTCTTTGTCTTAGAAAAATTCTTACATGGTATCAGATCCATAGGATTCTTCATTGCATAGTCGTTGGAGAACCATTGTTGCTTCAACTTTTGGAGGGCCATGAACCAAATCCAGGATCAACACTTTGTAGGAGAATTTTGAGCAACATCAGACCTCACCATTGCATCTAGGTGGCCATTCCGGTGAATTTTGAGCAACATCAGACCTCACCATTGCATCTTATGTCCTAATTATGTGAGTTTGTTATTGCTTCATAAAGGAAGTTGTATTAATCAAAATCAAAAGTCCACTTTGGCCAATTCTAGAAAGTGGCAATCGCACATGCACTACATATAAAGTGCCAAAATCATGTATTTTGGGGGTTCTTTGATTCATTTTATTTTGGGGGGTGCATTGATTTGTTGATCTCACTTTCTATCATGTGAGAAGTTCATCGTGGGTAAAATCATGGAATATATAATCCATCTTGCAGTTGTGCATTTAGGGATAATTATGAGTCATGGGCAAAAGATATCATCACATATTGTAGATGGTTGAAGATTTTGCCTCATCTTTATATACTCGTTCCTATGCCGACTTCTCAGTGGAAACAAGTAGCTTGGTGTGAAAAGAATTTAGATATCTTGGGATTGATGTCTTACAGCATTGATACATCTTCCTTTCTTGAAGTCAAATACAAGATTCATGATATTGAGCGTGCACACACATATTGGACCATTGTTTGGGAATATTTTAGAAACCCTAATGTTCCTCCATTCCCAAAAGATCCAGTTGTAGATTGCCTCATTCAACTTTATGATGTAGATAATATTCCTTATGATGAGCCTACTTTAAGGCATATTGCACATCTTTCAAGACTTGAGTCTTATGAAGAGTTGAAGACTCAATGTAAAGTTGCTAAAGCTTCTTCTACTTCTATAGTTGAGATCACTCCTACCGTTGCTCTCGATGATGCTTGCATTCCTAAAGTCATGGTTGTTTATGATTGAGTGCAATAGGATATTCCTTGTGATTCAGTACAATAGGATATTCCTTATCTTCCAGTTTTAGTTCCTTGGGATGACTTCTTGACATACATTGCAGGTTTGTTTATGGAGTCCTACATTGAGGACTTGAGAGATTTCATTGATGACATTCATCTTATATTTGTTGAGGATAATCCTTCTTCAATTGTTGTGAGGGAACACTGTGACTCTCATCTTCATTCTCCACTTGATCCTTCTTTCGAGGGTGACATGATTGTGGATACTTTGATGCAACATTTGGAGGAGGTCTCTTTCACTTTAGAGAAGACATTTCAATCTTTAGAGATTGGTTTACATGAGTCTCAAATTTCACTTGAGATATCACATTGCAGGGTTCATATTGATCATACTCATGTGTTGGAGATTCCTATTCAGTTTCCTGAGACTTCATACATCTTGAGGATTCTTCCTACAAATTGGGGAGGATTCCTTGATACACCTATGACACTATTTCTTTCTAAGGGGACCTGAACATTATTGAGTTTTCTCGGTGCACTTTTTACATTAATCAAGGATCATCTATCATGGGTGTACATTCTACATTGAGGGGGGGCTTCTTTGCTTCTCTTCCCACTTATTCATTTGAGGATGCATCTTTGTATTTGGAGTTTGATCCAAATTCTTACATGGGTCAGTTACCATTGGTTCCTTGTTTGTCACCTTCTATTGGGTTTTCTCCTGATTGGTTTATGACATCTTCATCAACCAAGGACATGACGACACATGTGCATACTTTAGAGACATTGTACTTAATTTGGATTCCCCTTCCTTCTTCCTATCTACAATGGGAAGCCTTCTTGCCTCTATACTTGGTGTATCTTCTTCCTAAGGGGAGAATTGTTATTTTTAGGCATTGGACTATGTTTTGCCTTCATGCACTAACCATTCATGTAGGAGATCACTCATTATGGGGGGGATATCATGTCTCCTTGTTTACTTCTTATGGAGGGATAGTTGATTGTATATGCATGATGTATGTCATAATGGAGGGTAGTGTTTACTCTGTCCACCTATGCATCTTGTTTTCATCTCTCTTTTTGGGAGAGGGTTTTTCCCATCAGGTTTCCCTTGTTTCTTTACTTTATGAGAGATTGCATTGCATATCTTTTGCACTTACAATTTGTACATGGGTACCTAACATGGCCTAGTAGTTGGGACCCATCATGCATTTTCATCTAGCTTTGTGAGCTTAAGTGCATTCCCCTAAGTTGCACTTAAGGGGGGTTTTTGGTGTAATTAAATATTCATTAATTACACTTTACTTAAGTTTACTTGGGATAATGCATTTTCATATTAGTTGTCATATAGACACCTAAGAGTTTGTATTTCATTTTAGCACATGATGTAGGAGAATTTCCACTTTAGGTGGTGATAGTCGTCATCTCATACCTCTTTATGTGTGAGATCCACCTTTAGTGCTCTTATCACATTGTCATCCTCTCATTATTACACATGTTGCACATACTTTGATGTACAATGGAGGATGATCTACCTTTGGTGGACATGTGATTATACCTAGTGTGATTGATAGGTTATCATTTGCATCTCTCCTAGTTAGCATATATTGCCTACATATTCAAGCACATCTAGATCAATTGTATCAATTGGGAATTATCAATTGTATCCTTGAGTTATTCATTTGATCGTAGAAGGAGTTCAACCCCAGTATATAAAATTATATATATATATATATATATATATATATATATATATATATATATATATATATATATATATATATATATATATATATATATATATATATATATATATATATATATATATATATATATATATATATATATATATTGCTATCAGTGTAACCATTGCACCTCTTTTAGGAGCAAGTGTTTGTAGATATTTTTTCTTTGCTTTCTCCCCCTTAAAAAAGATTATGTCTCCTCTTCATTTATTGGTGTGTTTGATCTTAAACATCTTGATTTTCAATTGCAATGGTAATATATTTAGCAATTGCTATTAGATTAGTATGTTCTCGTATTCCATTTATTTTTCCTTCCATATTCGATGATTGTTGATGTCATTTTCTTTGTTTTCATTTGCTTCCTTTAGAGAGGAACATTTTCAAAGGTAAAATATGTGAATATCACTATCATAGGTAAGCCTACAACACGAGTATTATGCTACTTGAAAAGGACTATTATGTTGCTCACAAATTATGATTGTACCTAAAATGCATCACCATAAATGAAAATGAGCCTACAAAGGATAGGCATAGAAATGACACATAGTGAAGAGCAACATAATAGGGATAGATATTATGTAGAATGATCATGAAAAAGGTGCCATTCATTGTTGAAAGTCATTTTAATCACACCATAATCAATGAATTATTGAATTTGACACTTCAAATCATAACAAGCATTAGTCTTATGGCCATTAATTTGATGAAACATACAAATGGAAGAATTGCTTCTTCTTTTTTTGTTATTTTTGTGCTTGTTTTAAAAAGGAAGAGCAATTAAGTTGGCCTTAAGTAGCTCAAACAAAATAGTCCCTTGTTGTGAGGATAAATTAGAAGAAGAATGTATAGATTGATTGGGCAAATGAGAATGTTGGAAACCTAAAGTTTCTTTTGAACAACAATGCACATTTGATGTATCAGTGAGATAAGGGTCTGTTTTAGGTGGAATGAGATTGAAATTTTAAGAGGACCATCTTATATATATACATTCATCAAATGGAGTTTTTTTATTTGCAAATTCAAGAGTTTTGTCCTTGCTGCAGAATGTTGTTGTGAAGTTTAAGGTTCCCCAATCATCATCATGAAGAGTTGATGTGCCACCTAGTTGTATTGGAGAAAGAATTGAAGAAGCAAATGGAGTTTGAAGGAAGTCAATTTGATTAGGATCCTTATTGTCTAAAGTTGGGTTTGGAGAAAGACGTCATTAAGGATATGATCCTCTTGAGTATTGTTGTAGATGTATGATAATCAGGTTCCAAAGAACTTTGTACAATAATCGTTGATTTTTTTTTAGAGGTATCTTGAATGGTACTGAATTGATTGGGTTCATTAAGCTCAAAGGAATCCTCGGGAAAAGAAAAATCGTCAATGGTGTTATCCTCTAATTCTAAGGTATGTTTAGGAAAAGGGGAAACATAGGTCATAAAGGCATCGTCTATAGAAGGAATTGTTGGCTTGTGGTGATTGATCAAGCAAGTACTATACACTTTTCATTTATCATGGGGTTCAGGGTTAACTCGTCAAACATTTTTGAGTTGACATGTCAAACATTTCCCTAGGTTGACTCGTCAAGCTTTTCCCTAGGTTGACTCGTCAAGTATTTTAGGGTTAACATGTTAACGGACATAAGTATTTTTTATAATGGCTTAGGGTTAGGGTTTTCTCAATATATGAGGATTTCATAGCTTATTGCAATGGTATTAAGTTACAAGTGATTACATATTGTAATAGTCTAAAATTACTGGATAATGAGATTGGAATCTCTGTTTGGTGGATATAGCCCAGGAATTGGGTGAACCACATTAAATCTTTGTGTCTTGTGTTCTTTTCTATGTGGTTTATTAGTTTCTCATATTGGTTATATTTGCATGTGACTGTTATTTCTGTCTTGTTAATCTTAACAAGTGGTATCAGAGCGAGGTTGTTTTTTTTTCAATTATCCTCTATAGGAAGGTCTCACAATTTAGTGAGAGTCTCACAATTGAGTGGGAGAAATGGTAGATGAGGGCAAGCTAAAGGTTGAGAAGTTTAATGGGCAGAACTTTTAGTTATGGAAAATGCAAATGGAGGACTATATCTATCAGAAGGATCTATGGCGGCCATTGGAAGGAAAATCCAAGAAACCATCAACAATGAATGATGAGGATTGGGATATTCTTGACAGAAAGGCACTTGGAATTATTTGATTATGCCTGGCACAATCAGTGTCTTTTAATATTATGAAAGTGAAGACAACTGAAGAGTTTATGGAAACCCTAGAAAGGTTGTATGAAAAGCCCTCCACTTTAAACAAGGTATTTCTCATGAATCATTTGTTTGATATGAAGATGGCAGAAAGTGGATTTGTTACTAATTATTTGAATGAGTTTAATATGGTTACCAATTAATTATCTTCTGTAAATATTATTTTTTATGAAGAAATTATGGCTCTCTTAATTTCGTGTTCTTTGCTTGAAAGCTGGAATGGCTTGGTAATGGTTGTTAGTAACTTAGTTTCTAGTTCTAATACCCTAAAATTTGATCATGTTATCGGTGTGATTCTGAGTGAGGAAACTCGTAAGAAAATCTCATGTGGATCTACATCTGGAAGTGTCTTGAACACACAAAGTAGAGGCAAAACAAATTATTGGATTTGATGAGTAAACAAACCACAACTCCCAAGAACACTTGCACGCAAACACTTGTCACAGAAAGAGAGAGAAGTAAGAAGCTAGAGAGGCATGAACACATGGATCCATGAAAGAGGAGACATTATGATGTGCAAAAACAAAAGTTGCAATTCAATAAAATGAATGTTTCTCAATAAGATTATAGGAGAGATCAATCCTTATAAAATGTAAGGAAACTCAGGTGTGGAAACAACTTCCTACACTAATCTCCAAAGGAAAGTATTGTGCAAATTCTTTTAAATCTTTACAATTTTAGATTTGTTAACTACTTTAACAATGATATTGCAACCATATACCATACATACAGAAAATAGAGAATGACATAATGATTTACCCTAGGGAAACCTTTCAGTAAAAACCCAGCACTCCAAAACCTGCACAATGTATTAATCAAAACTATTACAGTTTATAATACACTTGCAATGCAAGTTCTTTCAGAAGATTTTCAACTCTTGAAGACAAATCACGGAAGCATAAAAAATGTCCCAAAAATACACTTACTTCTCCTATCTTCACAACCCTAAAAAACACTTATATCTCGCGCTTCCCTTTTTAGGGCAACTTCCAAAGATAGTCGTATTAGGGTTTTACCATTCTCCGAGAAAATAGGAACCAAAATTTTTTTTCAGGCCAATGCCCCGAACCCCATGATTGGAGAAGAGTGTACAGTACTCAACTTTATCAGTTGCCACATGTCTTCACCCATCATTGAATCTTCCAGACATAGCTCTTACGTGTCATAGGAATCTATCATAACCATTTCAGCCATGATCTCCTTACACACAATTCAAGATGTCGACACATCAACATGCCAACTAGACATGTACACTCACACTTAATTACATTATTTGCAAGAAATACATTTTACAAAATAAATAATAAGAATAGGAATTATCCAAGGTTGAGACACCTTATTCCTAACATAAAAAGGAGATCAAAACCCTAAAAGGGTGAACAAACGTAGTTGCATGGTAATAATTAATAACAAAAATTGATTATTATATGCTTAAAGTTTAGCTTAGTAGAAGGATATAATAAGTGGCTTAGTAATTAAATTAATATGATTTAATTAATAAGTAAATACTTTATTACTCTAACACCCCCCTTAAGATAAACTTTGGGAGAAGCTAAAAACCTAGAAAGAACTACTGAAAGCAAATGGGTCCCGGCAATAAAAGGCCTGATCAAGTACCCAAGTACAAAAAATAGTCCCTGTAAAAGAGGAGAAATAGAGAAAACCACATGGGAAAAACTCTACTCCAAAAAGAGATGAAGACTAATCTAAAGGACTGAAGAAGCCTCCAAAACTAGGAATGTTTCAGAAAATAGGAACAAGGATGAACATGTAGAACATCACTGAAGCAAGAAGCTGCAAACTTTGTCAAGAAGTAATTGTTGATCTAAAGATCCTCCACTTAAATATGACCAAGTAGAGAAGACTTTAATCTGCATGAGTGCCCTCAAATGACACTACTTGAATCAGGAGGCAAACAATTGAAGTCGAAGATACAGAATATTGTGATCTACACGAGTGCCCTCAAATGACACTACTTGAATCAGGAGGCAAACAAAAGAAAACACTTGAACTAAAAAATACAGATGGCATAAAAACACCAAAGTTTGAAGAGATGATTAATCAAAGCTGGAAGAGTGCTTCCAAAAATAGGAAAGAAAAGAGTGTCCATATGGTAAATGATCCATCTCACCATAATGCATAGGTACCCAACCACTACATCCACCTAGTATATAGAATCAAATACTGAATACATAGCTCACACTATCGAACCAAGGAAGTAGTAGAACCAACATTAGAAACTCCCCCATAATGTTGACAAGGGAGTAATGACAGATACATTGAAAAGATCATCCAATATGAACTGCATGATGAAGAAGAATTTGAAACATCGAAGGTGCAAAGAGAGTACAAACACAAATAGAGATACCTGAGGCTAATGTCATTGGAGGAATGCTCACATGAAAAAAGTAGATGGCAAACATAGGAAAACATCAAACTCCCCTGACACTTTATAATGGAGTGCAAGTACAAAGAGCACGAACATGTGCAAGATCACATACATGCAATATAATGACACTTTATCTTAGTACACATGCATAAAAGAATGCTACAAAAGTGAAGTATACACTACTCAAAGAAGAGTGAAGACTGCTAAAACAAAAGAACAACCAAAGATGAGCCATCCCTAAAAGGGAAGAGATCCCAGGACCTATAACATCCAAGATATCCACCAGATTGTGAAAATGCAAGAAATTGAATAAAATATACCTAGAGAAAAATCTAGAAAATGACTCATAACACTAGAAAGGCCTCAGAACAAGCTTTCCAATGATATATCATTTTCCCAAAATGGAGTCCGGATGTGCAAGATAGAGCTCCCGAAGTGCAAAAATAAACATCTAGCTTTAATAGTAAAAAAAACCACTAAAAAAGAAAAATAAAAAATTCAAACATCCATATCTAGATAGAGCTTGGAATAATATTTCTGATGATATCTCATTTGCCCGATTTTGACACCGTATGCTCAAGTTATGAGCAAAAAACCACAAGTATGTTGAAGGGCCCAAAATGGTGTCCAGGGGTGTTGACATGTGCTAACGTCAGCACTTCATAGCATTAAAATTGATGGTCATATGGTTGTCACTAAAAAAAGGCCCCTAGAGCTAAAAAAACTAAGCCCCTAGTCGCCATACGACCAGGGCCTGAGGCTGCATCCGCTACAAGGTTAAATTTGACGGCCAAATGGTCGTCACCACCAAAATAAAAACAAATTAATTAATTTTAAAAAAATTGCATGTGCACCTCGAGATGCATGTCAGTGTCATACAACCATGATATGCAAAAAAAAACTTGCCTCAGAATACAACGTCATTCGAATCGGGCGTGCCTTATATGGATTTGGGGGTTCTTAGCCACTGCGAGCTCAACGGTGAGGTCTATTTGAGCAAAA
Source organism: Chamaecyparis obtusa (assembly GCA_027943335.1). Taxonomy (NCBI): domain Eukaryota; kingdom Viridiplantae; phylum Streptophyta; class Pinopsida; order Cupressales; family Cupressaceae; genus Chamaecyparis; species Chamaecyparis obtusa. Next base: position 525,640 of record BSBK01007091.1, on the reverse strand, counting down.
AATGCTCCAAAATACCAGTAACTATCTCGGGATCCATATCAGGGCCGATTGCAAAAAAAATTTTCACAAATTCCAACTTTGTTCAAATTGGAAAAAAAATTATATGGATGTAGGCATTCTTGGACGTTCTAAATGCAACCTTGAGGTCCGTTTGAAGCCAAGATTATTAGAAAGAGAGGTCCCCTAGATTCAACATAAAACCCTCTGAAACATAGATCTCACAAACATGGTTGAATCTCTCAGAAAGAGGACAGGGGAAAATATATCTGAAGCTCTGATACCATATTGGAGTTAATGAGTAAGCAACCCACAACTCCCAAGAGCACCTACATGCAAACACCTATCACGAAAAGAGAGAGAAGCAAGAAGCTAGAGAGGCCTGAATGCATGGATCCATGAAAGATAAGACATTCTTGATGTGCAAAAATAAAAGTTGCAATTCAATAAAATGAATATTTCTCGATAAGATTATAAGAGAGATCAATCCTTATAAAAGGATATCAAAACCCTAAAACGGTGAACAAACCTAGGTTGCATGATAATAATTAATAAAAAAATTAATTATTATATGCCTAAAGTTTAGCTTAAGTAGAAAGAGATAATAAGTGTTTTAGTAATTAAATTAATATGATTTAATTAATAAGTAAACATTGTATTACTCTAACACAAATGAGAGAGGAAACAATTCTAAAAATCGTGGGAAATTAAGAGAAAAATCAAAGCAAAAGAGGTATGAATCCAAAGGAACAAATGATTGTTGGTAATGTGGAAAACCAGGTCATAAGAAGAAAGATTGATGGTCTCGGAAGAATAAAGAAGGAGAGAAACAAGAAGGTAATGTGGTGAATAATAAATTTGAAGGGGATGCTTTGCTTCTTTCTTTAGAAAGTGTTAACGATTCATGAATTTTAGATTTAGGGGCTTCATTTAGTGTTACACCCCATAGAGGTTATTTTTTTTATTATGTCCAAGGGGATTTTGGGCTAGTTTGTTTGGGAGATAATGAGCCCTGTTAGATTTTTGAAAAGAGAAAAATTAAGATTAAGTTGCATAATAGAAATCATTGGCTACTATAAGAGGTAAGACATGTTCCAAGGTTGAGTAGGAGTTTAATTTCAGCAGGGCAACTGGGTCATGAGGGTTGCATAGTTACTTTTAATGATAGAAATTGGAAGGTTTCAAAAGGTTCCTTAGTAGTAGAAAACGGTGTGAAAGTAGGTACATTATATCTTTGTACAGGCCATATTGTTCCTTCTACTTTAATTGTTTCTGAGAAAAATGAATGTTTAGAAATAATTATTGCAGTTGAGTAGGAAGAACATCAAACAGTTGTTGTAGATTTTGACACAACACTATGGCACAACAGACTTGGGCACATGAGTGAAAAAGGTATGAAATTACTTCATTCAAAGAAATTTTTACCAGACCTGAAATGTGTCAATATGGATTTCTGTGAAAGTTGCGTGTATGGAAACCAAAAGAGAGTTAGTTTTGTGAAGAGTGGGAAGGAAAAGAAAAATGAGAAATTAGAGCTTGTGCATACAAATGTATGGGGACCAACTCATGTATCTTCCCTTGGTGGCTCTCTATATTATGTTACATTTATAGATGACGCAATAAGAAAAGTATGGATTTATTTCCTTGGATAGAAATCTGATGTATTTCAAACTTTTAAGAAATGGAAATGCTTGGTTGAGAATGAGACCAGTAAAAGACTAAAATATCTCAGATCTGATAATGGTAGTGAGTATTGTAGCATAGAATTCGAAGATTATTGTTCCTCTAATGGTATTCATAGGCAAAAAACTATACCAAGGACTCCACAAGAAAATGTAGTGGTTGAACGCATGAACAAGACAATAATGGAGCGTGCAAGGAGTATGAGGTTGCATGTTGGACTACCCTTAAACATGTGGGTGGAGGTTGTTAATATAATTGTATATTTAATCAATAGAGGTCCCTCTACTCCTCTGGGTTGTGGTATTCCAGAGGAAGCATGGACTGGTAAGAAGGTGAGTTATTATTTTCTCAAAACTTTTGGTTGTGAAGCATTTGCACATATAGATTCTAAAAATAGAAACAAGATGGAAGCTAAGTCAAAGAAATGTGTATTTTTTGAATATGGAATTGATGAATTTGGTTATAGGCTTTGGGATTTTGAAAATCATAAAATTGTAAGAAGCAGGGATGTCATATTCAATGAGAAAGTGTTGTACAAAGATCTATTGCAGTAGCATGAGAAGAAAGAAAATGATTATGTAGTACTGGATGATACTCCAAAAGATGATGTTTCACTAGTTCCTTATGCTTTGCAACAACAACAACAACAAATACCACAAACTCCAGTGAATGTTAGACAGTCAACAAGGTTAAGTAGACATCTAGAAAGATTTTCTCCCTCTTTGTATTCTATTTTATTAACAGAAGTTGGTGAAGCAAAAGGATATGATGAAGTTGTGCAAGTGGATACAAAGGTTCAGTGGGAGCTTTGCATGGAAGAAGAAATGGACTTCTTGCTGAAAAATCAAACTTGGGAATTATGTAAGTTAGCTACAGGTAAAAAGGCATTACCCAATAAATGGGTTTATAGGCTGAAAGAGGAGGATGGAGGTAAGAAAAGATTTAAAGCCAGGTTAGATGTAAAGGGATTTGCATAGAAAAAGGGCATTGATTTTGATGAGATCTTTTCTCCAGTTGTAAAAATGACTTTTATACGCATTGTTTTAAGTATTGTGGCTATTAAAGAATTGCATTTGGAACAACTTGATATTAAAACCACTTTTCTCCATGGTGATTTGGATGAAGAAATATATATGCAACAACTACAAGGTTTTGAGGTTAAAGGTAAGGAGAACTTAGTGCGTAGATTGCAGAAAAGTTTATATGGCTTGAAACAAGCACCTCGACAATGGTATATTAAATTTGATAGCTTTATGGTTGAGCATGGCCATAGTCGGTGTAATTTAGACCATTGTGTTTAATTTAAGAGGATAGATGATGACAACTACATTAATTTATGTTAATATGTTGATGATATGCTTGTAGCAGGGTCTAACATGGATCACATTAAGGAGTTGAAATAACAGTTAGCACATTCATTTTCTATGAAGGATTTGGGGGCAACAAAACAAATCCTTGGTATGGAAAATTGTAGAGATAGGAAATATAATAAATTGACTCTTCTCAAGTTGATTATGTTGAAAAGGTGTTGCAAAGATTCCATATGGAGACTGCAAAAGCTGTCAGCACACCTTTGCCTAGTCATTTGAAACTGACTAAGGAGATGTGTCCACAAACACTAGAGGAGGAGACTAAAATGTCCAAGTTACCTTATGCTTCAATTGTAGGAAGTTTGATGTATACCATGGTATGCACTAGACCATATATTACACATGTTGTAGGAGTTGTTAGCAGGTATTCGAGTCATCCTGGAGTTGAGCATTGGAATGCAGTAAAATGGATTTTTAGATATTTGAGAGGTACATCCAATAAATGTTTATGTTTATGGGGCTCTAATACTGATTTAAAATGCTATGTTGACTCAGATTTGGCAGGGGATTTAGATACTAGACATAGTACCACAAGTTATGTATTTACTATTGGTGGGATAGCAGTGAGTTGGGTTTCTGCACTAAAAAAGGTGGTTGCTTTATCCACTATAGAGGCATAGTATGTTGTTGCTACAAAGGCAGTTAAGGAGATGATATGGCTACAATTCTTCATGGAAGAGTTGGGAAAAACACAAATTGAAAATTATTTGTTTACAGATAGCCAGAGTGCCATTCATCTTGCAAAGAATTTTGCCTTACATTCAAAGACCAAACATATACAGTTGAGGTATCACTTCATTCAGTCAATATTGGATAATGGACAGTTAAAGCTGGAAAAGATACATACATATGAAAATCCAGTGGATATGTTACAAAGGAAGTGACAAGGGAGAAGTTGAACTCCTCTTCAGCTTTGGTTGGTCTTCATAACTGAAACCAATAAAAAGAACAATAGAGTCCAGGGTGCATCAATCCAGTGGGAGTTTTTTGGAGTAGCAGTGTTGCTACAGGATCAATCTCCAAGTGGGAGGTTTCTTAGTGTGGAGCCTGATCAGTCCCCAAGTGGGAGATTGTTATCTTATGGTGTCTAATCAGACAAGTACTGTACACTTTTCATTTATCGTGGGGTTCGGGGTTAACTCATCAAGCATTTTTTAGTTGACATGTCAAACATTTCCCTAGGTTAACTCGTCAAGTATTTTAGGGTTAACTTGTTAATCGACATAAGTCTTATTATAATGGCTTAGGGTTAGGGTTTTCTCAATATATGAGGATTTCATATCTTCTTGCAATGATATTTAGTTGCAAGTGATTGCAGACTGTAATAGGTTGAAATAATTGGATAATAAGATTGGACTCTGTTTGGTGGACGTAGCCCAGGGATTGGGTGAACCACGTTAAATCTTTATGTTTTGTGTTATCTTCTGTGTGGTTTATTATTTTCTGGTATTGGTTATATTTGCATGTAACTGTTATTTATGTCTTGTTAATCCTAACAAGAATTTCAATGATACTCATAAGAAGCGGTTTATCATTAGGAAAAATAGTCATGTTATCATCCTCTTGTACCAAATGATCCTTATAAGGAAGATGGAATGTAGAAGAAAAATCATCATTGTTATTGAAGGCACCTTCGGTAAGAGGGAGATCTTTACAAGGAATGGTGGTAATCACAATGTCCTTAGGGTTGGGATAAATTTTGGGAGGGTGAATATTATAGGAAGGAAGAACTAAATCTCATCATATAAATGAAACATCCCTAATATCTTGAAGAAAAATTGAAATTGAACAAGCAAATGAAGATAACAATTCCATTGAAAATAAAATACAATAATTATGGATGAAATAGTTTTGTATTTTTCTTAATTATTTGGAAAAAATGCAATGTAATGCAATTTAAGAATGAACTAGATCAATGAAACAAGATGCAATTTTTTTTGGTTTTTTCACAATGCAAATATATTAAATGAAATAATGCAATTTATGTAAATAAGATCTAGACACCAAATGAATGGTGGAAGATAGAGATCTAGATGCATACAATGTAAAAAGATAGTGATCAACACAATGCATACAAATTAGATCTTTATGCAAAAAAAGGGAACTAACACCAAAATCATAATGGAAATGTTATAAGTCGGATTCACCAAAATGTAATGGAGAAAATGGTGATTAATTTTAGACCACCAAATTGAACATACATTAGAATACCAAACTCCCAACAAAGTGAATATGATTAGCACAACTGAGAAAGAAAGTGTGCAAATTTGTGATCTACACAATGTAGGGTTTTGGTGGTTCCTTATGATAAAGATGATGATGATATGTAAAACTAATAGATGACTAAGTAAAATGAATGCAATAGGAGAATCAAACTTACTATTACTGTCATAGAGCTGTAAGAAACATAAACTGTTATGGATCTGGAACCCTGACACCTGTAACTTTGTACTATAAGAATTGAAGAATCCTAAGAATATGCCAATTCAAGTCAGCCTTGTCTAAGAAATTTGACCTTGTTCTGAAGACTCCAAATGTAATAAATTTTGTAGAGGATCGGTGACTGGTACTGTAACTCTTAAAATTCAGATTTGAAATTCTACTATTTGTTCCTACACACATAAAAAGAAGGGGAAATTATTACGGGGAGGTGCTTGCCTTGGTCAATCCCCTGTATATAAATTAACCTTGACATAAAATAAATGTTATTGAAATAATGCTATCATGTAGTAAAGATTAGATCTAAATAATGGAATATATCATACCATGTAGATGCATTTGTCCTTAGAATGCGATAACGTATGTTGATGCAATAACTTTGACTCAACACAAAAAGTAAAAGGAAATCATGTAAGACAAAACCTCATGTGGTAGATGTTGTACTTCACCACAATGTTGAATTGAAAAAGAGATAGATCTCCTTGCTTGATGTAAAACTCCTTTTCTTAGCCTTCAATGGGGAAAAGAGCTAGATCTATGGAAGGGAATGTCTTACATACATGAGTGGACTTGAATGCTTAGATGCTTGATGATGAATGCCTTTGATGGATGATTGCTTGGACTTTAATCTCTTGGATGCATAATAACTTTCTTGATAATGCTTTCACGAAGATGAGATGTGAAAATGAGAGGAAGAGGTCTCCTTTTCATACACATTTTAGGGCTCAAATTTTGCAAGGTCGACCTCAAATAAGCACCTAGGATAAATAACCCTGTATCGGGTCCAGAGCCCACTAAATGAAATAACCCTAGGACAAGGCCGACCTAAGTCAGCCTTGTCCAGGTAGACTTTTTAAAAGTTTGTCCGGGGCCTATGGTTGTGTTATAAGAGGGGGATTTGAAAGCCTTAGTTTGTTGGGAAATCAGGGCAAATCCCAAAATGTAAAATATATGTAAAAGGACATGGGAGGGAAATGAATTATGAATATATGGAAAAATAGAAAATATGCATATAAATTAGAGACAACCTAAATTTTTAAAAAGGAGGACCTATCTCTAAAATTAAGTATGCATTTAGGGCACAATATGAGGTCCTACCATAAGAAACACACCAAAGTGGGCAAAAAATGGTCCCAAAATGTACACAAATTAAGTGCTTACTTTTTAGGATGGTACATATTTAATATTAAGGTTAGGTTGGAGATGGGAGATGTAATTATTGTACCATCATAAATTATAAGCACCCTATTAGTGTGTATAATTTCATAGTTTTTTAAGACCCATCTTAATGTGTTTTCATCTTAACATGCATAATGAGACTCCATATGTCACCTAATAAACACTTAAATTCAAATATAGGTCCTATATTATTTCAAATTCATATAAAATCGATGTGAACCCTTATTTCTATGTGTGCTCTTTTATTTTGTTTCTCTCTTCAATCATTTATTAGCCTACATAGGCCCTATGTTACCATTTGTGACCTCTTTACTTATTCCCGATCTCAAAATCACCTACACCTTATAATTTGGTATCTCCTAGTTATCTGTGACCTAAGACTTAAGTTTCAGCCCTGATTGGTTGGTATATAGTAGTTTTGGCATTCTATTCCCAGGTATTAAACACCCTAGACATTGTATACCTTGGGTTTTGGGTTAAAATTTGAATTGGAGCCCCATATTCGTAATTTGGTGGGATTTCTAGATTTTTGGTCAACCTGGGTTGATTCAAATCCTAAAATGTTGTGAGAGTTATATAAGTGGTATATATCTCCTCATTTTGGGAATTAATTATCAAGCATAATTAAGCATTCAAGATTTTAAGAGCGCTTTGGCATCCGATCATTCTAAAGTATTCAAGGTGTCTTGGAGGCAAATCTTCTGGATGGATCAAGATTATTTCCCTCATTGAAGGCCAAGAAATAGGAGTTTACTATCAAGGAAGAAGATCTACACACATTCAATCATCCACATTCATTAAAGAATTCAGTTATTCACATCTTCAAGTCATCTTTCTTCTTGTCAATCAAGTATTGTGGCAAACTACAACTTTCATTACACAAGGTTTTCTCTTTTTTGTTTTCCTTTGGGTTTGATGTTAAGTCAAAGTTATTGCATCAATATATTTGATGACACACAAATAAGTATTTACATTTCCAAGGTATGAAGTACTTTATCTCTTAGATCTAGCCTTTACTATATGATAACATGCTCTTATTTATTTTATTTCATCTCAAGGTTGATTCCAAATAGGGGTTTGACTAATGAAAACCCCTCTTTACAACCTTCTTCCCCATTTTTCTGTGTGTAGGAACATGTGGCAAATGTACCAAATTAAATCTAAGTAATAGAAGATCCAACAAACAATCCAAAAAAGTTTTAGACAAAGTAGCAAGGTATACACAAAGAAAACCATTCTATACATGGGTACAAAATGCTCAGGGAATTATTTACCCTCCAAATCATCTTAATATTTCAACCACATGTCATATTTAATTTCAATTAGTTAGCCTTCTCTCTTTCATCATTCCTCAAAATCATCTGAATCAATTATTATTTGTGAAGAATCATTGACTCACTTAGTTATTATGACCTACTTGAGCCTATTGGGACATCCTTCGTCCAATTGTACAATAAAGAAATATGATATATTCTTTGCATCCATTTTATTGTTGTACATTTTCATAAACCCAACATACAACATTTCCATTTTGATTTGGTAATCATACATTGAGCTTTTAGATCTAATTTGGTTTCATTTTTATCTTTGAGTTTACTAAGTGTTGCCCAAAATTTCCCGGTCGTTCATTTTTGGCCACGGTCCTATTTTTTTCCAAAGAACTGCTCAAGTGTCAAAAATCTAGTGTGTTTTCGACCTTCTCTATGAAGGCTCAAGATGTTTCTGCCCTTTTGGTCTGAAATCTTGGTGTGTTTTCAACCTCCGCTTTGAAAATTCTGTGTGTTTTCGACCTTCGCTTGAAAACCCTCTGTGTTTTTGACCCTAAGTGCGCAAATCCGACCAGGTGGGTCCCAGTTCCTCAAGGTCGTGCCAGTGCAGGAAGATCCGACGGCTGTTGCATGATCGCATGGGATCTTCTGATCCCATGAGATCATATGACAACCCTTGATGCGGCATCGCAGGCTCATCCAAGCAGTCAACAAACATCGAGGTGACGTGTCTGGTTATCGACTAACATCCTACGGTTGGTAACATGGTCACATGGGCTCTTTTGAGCCCATGCGACCATGCAACAAACCATCAACGGTTTCAGTGGTGACGGTGGCGGTCAAGTGGCTAACACCTTCCGATTGGTCGCATGATCGCATGGGCTCTTTCGAGCCCATGCGACCATGCGACAAACTGTCAGTGGTCAACGAGCTTGCGGCTTGCCGGTGGGTCCTGGGATAGTGATGTGTCCATTTCTTAGTGGTCGGCAGAGGTTTTTGTGGGCCCTCGTAGATGCAAGATCTACGGTGGTCGCACGTTTGCATGGGATCTTTCGATCCCATGCAATCATGCGACTGCCGTTAGATCCTCCTAATGCTTCCGAGCGGTGTGGTCATGGGTCCAGCCTTGTGGTCAGCTCTTGTTGGGCTGCGTGGCAGGGTTTGACAAGTATGATGTCTTGCGGGTCCCGAGCAATGCTTATGTGGTGGTGAGGCAAGTTTTCAAAAGCTTGTTGCATGATCGCATGAAGGCCTTTCAGCTCATGTGATCATGCGACCATTGACATTTTCAAAGGGCGGAGGCAAGTTTTCAAAAGCTTGTCGCATGATCGCATGAAGGCCTTTCAGCTCATGCGATCATGCGACCGTTGACATTTTCGAAGGGCGGAGGGAAGTTTTCAAAAGCTTGTCGCATGATTGCATGAAGGCCTTTCAACTCATGCGATCATGTGACCATTGCTTTGTCAAGGTGGTGTAGCCTATTTTCGCGGACTCTCTTCCAAGGTGAATGTTGCAAGCGCGGGTAGCTCAAGAAATTTATGTCGCTAGGGCATGCGCAGTTAAGGGAAGATGATGAGGAGGTCTGGGCAGCCGTCAGGGGTCATTTCTTGTCTCTACAAGGTACCAGTGTGCATTCATGGCATGACTTTGTGTGGAAAAGAGTGATAAATCCAGGTTGTTTATCTGCAGGTCGATTGCGGTACAGGGTTGGGGCACGCAAATGAAATATCTGATCGGCCATGATATTTACAAAGCACATTTATGATTAGAAGTGACTGGTTTTAGGGGTGATTATTCTATTGCAAATTTATGTAACCCTAAGGAGATTTTTTTTTTTCTTGCCTACGTGCAGGGGATGTATATATTCTTTTTTGGAGCCTGTAGTGCTCAGAATCCAGCAATTGTAACAAGAAGGTTTTCCTTTCTCAGAGAGCAATTTGTGGCATTTTCTTGCCCTTTTGGCTTTCTGTAATTATAAAATTTCCATTGATTGTTCAAATACTGCAAAACATTTTGTGACATTCTCCTGTCCTTATGCTTTCTTATGTGGATTATCTCTTATTGGATTCAGTATATGTATGTTCAGTATTTTTTAGGTTCTTTTTTTTATTCCTCTTTCTTTCTGAAATTCATGTGTATGTTTATGAATGATCTGATTCGAATGCTTTTGTGGGCATACTTCCACCCCCGATAATCTTGTCTCATTCCTATACCCAATTGTAGAGATGAATGTTTGTCTGCAGGTTATAGTCTGTGTCTGATTCTTTAGGAGTGCTACTGTCTTGAGAAATTCCCTTTTCCCTGCACAGTGTTCCTTTACTGCAGACCCCTCTATAAAATATTTATGCAGGCCTATTCATTGAGTTGTAATCTCCTAGACCTAAGTCTGTCACTGGTTTCATCCCTCTATATTGAGATCCAAACCCTAGTTTCGGTGCATCACCTAGTAGGTAGATTTGCTTTCATGTTATTTCCATTCCATGCATTCTTTCTATCCCTTTCCCTTAAAAGTTTTTTACATTTCCTGTTTAAGAGCAAATTAGGGTGATTATCCAAGAGGAACCAGCCTAGAATCTGGAGGTCTCATCTCGGTTAGCAAAAGGTCCCACAATCTTGAGATGATTCCCATGTTATACTGGATTATCAAGACCAAGAGAGCTTGAGAACAAAGGCGCAAATTCAGTGTATAACAATTTTTGGCACGCCCGGTGGGATAGTAAAGGAGTTCATCTGTTGAAGATTGTGTCATCTCTGATATGCGGATTGCATAATACAGACCTTTAGAGGTTGTTCTATCAAGTATATCTAGTGACTCCACTGGTTTCAAAGATTCGGGCCAACCTTGCTTAAGGTTTATGAGAAAGATCGAGACTAGAAGCTCAAAGCCTACCAAATTTTTAGAGTTGCCCTTGAAAAGAAGCTACAAAGGCAGGTCAACTCAGAGAGAATCTCCTACAAGAAGAGTCCAATCTACACCTCCTGATACTTCAGAGAGGAGACCTTTCCTCTTTCATTTTAGAAGAAGAGGGAGATCTCTGACCAGAGATCTAGAAGAAGAAGATCCAAATCTAGCAAGTGCAGCTCATATAGTTGTTAATCTTCAGGTTACACCTCCTACAATGGCTAGAAATTTCACCTTTGCACCTTTCAATCAGGGGAGCCCATTAAATTTTGCAGTGCATCATGATGTGCCCTTGGTGGCATTAAAGAGTATAACTGATTTCACAGGGGAGGGACAAACAACAACCTTTGAGCACATAAGAGATGTGACCACCATTTGCAGCATACATAACATTACTCAAGAGGATGTGGCCACCAAATTATTAGCAGCATCTCTGAAAGGTAAGGCTCTAGAGTGGTTTAGAACTTTAACTGTTGGTTCTATTACTTCATGGGATGAATTAGGGGATGCATTAAGCAAGCATTTTGAGGATAAATCAGATAATTTGTCTCTAGTTGAGCAATTAACAACTATAAAGAGAGAACCTCAAGAGCAAATGACAGATTATAATAGTAGATTCCTTAAAACATGGAACAGAATCCTAGCCTCTATAAGGCCATCAGCTAACCATGCCTTCCTATACTACTTGCAAAGTCTGAATAAACAAATCTATGTCATGATCCAGTCTATGGGTGGTACCACTTTACCCCAAGCCTTTGACACTACTGTCAAGGCTAAAAATTATTTGATCTAGGCAGGCATGATACAGAGAAGACCTCCCATGCCTATCTTCCCTAGTCTTCGGCCCATTGCACCTGCACAAGTACCCCCATTTACCCCTATTCCCACAATATTAGCACCTCAAGCTAGTACCAGTGGTTAGGAACATGCTGCAACAAATTTCTCCCAAGGGTTGCAAGAGGTGAAGAGTAGTCAGCAAACTAGTATACAAGAAATGGAAAACTTGCTGCAGACTCTAACCAAAGAGGTCACAAACTTGAAGAAACAAAACCAAGGCATCAGGCCATCCTTCCAATCACAAGGCCAAAGTCCTAATCAGCAATACCAAAATCAAGGACAACCTTATCAACAAAATAGGCCACCATACCAAGGAGTCTATCAAGGGCAAAGACAAAATTTTAGTCAAAGACCATTCCAACCATATAACCCTGCACCTCTTAATTCTGTAAATCCAGTCAGGGATATGGTTCCTAGTCAAAACAATCTGGCCATGGATAATGAATGGTGTTTCCCTTGCAATCAGCCCCACAATCAGGCTACGTGTTCTAATGGATGGATGAACCAAGCGCTAATGGTTCAAAATGCTTCACAAGCTCAAATAGAAGCTCCTTCTAGTGGGACAGGTCCTCAACAAGAAACACAAGAGAATGAAACTGCTCTTTTCAATTGGGAGGAACCAGATTTCAATGGAGTCAATGATGAGGCTACTTTTGTTGCCTACACAAGAGCAAAGAGAAGAGCCCAAGACATGGAGAGAGCAGATTCTGGTACTAAGGCCACTACATCTATAGAGCCACTGTAGCAAGTTGCCCCTATCACATCCAAGGAGGCCCCTGTCGTCACAAGCAAAGAAGGCCAAGTTCCAAAAGAGGTAGAACCCATCATAGTAAAAGCACAACAAAGAGTACACACTGTGGCACCTTATAATATTGTAGACAACATGAAGAAGGTGAATGTCACCATGTCTATGTGGGACTCTTTGTCTATTCCAAGACAACTTCAAATTTTGGAGAAGGCCATGAGAGAGGCAGCAAATCCTCAACCTGCAAAAGAAACTACAAAACCAGTGTTGGTCAACACTGATCAAGAAAAGGAGATTCCAACTAGCAAATCCAAGGCCAATACCATGCAAGGTAGGAATTTAAAGCCACCTCCCTTTTACGTATCTTTAATTATTGGGAAATCTTTAGTGCATAATTGTATGGTAGATAGTGGAGCTACTAGCACTGTAATGCCTAAGAAAGTGGCTGATCAATTAGGACTTAAATACGAACCCTTCCAAAAGAAGGTTACACAACTTGATGGATCCTCAGTCAGTACTATAGGTGTGGCCAAGGATACTAGTCTAATTCTCCATGCTAGTCCTAATTTTTCCATTCTCCTTGACATATATATCATAGATCTTCCTGCATTGTTTGCCATATGTCTCTCAAGAGAGTTCACAGCCAAGATAGGAGGTTATCTTTCTTCCAACTGGTCTCACATGCTCTTTCATACAAGGTATGGTACCAAAGTCACCATTAAATCAGAAGCCTTAGCAGTACATCATATAGAGCCACATGTGTCCAATTCCACCAATACTAATTGTCCTATATTTGATGACAATGATTTCCCAACCACTAGTGAAGCAAGCACCAAAATAGAGAATATCCCTGATATTCTCCTAGATGAAAGAACCTCAGAGATCCAAGAGAGTCTTTTTTAGGATTTTGGTTTGGGGAGTTATCTGATTCAAGAAAGTGGAGCCATAGAATCAAGCCTTCTCAAAGAATACACTGATTCGGATAATCGGGATAGTCAGGTCTGGGAACTATTTTTTAATGGAGCTAGAAGTAGACATGGTTCTAGTGGAGGTGCTATGCTAGTGTCCCCGAAAGGAGAAAGGTATTATACTGCCTTTAGATTTAGTTTTTCCTACACCAGCAACACTGCAGAGTATGAAAGTCTGGTTAATGGACTAGAATGGGCTAGAAAAAGAGGGCTTAAAGCGTTAAAATTATATGGTGACAGTGAACTTGTTGTCAGCCAAGTAAGAGGGATGAGTGCAACCAAAAATGATGTCATGAAAGCATACAAGCATAGAGTTTGGGATGCAATTGAAGATTTCCATGCTTTCAATATCGTTGTTATCCCTAGAAAATTAAATCAAAATGTTGATAGGTTAGCTGCTATCGGATCTCAGTTTGACATCCCCAATAGCATTTCAAAAGAGGCAGATCAAAAACACATCAGGATTATTGTCAGACCTTCAATTCCAGATAATAATATTAGTTGGCAAGTGCTTGACAATGATGAACAAATTCTGCAGTTCTTGTTTGAAGAAGATGTCTTTTCAAGGCACAATCAAAAGAGGTTATCACAGAACTATGGTGATCAAGTGATACAACTTAAATCTAATAAGATGCCTAAAGGTCTTGTCACCTTAGAGAATATCTTCAACAAGGATGATGAAGTCAAGAAAAATAAAGCTGGCTTGGTAGTCCAACAGGAACATTGTGCTGAATTAGAGTTGGAACCAGGTAAGAGCCTACAATTTGGAAAAGTAAACACTAATTAAGAAAAGCAAGCTTACACTAAATTATTCAAAGAATTTAGTGATGTTTTTGCATGGGGGTATGGATACCTTAAGGGTTTTGATCCTACCCTTGCTCAGCACACTATTGAATTGGAGCCTAATGCTAAACCAGTAAGGCAAAAGCAAAGGCCTGTTAATCCCAAGCTTGAACCACTTATGCATAAGGAAGTACTCAAACTGATAGAAAGTGGCATCATCTACCCCATCAAACATACTAGTTGGGTATCCAACCTTGTTCCTGTCAGGAAGAAGAATGGGGAGCTGAGGTTATGTGTTGATTTCAGGGATTTGAACAGAGCCTCATTAAAAGACCGCCATCCACTACCCTCTATGGAACAAATTCTACAATGTGTCTTTGGATCCGAGAGATTCTCATTGTTGGATGGCTATTCAAGATACAATCAAATCTTAGTGAAAGAAGAGGATCAATATAAGACTGCATTTACAACCAAGTGGGGAACCATGGCATATCAGAAGATGCCCTTTGGTTTGTCAAATGCAGGTGCTACATTTCAAAAAGCAATGAATATGGCCTTTAAGGGCCTCATGTACAAGTTTGTGCTGGTCTACCTAGATGACATAACTATCTACTCAAAGCATGCAGTAGATCACATCAGACATTTGAGGCCGATTTTTGAAAGATGTAGAGAATTTGGGATATCCCTTAATCCCAAGAAATGTGTGTTTGCAGTTCATGAAGGAAAACTATTGGGATACGTAGTATCCAAAGAGGGAATTACAGTGGATCCTGAGAGAATTGCTGCCATCTTAGAACTACCATTACCACATCACAAGAAAGGACTCCAATCTTTCATAGGAAAGATTAACTTTGTTAGGAGATTCTTGCCTAACATTGCAGAGTTACTCAAGCCTTTGACAGCCATGTTGAAGAAAGGTTTAGCCTTCAGTTGGACCAAAGAAGGAAAAGTTAACTTCCAAGCTATTAAAGAAGCCTTAACAGAAGCTCCTGCTCTCCTAAACCCAAATTTCAGTAAGGATTTTATCCTTTATGCTTATGGAGGTCATGATGCTATATCTGCAATGTTGACTCAAGAAAATGCTGAAGGATTGGAGCAGCCCATTGCTTTCTTTAGCAAGGGTTTAGAAGAGTATGAACAAAGATACTCTTTTGTATAAAAACATGTTCTTGTTGTGGTAAAGAGCCTCAAAAAATTCAGACATTTGTTGACCCATAGCAAGGTGCATTTGATGGTTACTCACCCAAGTGTTAAATAATTTTTGCTTTCTAAGGACCTAAATGAAAAAAGAGCTGGTTGGATCACTAAGGTGATGGAATATGACATAGATATTCAGATTACCAAGCTGGTTAGAGGAAGAGGTCTTTGTGAGCATCTAGTAGAGGATGGAAGTTCAAAGAAATTGGAATACATAGATGCATCTATGGTGGCACATTCTACAGGAGAGCAAGCCGAGGCAGCTAGCTGGTTGCCTAATATGATCAATTATTTGAAGACATGACAATGTCCTGCAGGCCTAGATTCAACAAAAAGGAGGTAGGTTACAATCTGTTCCTTTTCTGCTGATAGATGAAATTCTTTTCAAAAAGGATCACAATGGTGTCCTTCTAAGATGCATAGATTCAGAAAGGGTTGCAGACGTCTTATTTGGGTTTCATGATAGAGCTTCTGGTGGCCATTTCTCTCATAGGACTACAATTTTTAAGATCATGAGGGCTGGATACTATTGGCCATCTATCTTCAAAGATAGTCATGATTATGTTAGAAGATGCATCAAATGTGCTATTTTTGCAGGGAAAGAAAGATTTGCAACTCTGCCCCTACAACCAGTCAAAACAGAGCAGCCCTTCATGAAGTGGGGTATAGATTTCATTGGCATGATTAACCCTCCATCTAGTGCAGGACACAAGTGGATAATCACTGCAACCGATTATTTCACTAGGTGGACAGAGGCAGTTGCTTTAAAAGAAGCTAATGAGAGTGTTGTTTTAAGTTTTTATGATGACATCATTCATAGATTTGGCATTCCGGATTCTATAGTTTCAGATAATGCAATGACATTTACAGGCCTCAAGGTCTCAGAGTGGGCAGTCAAGAAGGGCATTTATCTGAATACAAGTTCCAATTACTATCCTCAGGGGAATGGTTTGGCAGAATCAACAAATAAGAATATGATTAGAATAATCAAAAAGACCCTGCAAGACAGTCAGAGGGACTGGCATACCAAATTGAGATATGCCTTGTGGTTAGATAGAATTACTCCAAAGAAAATCATTGGTAATTCTCCATACATGTTGGTGTATGGTAGAGAGGCTAAGTTATCTATTTCAACTGAATTACCAGCTTTGGACTTGGCCACTCAGTATGCCTTGTTTGAAGAAAGTGATCCTATGCAAATCCGATATGCCCAGTTGATGGAGCTAGAAGAGATCAGAGATAAATCAATGCAAGATATGGCATTCCATCAAAGTCAAACAAAGAGAAGCTTTGATAAAAGAGCCAGGGTCAGAAACTTCAAGGTTGGAGATGTAGTTCTCAAATGGGATGAGTTCAGGTCAAAACCTGACAAGCACACAAAGTTTGATTCCTTTTGGGGTGGACCATTTGTTATAACAGAGTGTAGAGGATCTAACACTTTTCAGCTTTCAACCCTTGAAGGAGCTGCCCTGCCAATCTCAGTGAATGGTTTCCACTTGAAGCCTTGCTTTGAGGTTAATCCCTCTTTGTAGGTCCTTCTTGTAAATTCTTGTAAATATTTTTCCTGCTTTCTTCCAGCTTTCTAGTTTAGTTTTTCCCTATTTTCTGAGAAGTGCTCGTGCATAGGTTTGTCTTCTCGGTTCAATTTTTTGTCCCTCTCTAAATGTCTAGCAGGTTGACATCCTACAGAGGTCGCCAAAATGTTGCCCAAAATTTTCCTGTCATTCATTTTTTGCCACGGTCCTATTTTTTCCAAAGAACTGCTCAAGTGTCGAAAACCCAGTGTGTTTTAGACCTTCTCTATGAAGGCTCAAGATGTTTCTTCCCTTTTGGTTTGAAAGCTCGGTGTGTTTTCAACCTCCGCTCTGAAAATTTTGTGTGTTTTCGACCTTCGCTCGAAAACCCTCTGTGTTTTCGATCCTAAGTGCGCAACTTCAACCAGGCGGGTCCTAGTTCCTCAAGGTCGTGCCAGTGCAGGAAGATCCAACAGTTGTCGCATGATCACATGGGATCTTCCAATCCCATGAGATCATATGACAACCGTTGATGCGGCACCGCGGGCTCATCCAAGCAATCAACAAACAGCGAGGTGACGTGTCTGGTTATCAGCTAACATCCTACGATTGGTCGCATGGTCGCATGGGCTCTTCCAAGCCCATGCGACCATGCGACAAACTGTCAATGATTTTGGTGGTGATGGTGGCAGTCAAGTGGCTAATGCCTTTTGGTTGGTCACATGATCGCATGGGCTCTTCCGAGCCCATGCGACCATGCGACAAATTGTTAGCGGTCAACGAGCTTGCGGCTTGCCGGTGGGTCTTGGGACAGTGATGTGTCTGTTTCTTAGCGGTCGATAGAGGTTGTTGTGGGCCCTCGTAGATGCAAGATCTATGGTGGTTGCACGTTCGCATGGGATCTTTTGATCCCATGCGATCATGTGACTGTCATTAGATCCTCCTGATGCTTCCGAGAGATGTGGCATGGGTCCAGCCTTGTGGTCAGCTCCTATTGGGCTGCGTGGCAGGGTTTGACAAGTATGATGTCTTGTGGGTCCTGAGTGATGCTTATGTGGCGGCGAAGAAGTTTTCAAAAGCTTGTTGCATGATCTCATGAAGGCCTTTCAGCTCATGTGATCATGCGACCGTTGACATTTTCAAAGGGCGGAGGCAAGTTTTCAAAAGCTTGTCACATGATCGCATGAAGGCCTTTCAGCTCATGCGATCATGCGACCATTGACATTTTTGAAGGGTGAAGGCAAGTTTTCAAAAGCTTGTCACATGATTGCATGAAGGCCTTTCAACTCATGCGATCATGTGACCATTGCTTTGTCAAGGCGGTGTAGCTTGTTTTCACGGACTCTCTTCCAAGGTTAATGTTGCAGGTGCGGGTAGCTCAAGAAATTTATGTTGCTAGGGCATGCGCAGTTAAGGGAAGATGATGAGGAGGTTTGGGCGGCCGTCAAGGGTTGTTTCTTGTCTCTGCAAGGTACCAGTGTGCATTCATGGCATGACTTTGTGCGGAAAAGAGTGATAAATCCAAGTTGTTTATCTGCAGGTCGATTGCGGTATAGGGTTGGGGCACGCAAATGAAATATCTGATCGGCCATGATATTTACAGAGCACATTTATGATCAGAAGTGACTGGTTTTAGGGGTGATTATTCTATTACAGATTTATGTAACCCTAAGGAGATTTTTTTTTCTTGCCTGCGTGCAGGGGATGTATATATTCTTTTTTGGAGCCTGTAGTGCTCAGAATCCAGCAATTGTAACAAGAAGGTTTTCCTTTCTCAGAGAGAAATTTGTGGCATTTTCTTGCCCTTTTAGCTTTCTGCAATTGTAAAATTCCCATTGATTGTTCAAATACTGCAAAGCATTTTGTGACATTCTCCTGTGCTTATGCTTTCTTATGTGGATTATCTCTTATTGGATTCAGTATATGTATGTTCAGTAACTTTTAGGTTCTTTTTTTTATTCCTCTTTCTTTCAGCAATTCATGTGTATGTTTATGAATGATCTGATTCGAATGCTTTTGTGGGCATACTTCCACCCCCGACAATATTGTCTCATTCCTATACCCAATTACAGAGATGAATGTTTGTCTGTAGGTTATAGTCTGTGTCTGATTATTTAGGAGTGCTACTGTCTTGAGAAATTCCCTTTTCCCTGCACAGTGTTCCTTTACTGCAGACCCCTCTATAAAATATTTATGCAGGCCTATTCATTGAGTTGTAATCTCCTAGACCTAAGTCTGTCACTGGTTTCATCCCTCTATACTGAGATCCAAACCCTAGTTTCAGTGCATCACCTAGTAGGTAGATTTGCTTTCATGTTATTTCCATTCCATGCATTCCTTCTATCCCTTTCCCTCAAATTTTTTTACATTTCCTGTCTAAGAGAAAATCAGGGTGATTATCCAAGAGGAACCAGCCTAGAATCTGGAGGTCTCATCTTGGTTAGCAAAAGGTCCCACAATCTTGAGATGATTCCCATGTTATACTAGATTATCAAGACCAAGAGAGCTTGAGATCAGAGGAGCAAATTCAATGTATAACACTAAGTTAGATTGGTGTGTGATCTCTCATGTTGTTACATTTCTCCTTAATCCTCTTTACTAATTACATGGAATGAATAACACTTTCTTGTATTTCATTATGTTTATATTCCTTCATGGTGTTCTTGCATATGACATTATGAGACTTTCAAATATCTTCCTCCCTTATAAACCATATTTTGAGACCTTTATAAATATTTCATGTGGTTTTCTTATTCAAATTTTAGCAAAATGCATGGAATATATTGATTACATAAGGGTCTTTGTTGGTGAACCTAAAGATTACATTAGCATAAACCACCTTAGTCCTTCTTCGATAGTGTTTATTAATCATGTAGATTGAGGTCAATCTCCTAACAATCCCATATTGGCGAGACCTAGATCCTCTCCCCCTCAACCTACCTTAATGGATAGACTTAAAGAAACTAGTTTAAATACTTCTTTGGATGATCTTAAACATTCCTCTTTTTATCAAAGCATTATTCATAATCCCGATGTTAAGCATTTTATTGATGATTTATCTCTGTGAATAAAATTAAGTATACATGAATAGCTTGATAAACCTTCTTCTTGTTCTCCGCCTAGAAGAGATAGGAATCCTAATCTCCCTAAGGAGAACATTTCCCTTCCCATTTTTATTTATACCACACATTTTCATAAAGATCAATATGAATGTCCTTCTCCCTCTGAATTAAAGGATAATTACAATGGGGGTCATGACATTACTTCCCAACAAAGTTATAATGGATGAGGTCTTGATATTTATGAACAAGGTATTGAAGTCCCTACAAATATCCCTACACAAGTTACTAGATGTTGTCTAGGATTTATACCTCAACCATACTTTTCCTTCTTCCAATAATTTGTTGTCACAACAAAAACCTCCTCTAGACATTATTTTACCAACACCGTATGTTGTTACACCTCATTTTGATGACCTCTCTCTCTCTCTCTCTCTCTCTCTCCAAAGGATCCACTATCTCTTTTTCGGTTCAATCTCTTATATTATGATGTCCTTCCATGCATGGACTTGTTTGGTGAGGATATTGAGGGGATTGATATCCTTATTTACAACCTCTTCCTCCCTTGGAAGTGTTCATCTTTTGTAATTGATATTTCCTCTAAGTTTGCATAATGTGGTATCCTTTCTCCTATCTAATTCTCCTTTCCTAGGGCCTATTTTCTCTACATGGACTCGCATCATTGATAGTGGGATATTATTTGTAATATGAGATTCTTTGTTTCATATGAAGCATTTTCATCTTTGTTAACAGTATTTTTCATGTGTTAAAGAGCATGCCTATTACAAATGATCATCTACTTAGGGAGTGTATGGTGTCTCTCTTCCTCTTTCCAAAAGATCCACTATTTCTCCGTTGACTTGTTTTTTTTAAAATATGATATTATTTCTTGCATGGATTCATTTGTTTTACATGAGGATATTCTCTTTTTTTAGGATATTTGCATCCTTGTTTGCAACTCATTCTTCCTTGAAAGTGCATGTTTGTTATAAAATATCTATCAATTAGGGTATACAATGTATTATATTTTCCCTTGGCTTCATCATTTGGGGGAAATGTTTCATTTATAAATATTCCCTTTCATTCTCTCTCTAAGGATCCATTTTCCTCAGTGTAGTGGGATTCGTTTATCACGTGACATTATTTTCTTATATGAAATTGTTTGTTTTGATTCTATATTCCCTCTCAAGCAAGAGGTGTGTATATTTGATCATAACCTCTTCCTTATTTGTAAAAGAAATTTAATCCTAAATAAATACCCTTAATTAGGGGCTTAAAGTTTGTCATCTTTCATCAAGAATTCCTTTTTTCACCTAGCAATAGGGGGCTAAAAGGGTGCATTCTTGTTTTCCTCCCCTCTTTGTATTGAAGATGTTATATTTGTTCAATAACTCCTCTTGAAAGTAGATGTCTTGTAGCCAATATCTCTTTCTTTCAAGGCTCTCTTCCCACTTGTGAATATCCTTCCATGATGATCTATTCCTTGATAAACAAGAGCATTCACTTTTTGCTAAGGTTATATCATACATTGTTATTTTGAGGATATTTCCTTGTTGTTGGAAGTAGGTATCCTTGTTATCTTTTCCTTATGATGCTGCCATAGTCCTATATCACCGTAATAAGGAGGGGGGAATACATAGAACATCTTTATATATTATGAAACCTTATTGATCCCTTAAGAGACTATGATTTCATTAGGACTGATCGCTTGTTGGTCCTTAGACTAACTACTTTTTATCAATCCTTATACTGATAGATTTTTGGTCTTTAGACTAACCACTTTTATTGATCCTTAGGCTAATCACCTTTTATGGATCCATACATAGACTATTCTTTTCATGGGACTAATCCAGAAAGTCACATTGTGTATAAAATTACATAAGTCACCCCATGCACAAAATTTT
The DNA here is from genome assembly GCA_027943335.1 of Chamaecyparis obtusa. Taxonomy (NCBI): domain Eukaryota; kingdom Viridiplantae; phylum Streptophyta; class Pinopsida; order Cupressales; family Cupressaceae; genus Chamaecyparis; species Chamaecyparis obtusa. Next base: position 503,795 of record BSBK01007091.1, on the reverse strand, counting down.
GTAAGCCATCTAATGCACAAAATTTCATAAGTCGCCCTCTGCACAAATTTTTCAAGGTAGAGTTGACTAGCATAACACAACTATTACTATAACTGATGGTGACGATGATGAAGATTGTTAATGATCAAAGGTATACATGAATGTAGAAGGATTATATCAGTTATTATTTTGTCATTAATGTCAAGTAATTTGTTCTGATTTATATTGAGTTGCCATATCATTCAGAGTATGATATAAGTTGAGTGAGTTAAGGAGAAAGATAAAGTGAAATGTTGTGAAGTTGAAGAACTTAATTGGGCAGCTAATACAAATCAGACTATGATAAAGTCATGCTGATATAATTATTTTATACTAAATATTTGATTATATCAAGTCAGTAAAGAAGATTGGTCAAGTTGGTAAATAAAATAGTTTGGTTATCGAGCAGGAAAAATCATTCGGTAAAAAGGAAAGTAAGTTTTGATAAAGAGAAAGGAAGTCAAGACACCAAGTAGAAGGTTTTAGTTATCGAACAACGTAAACAAAATTTGGTTGAAGAAAAAGGAGTTAGCCACTGAGCAAGGAATGAAAATTAAATACAAGGATCAGAACGACATTTAATGATGAGTTATGATGACCTGCAAGATTCTAATGATGAGGAAGAGTTAGTTGAAGAGATCTACGATCAAGAAAATTCAAGGTGATGATCTATGATATAGATCTAAGTGGAAAAAATTGAAGATACAAGTTCCAATAAAGTTAAAGTTTCAAGGTGATGATAAAATATTTTATTGAGCTCTAAATTCATTGAATTAGTTTATGAAGATGATCGAGCGGTTGAGATTAATCAAAGGAAAACATAATAAAGGAGATTAAGAGGCAAAACAAAGTCTATATAAAGGATGAAATTTTATGAAGAGAAGGCTAGTAAGTTGAAGGGTTATTGAGTCACCAAATGATATAGTGAAGAAGAAAAAGGTTGAAATACGAGTCAAAAAGTTGAGTTTGATGAAGTGTTGAAGCCAGCGGAAAGTGAAGGAAAGAAGTGAAGACAAAGAGCACACAAGGAATCTAATTAAGAAAGAGGTAGTTGCAGATTTATAGATTAATTTATATAATGTTGCTTATTAACATTTGCAACAAAAAAATCTCTTAACCGAGTGGACTTAACAGTCTTATTGTAAATCCTTGCAAGAGGTGACATTCTAGAAGAGTGTTTGAAGACCTTTAACCAGGCTACTCCTAATAGGGTGAATATCCTAGCATATCTAAGGAAAATCCCCTAACAGGGTCACTTTTAACAATGTGCATTGTAATATTTAACTAGATTAGCTTTTAGCCGAGCATACTTCATAAGAGTATTTCTTTACTGGTGACAATTCCCACAGTGGTTTTTCCCAAATTGGTTTTCCATGTTAAATACTGGTGTTATATGTGTTGGACGTTTACTGTGAATGCTATTGTTGATTGATAAAGTTAATTTATTATTATTGGTTAATATTGAAGTGTGTCTTACCGAGTTGAATCAGAGAAAGTTTTTAAGGTACAAAGATTCAAGGATTACTGATTCACCCCCCCCCTCTCTGCAATCGAACAATTGGTATCAGAGCTAAGTACACTAAAGGGATAAGTTTGAAAGACTTGAGTAAAAGATCCAAAGATGTATAGGAGAGAAGTATCGAAGTTAAACAAATAGAGTTTCTCTACGTGGCAAAGTAGGATGAGGTTATACCTTTTTGAAATTGGAGAATATACACTCAACCATTTGGATAATGAATACACTCTACTTCCTCTTGGACCTATGACACTTGATCAAATGAGAGAAAAGCATTAACACAACTTGATAATGATTGAAAATACTTCTTCCCTGATCTATGTTGAGTTCAATGACATAAAGGAATGTATTATTATGAAAGAGATGTGAGATAAACTTGCACTTATTTATGGAGGTGATCTACATGTACAAAAAACAAATTTTGATAGTCTCAGAGGAAAATTTGATGAGATGAGAATGAAAGAAGAAGAAAACATTACACGATATAGTTTCAGAATTAAGGAAGTTGTTAGTGCTATCAAAGGTGTTGGTGGAACATTAACTGGAGAAGAAGTGGTAAGAAAAATTCTTAGAACTCTTTCACCTAAATATGCTATTCAAGTCTCTTCTATTCAGGAGCTGAGATCCATACCTAATAATATTATTATAATTGATTCTTTGATCAGTAAGATGACTGCATTTGAGCTTAGTAATTTTGATAATAGTTTATCAAAGATTGAAACAACTTTTAAATCATCTTTAAGCATTGGTAGTTAAAGAAGAGAAAGAGAGAATCACTATAGTTTAGGTGGAAGTGACTATGACAGTATCCTAACTGAGGAAAAATAACAAGAAGAATTGGAAGCATTGCTAGCAAAGAGGCTACTAAGAGGAAAAGGAAAGTATAAAGGTAAACTACGTCTAAAATGTTTTCATTGCAACAAGATTGGTCACATTGCATCTAGGTGTCTTGATAATGACAGGAATGATAAAAGTGACAAGGAGATCTAATATTGAAGGTTTAGAGACTTTAAGGATAAAGGAAGGAAACCATGCTACGTAGCTAAGGAAGGAATAATTGATGATGAATATGATGACACAAAAGAAAGTGTGGAAGTTGTCTATGTTGCTATGAAGGATGATTCAAAAGAATAAATGTATGAAGATGAAAAGGCCCTTATTTCTCATGTTAGCAAAACTGACCCATGGATAATTGACAGTGGTTGTTCACATCATATGACTAGTGACATTGGTAAGTTTGAAAACTTAGAAGAATATGATAGAGGATTTGTTAGATTTGGAAATAATGCTCCATGTTCTATAAAAGAAAAATGTTCCATTATGTTGAATGCAAAGATCAAATGTGATAATGCTTATTGGGTTCAAAGGTTAAAGTACAACATGTTGAGTGTTGCACAATTGAACAACACTGGTCACCGATTAGAGTTTCAAAACAAAAAAGTGAAGATCTATGATACTATTGGAGATTTGATTGGAACTGGTGAACAATCTAAAGGTAACTTATTCTACCTTGATACTACTACAAAAAGTTTCTTTTTTGTTAAAGTTGAGGATGCATGGTTATGGCACAAAACACTCTATCATGTAAACTTTGATAACATGATCAAAGTTAGTAATAAAAATAGAGTTAGAGGTTTACCAAAACTAAGCAAGCCTGATAAAGTTATGTATAAGGAATGTCAGATTGATAAGATGACAAAAACAAGTTTCTCAAGCAATTCTTACTCATCTTATGGTATATTAGAATTCGTTCATACTGATCTCAGTGGCCCTATAAGAATACAAAGCTATTATGGTGATCGATATTTTATTTTGTTTGTTGATGATTACTCAAGGATGATGTTGATAATGTTTCTAAAAGAAAAGTCTAATGCATTCCAAATGTTCAATTGGTACAAGGCAAGAGTTGAGAAGGAAATAGCTAAGCAACTGAAATGTTGAAGATCAGATAGAGGAGGTGAATTTATCTCTGATGAATTTATTGTCTTATGAAATGAGAATGGAATCAAAAGACAAGTCTTTGCACTAAGAACTCTACAACAAAATGGCATAGTTGAAAGAAGGAACATATCAATAGTTGATTGTGCTAGAACATTGTTGATTGAAAAGAGGCTGCACAAAAATTCTGGAGAGAAGCCATTAGTATTGATGTCTACATTCTCAACTAAGTATAATTGACAAAAGGTACAAATAAAACTCCTTATGAACTTTGGTATGGGCATACACCTAATGTTAGCTACTTTAATATTTTTGAAAGTAGGTGTTATATTCTGAAAGTGAATAGAGGTAATTTGGAATCACCTCTATATGTGTAAGTGTGTGGGGGAAATATGAGACTCACTCCTAAATCCAAATTCCCAAAGGAGAGATCCAATTTGATCAACCAAAAGGTTAATGCACAATCGAATCAATCTATGAAGAATATGAAAGAGAGAGAGAAACCCTATACTTCCCTATAGTTGAATTAAGCTTGAAATCTAAAATAATTGAAATGCAAATACTAACCTTAAATTAGGGCTGATCTGGAAAATATCATTTTTTGATGTTCGTGTGTACTTTCAGGCAATTCTGCAACCTGTTTCAGACTGGAAATGCCGAGACAAAGAAAACCCAAAAATCTTTCTCCAAGATGAGCTCAGGTCAACTTTGACCCTCATAAAAGGTCAAAGGCTAGATTCTTTATTTGAAGGTCAATTCTGTCTTTGTTCGCAGATCTCGGAAGTTCACCGAAAAGGGTATCCAAATTCGCTCTTAGATCCGAAATCCCACACCTGTACCTACAAGAAAATGGAGGTTTTTGTTATTTGTTTGGGGGGTTTGCCTTGGTCAAACCCCGGTTTGGAATCAACCTTAATATTGAAATTGAAATAGGAATGCTAGCAAGTAGTAGAAATGGATCTAACAATGAAGCTATGCAATTTGATAGATATGTAATTGTATTTAGAATGTAAACAAGTATATTGATATGAAAGCTTGCACATAACATCAATAAATGTAAATCAAACCTCCATGATTGTATTCTTGGAATCCACCTCGAGAGAAGAATGAATGGATCTTGAAGATTAACCAAAGGACCTTGAAGGAAGATCACACCATCATGATGGCTAGATCTAGGGTTAAAATGATGAATCTTGAATGCTTGAACCAAATCCCTTCAATAGCTTGAATGCTTGAATCCTTGATCTTCAATGGAGAACTTGGATGGAGAAGAGGACTTGAATGTTTGAATGGATGCTTGCTTGAACTTGAGAAAATCTTGAGAGCTTGGTGTCTTGATCATGAAAGTGGATGGTGAAAATGAGAGAGGAAGGCCTCCTTTTATAGTGAGCTAGGGCACAATCCTCTAGAGGGGCCACCTTGGAGAATTAAATCCCAATTAGGTCCTAACCTTTAGAAAATATACCTAGATTAAATGCAATTGAAGGATTTACCATTTTGAAACCTGAAATGGCCGACCCGGAGGCGGGAAAACAAATATCCCGAAAGCTCGATACCCAAAAATCAAAGATTTTGAAGATTTGAATGAAGGGGGAAAAATCAAGGTTGGGACTGACCTGGTCAGGTTTGAACTCAATCCTAAACTAGTTAGGTTTGACCTCAATCCTGACCTAGTCAGGTCTGACCTCGAATCTAACCCTGGTCCCAGATCTAGTTAGAATCAGAACAGAAGGTCCCGGGGATGCCCGAAGACCTAAAAATGATACCAGAATTGGACAAAATGCCAGGGATAAGCATAAAATCCTATGATGACTATGATGAAGGCTAGGAGGACCTATTTCTAAGTCCTACCTAGAAAATAGAGCCACAAAAGAGGGAAATTCAAGAGAATTCTTAAGATCCTAACCCTAATTTCATCTAGAATGAAGCAGAAAAGAAGTGGAAAGTGGGGAGAAAGCTAGATCAAAGAAAAGATCAATTCAAGGCATCCGATATGACCCCAAACCACTTACTCAGAGGGCTAAATGCTCTTAACATGGAAGTGCTTCCATTTTAAGATGATACAGAAATATACTAAGAATGGAAAGTTTGATTTTAAGGGAGATGAAGGTATATTCCTAGGATACTCCACAAAGAGAAAAGATTATAAATGTCTAAATAAGGCTACTAACAAAATTGTGGAAAGTGCAAATGTGAGGATTGATGAATTTGAGGAAAGAAATGAAAAAGATAACAAAAATGAACTAGAAGATTATCAAAGATTTGTATATGTACAAGAAGGAATTTTTGGTACTTTACCTGAGCTACAAGAAGAAATCGAGGAGCTAGTTAAGCCTCCATTGAGAGAAGAAAATGATGAAGAATAGTCTACTGAGCTTGTTTTAGCAAAATATGTGAGAAGACACCACTCATCGAACAAAACAATTGGAGACAAGAATGCATGAGTCATGAGAAGAAGTAAGTTGAGAGATAATACATGTTTGATTCTGAGTTTGAGCCAAGACTAGTTAAGGATGCATTTGAAAGTGAATATTGGGTTAATGCAATGAAAGAAGAGATTGATCAGATTACAAATAATAATACTTGGTCACTGGTACTGAGACCTAAGGACAAGAATGTTATTGGTGCAGAGTGAATTTTCAGGAATAAACTAAATAAAAATGGAGAAGTGATAGGGAATAAAGCAAGATTGGTTTGCAAAGGATATGTTCAAGAAGAAGGTATTTTCCCCTGTTGCTAGACTAGAAGGTGTGAGAATCTTACTTGCATATGTTGCTTATAAAGGATTCAAAGTTTATCAAATGGATGTTAAGTTTGCATTTTTTAATGGAATTCTTAAAGAAGAAGTTTAAATTGAACAACCTGAAGGATTTGTTGAGAATACTAACAAGGACATGGTATGCAAACTACACAAGGCACTATATGGTTTGAAGCAAGCACCCAAAGCATGGTATGAAATATTACATTCATATTTGATTAATATTGGATTTCAAAGAACAAGTGACAACAACAATTTGTATTTGAAATGTGATAATTATGATAAGATTTTGATTGCTAAAATATTTGTTGATGATATCATATGTGGAGGAAATGAGTCAATGAGTAAATCATTTTCTAAGGAGATGAGAAAAGAATTTGAGATGTCCATGATAGGAGAGATAAAATTATTTATTGGACTACAAATTCAACAAGTAAAAAATGGGATCTACAACACACAGTCAAAGTATATCAAGGAGATCCTAAAGACATTTAGTATGGAAGAGTCGAAACTGGTTGGTACACTGATGACTACTGGTTGTAAATTGTCAAAGGAAGATGAGACAAAGGAAGTAAATGAAACACTCTAGCGATCAATGATTGGTAAGCTACATTATGTTGTACACAACATACTTGATATTGCTCATGCTATTGGTATTTTTGCAAGATTTTTTTCCAATCCAAAGGAAACACACATGTTTGCAGTCAAAAGAATATTTAGATATCTGAAAAGGAGTTGAGATTTCAGTCTACTATACAAGAAATGAGGATATTTTGATCTAAAGTTGTACAATGATGCTGATTGGGATGGAAAGATTGATGACATGAAAAGTACAAGTGGAAGAGTTTTATTTTTAGGAGAAATATTAGTGACATGGCTAAGCAAGAAACAAATTCATATTTCACAGTCTACTACCGAGGTTGAGTATGTTACTGCAATTATGAATTTTTCAAACATTGTGTGGATCAAACAACTACTTGAAGGTATACAAGAGGAGATTACTAATCTAGTTACTATTTATTGTGATAATACTAGTGCTATCAACATATCAAAGAATATGATGATGCATTCGAAGACAAAGCACATTTCTATCAAGTATCATTACTCGAGAGAACAAGTCCAAGACAAGCATGTGATATTAGAGTATGTGAATTCAAAGGAGCAGATATATTTACCAAACCACTACCAAAGGATACTTTTGATTATCTCAAAGGTAAATTAGGGGTTCTTCCCCTATCCAATATTCACTAAGACAAGATGCATGCTGCATCAATTCAAGGATTCATTAGAATATCTATTTTGTGAGTTGATGCTAGTGTTCACTCTTTGGGTGATGCCTAAAGTTGTGACAGATGTTTATGTATGCAATGAGAAATTAGTACATATGAGGTATTATTCACTGTTTGAACAAGGTTTTCAGGAGTATGTGTCTTTGACATTGTTGTCAAAGAGGGAGAGTACACTATTTATGATTACAATGATAAAGGGAGAATATGCAATTGATTACAAAAGGAGACCAAGAAAAGAAGAAAGAAGAAGATAAAGCTTAGAGTGAGTAAAGGACAAAGACAAGTCAGTAAGTGTTTCCATCATCAATTGACAGTGAGTATTACCATCAATGCCAAAGAGGGAGATTGTTACTATAACTAATGGTGATGATGACAAAGACCGACACTGATCAGAGGTATACAAGATTGTAGAAGGATTAGATCAATTATTATCTTGTCATTGATGTTAGGCAATTGATTTGTGATTTATATCGAGTTGCCATATTTTTTGGAGTATGATATAAGTTGAGTGAGTTAAGGAGAAAGATAAACTGAAATGTTTTGAAGTTGAAGAACTTAATTGGGCAACTAATATAGATCAAACTATGATAACGTTATGTTGATATAATTATTTTCTACTAACATTTGATTATATCAAGTCAATAAAGAAGATTGGTCAAGTTGATAAACAAAATAGTTTGGTTACCGAGCAAGAAAAGTCATTCTGTAAAAAGGAAAGTAAGTTTTGGTAATGAGAAAGGAAGTCAAGACACTAAGTAGAAGGTTGCAGTTACTGAGTAACGTAAACAAAATTTTGGTTGAAGAAAAATGAGTTAGCCACTGAGCAAGGAACACAAATTAAATACAAGGATCATAACAACATTTAATGATGAGCTGGAAGATTCTAATGATGCAGAAGAGTTATTTGAAGAGATCTACGATCAAGAAAATTCAAGGTGATGATCTATGGTATAGATCTAAGCAACAAAAAGTGAAGATACAAGTTCCAAGAAAGTTCAAGTTTTGAGGTGATGATAAAATGTTTTACCGAGCTCTAAATTCATTGAATTAGTTTATGAAGATGATTGAATTATTGCGATTAATCAAAGGAAAACATAACAAAGGAGATTAAGAGGCAAAACAAAGTCTATATAAAGGATGAAATTATATGAAGAGAAGGATGACAAGTTCAAGGGTTGTCGAGTCACCAACTGATGCAATGAAGAATAAAAAGGTTGAAATACGAGTCAAAAAACTGAGTTTGATGAAGTGTTGAAGCTAGTGGAAAGTGAAGGAAACAAGTGAAGACAAAGAGTGCGCAAGGGATCTGATTAAGCAAGAGGTAGTTGTAGATTTATAGATCAATTTATATAGTGTTTCTTATTAACATTTTTAATAGAAAAATATCTTAACTGAGTGGAACTAACAGTCTTATTGTAAATCCTTACAAAAGGTGACATTCTAGAAGAGTGTTTGAAGACCTTTAACCAGACCACTCCTAATAGGGTGAAGATCCTAACTGATCTAAGATAAATCCCTTAATAGGGTCACATTTAACAATGTGCATTATAATCTTTAACCAGATTGACTTTTAACAGAGCATACTTTAGAAGAGTGTTTCTTTAGTAGGTGACAATTCCCACAATGGTTTTTCCCAAATTGGGTTTCCATGTAAATACTGGTGTTATATGTGTTGAATGTTTACTGTGAATATTATTACTGATTGATAAAGTTAATTTACTATTGTTGGTTAATATTGAAGTGTGTCTGATTGAGTTGACACCGAGTTGAATTAGAGAAAGTTTTTTAGGGTACAAAGAATCAAGGATTATTGATTCACCCTCCCCTCTGTAATCCAACAACAACTTGCTAGACCATAAACTCTCTCTCTCTCTCTCTCTCTCTCTCTCTCTCTCTCTCTCTTTGGGATGAGCAGAATTATCATAATACATCTTTCTAGCCCTCGTACTCTTCCATCCTCTTCATCTTCCATGGATCACCTAGCATAACACAAATTTTTGGATTGTTGGATTCATGCTTTCTCTCTTTCTCTCCATGTTCTCATGGATTTGCTAGTGGGTTAGATCATGGAGTGTTGTTTCATCCTTTGCATGTGCTATTTCCCTTTTCATGTGACCATTTATGCTCTTGGAATAACTTTTTGAACATAATTCTAATGGTTGGGACATTTTCTCAATCGAGGTCTCTTTAACTAGTTGATTTGGAGTATTGTTTCTAGTACTAACCCCTTTTTTGTGTCTTTTTTTTAATCTTTTGATTTTTTTGGCTTTTGTCTTTTTATTTTATGCCTTCATGCATGATTATCTTAGTTGAGATCCTTTCATTAGGGGCTTGCATCCTTAAACTCAGTGCCCTCTCTCTCTCTCTCTCTCTCTCTCTCTCTCTCTCTCTCTCTCTCTCTCTCTCTCTCTCTCTCTCTCTCTCTACTGTGAGCATGAGGTTCCCTCATACTCCCACTAAAGTAGGGGCTGAATGTACCATCATAAATTATAAGCACTTTATTGGTGTGTATTATTTCATAGTTGTTTAACACCTATCTTAGTGTGTTTTCATCTTAACATGAATAATGGGACTTCATATGGGACCTAATGGATATCTAAATTCAAATATGGGTCATATATTATATCAATTTCATCTAAATTCATTATGAGCCCTTATTTCTAAGTGTACTCCTTGAATATTTATCCCCTTCAATCATTTATTAGCTTACATAGGCCCTATGTTACCATTTGTGACTTTTGCACTTCTTGATGTCCTCAAAATCACATGTACCTTATAATATGGTATCTCCTAGTTAATTGGGACCTAGTGTTTAAGTTCAAGCCTTTATTGGTGGGTATACAATAGATTTTAACATTCTATACTCGAGTATAGAACACCTAGGTACTGTATACTTTAGGTTTTGCGTTGAAATTTGAATTAGGATCCAGTAATGGTAATTCATTGGGATTTTAAGATTTATGGCTACCTTGGTTTAATTTTAAATCTTGAAATGTTATGAGAGGTGTATAAGTGGCCCATCTCTCCTCAATTTTGGAATCCATTATCAAGCACAATCACATAATCAAGAAGGTAGTCAATATTTTTAGAGCTCTTTGACATCTAAGCATTCTCAAGCATTCAAGGTGTCTTGAAGGAAAATATTCTACATGGATCAAGATTATTTCCCTTATTGAAGGCTAAGAAAAAGGCGTTTACTATCAAGGAAGAATATTTCCACACATTCAAGTATTCACATTCATTCAGGAATTTAATTATTTATATCTTCACGTCAACTATCTTCTTCTCAATCAAACATTGTGGAAAACTACAACATTCATTACACAAGGTTTTGTATTTTATGATTTTTTTTTTGTGTTAAGACAAAGCTATTGCATCAATATATTTGATCACATTCAAAGAAGTATTTGTATTGCCAATGTATGATATACTTCATTTCTTAGATCTAGCCTTTTCTATATGATAGCACACTCTCATTTACTTTATTTCATTTCAAGGTTGATTCTAAATAAGGGTTTGACTGAGGCAAACCCCTCTTTACAACTTTCTTCCCTATTTTTTTTTATGTAGGAACAAGTGGCGAACCTACTAGAGAAAATTTGAGGAGTATAAGATCCAACGAATAATCCAGGAAATTTTTAGACAAATTTTTAGGGTATACGTTGAGCAAACCATTCTATATCTAGGTACAAAATGCCCCTGGGCATTCTGTACCCTCCAAATCATCTTCAAATTTCAACTAAAAGTCTGATATGTTTTTTTGCTTTCTCTTTTAAGAATACATGGGTTATTGTCTATTTAAATTGTCAGTTTGCATCTTGTCAAAAGTTATCAATTTCACTTAATTAGCCTTTTATCTTGCATCATTTCTCTAAATCATCTCAATTAAACATTATCAGTGAAGGATCATTAACTCATTTATTTCTTAAGATATACTTGAGCCTATTAGGTCATCTTCCTTTTGATTATGCAATAAGGAAATAGGATCCATCCGTGCATCCATTTTCTTATTGTACAATTGCAAATGCTATTATAATAAGGAATCATGTGGACATGCTAGTTTGAGTTAATGGTTGCTTTTGTGATTTATATTTCACTTTTGGTGATTTTCTTCTAATGATTCAAATTTCAGAGCATACCCCATAAATACATTCATCAATTGTCACCTTCATTCTATTCATATGAATAATATCTAAATTAAAGTGTAAGGAGAGTCATTATTAAGATTTGATAGTTAATCATTTTGTTCAACTATAAATATAAATTCTCATTAGATTTAATATTCACAAGGAATTCCAAAATAGTATTTCTACTATGAAATAGTATGTTTTGATAAGAAAATAGTTAAAGCCATGATAAAACATAAAATAGGTTCATTCTACAACATTACAACACTATTAAGCATTTATGCAATGTTTAAGACAATATGAGTTATCAAATTCACTTAAGGAATGTCTAATTTAACCATCATACATCTATATCTCACACCAATATATTATTATTCATAAGATTATGTCAAGTAGAATGTTCATGATCATACAAATTCAAATCATAAAAGTTTATATCTTGTACACTTTTCTCAATTTGAAATAATCTACATGCTTAATTATAAAAATTAAAGGTGTAATCATTCAATATTTGAAAGATGACTGCACCATTAGATAGTTCTTAACCAATCCTTCTAAATATGGTATTGAATTGTATGCATCATTATCTCACCTCCAAATTTAAATTTACTTTCTACTTCTTGAAGAGGAATCAATTTTAAAATAAAATATTACCCTTCAACTTGCACATTAGTCTTAATTAAAATTAGAGGATTGTTTTATTTAAATAAATACCGTACAATAATTATTTCATATTTTATATTCTTAAATACTCATAATAGTATATTAACTAACCTAAAATGAATTTAAGTCCTTATACTTCACATTTCACAGAGCATCAACATCTCAGAGAAAAATAAGTGTCTCTGCGGTATATGAGAAATAAAAGGGAAAAAAATTGCTCTTGGTAAATTGTGATAATTGCTCGAGGGGTAATGAAGAGAGCAATGGAATAGTAAAATTAGACAGTCAGAGATTAAAATGGTAAGTTAATTTTCTTACTAGAATTTGGTTTTCAAAAAACCTGCGAAATCCTAACAGTTTCAACACAAGGCTTAAACTGACATTAAAATTTATAAAAGACAAGTAACTAAATAGTGTTGGGCATGCACTATCTGATGAGAGTTTCTAAGGATGGAGTAACTGTGAAATTCCCAAGTGAGATCAAACCATAAAACATGCATGTATTCTCTCCCAACCACACCTTTTGCAATAATAAATTGCAACCCATTGATTATGATAAAAAAGATGATGCCACAACTAGCAAACAATGTTCTAAGACACCAAACAATAGAACACACCCCAAAGTTTGTTAGACACTACCCCTTGTATCTATAACATAGCCTCTAGATGATTGTCATGGCCATAATATGGTAGCAATCTGCAACAACCAAATGCCCTCTGCCCTTTGCAATAATTATAGAATTCAATAAGGCTGGTAATAATGAATCTCTGCACACAATTAAATCAATCCAAGCCTTTGGATGAAGCCAAAGCTCTTGCATAATTTGTTGGGTGTTTCACCAATTTACTATTCTGAAATAACTTGGAAGAATTCACAATTCTTCAAGCTCGAAATCTAAAACTCTTGTTTCAATTTCTTCTCTACACAAACAAAAGAAAATGCAGAAGTCATTGAATGGATTTTTATTTCTCTCCAAGGCTCTTTTATAATATTTCACCATGAATCTTCATTAGCAAGGCTCTTTAATGATTTTGATATTTGCTTCTCTAATAATGAGTTGACTTTATAATATATCATTAATAAAGCACATTTTTAATCAATGAGTATTAATTATTCATTACCCTCAACATGGGCCCCACTTTATTATAAAGTCAATTTATAATTTTATAATATAACTGTTAAAGTATATTAAATTTATTTCAGATTGATGCAATTCTTACAATATGCAGATGCTGATGTACTTCTTTTCTTCAAGTTTGAGATTGTCAATCAAAGGGAGAGAAATAATTTATCTATTTCTATACTTCTCTTTATGATATCAACATGTATAAATATAGATGTGGAGGGGCGTGTCATGAGGGGACATGTCTCCATAATGTAGAGCCGTGTCCACTCATGACATGACTCTCTCAAACAATACAACACTTGCCAAAGGGTGCTTACAAGAGGCTCGATCCTTAATCGGTTTAGTTAACATAATAACCAAAAATAATATTATGAAAGTCGTTGATCTGTTGTGCATTACACTTGATCATTACTCGATCTATGGTATCTTTGATATAATAAATACAATAATTTATTGATCTGTTATATATAAAACAATGTTGTCGTCAATGATCATTGCTCGAAACATGGCAAGAGAAGATGAAATAGATTCTGATTACACATATTAATATACTTGTATATGTATAGTATTTTGATCAAATACAAAGATGATGGTTTTACAAAGCATTTGAAATGATTATTCTTATAGGCACAAGAAATGTGTATGTGTGTTTGTATGTCAGTTCACATAGTGAGCTAACATACATACATACTGTACACACTAAAATATGCACTTCTATGAACCATTACATGCAAGGTTACTCAAGAGTGAAGCCTCACAAAGCGGCTCATAGCTCTCTATGCATGGAGTTGCAAGGGACTATGAGTTTTGCTCTCAGCTAGAGCTACAAGAAAGTGACCTTGCTAGTCAACCATACAATGAGAGATTCAAGTGAAGACAAGGGCAAGAATGCCAATATCCTCAAGAATCAAGAATGAAAATGCAATGCAATGCAACTAAAATGAAGATGCAAATGTGCAAGTTATGCTATGAAAATGGAAGTACAATGCAACTAATCTATGAAAGGAAATAGCAATGGATTACAAATCCTTCCTATTTAGACTATGTGAGATTGCATAAAAGGAAATCTACACTAAGAATGCCATGAATGCAACTATGAAAGCAAAACTAAATGAAATGCAACAACAATGTCTTCAAAGCTTGGATGCAAGGATGTCTTCAAAGAGCTCCAAAACCTGCAGCATAACAATAGCATGAAATATGGATATATCTATATGCAAATGGAGGAGAGAGCTCTCCTTTTATAAGAAATGAGGAGAAATGGACCATGGAGATTAAGAGGCAAAAAGTCTTAATCAGCGGTGGAGCTTGAAAGAGGAGCAATCCATGTGCACAAACATCCTCCAATGAAAGTGAAGTGTTGACTTTTGAGCCTCATGTGAGACAAAAAGTGCTTTTTCCCTTTTTATAAAATATGAATAATGCTTTATTTGTGCAACTTAGGATAAGAGGAGAGTGAGGGCTTTTTATTTAATTAAAAGGGGAGGAAATATTCCTTTTAATTAAATAAAGACTTAGGATAAATGGTTAGCCCAAGGATAAAAATCCAATATATGATCGAAATTAAGATTTGATCAAGAAATTGATATTGTTGAAAATATTGATTATTAATAAAAATGATTCAGGATTGATAAATCAAATAAATGGGGCCCAAAGTCTAGGCGACCATTTTAGAGTGCATACATTTGCCCCTCTTTGACTAATGTGTGATCGATTTGGGAACACATGTAGTCAAAGAATGAAGTTGAAATGTGAGATCGATCTGGGATCACAAAATAACTCAGATATGAGGTCGATTCGGGATCACATCTGGACAAACATAAACAAAAGCTTAGACCAACACCGTCGCTGCTAGGTGCAAATCAAGCTTTAGACAAAACTATCACCGTCGCTGCTAGGCAACAATCAATGTCTAAAAATGGGAGATAAGAATCTCAAATTTTGAGCAAAAGCTCACAAAAGATGTCTGAATCAGGAAAATCAAGAGAATTAGGGATGAGAATCCCATAAATACTGCCCCCTCAGAATCGAAATCGAAATCTGTTAGAGGAGAGACAGTGAACTGATAAAGATTTGACCAAATTATAATGAAATCATAATCGAATGTAAATGATAACAGGATAACCATTAGGCAATGAAACATGCCCCAGTGAGGAAGTAGAAGAATAGAAATAAAAGACTAGAAATAGAGCGAATGAAAGACTAGAAAATATGAGGGACATGAAAAGGAAGAAATTCCACCGAAAATCAAATTATGCCTCAAAAGGTCAGTCAACTGCTCAGAAGAAGGAAAAATTTGAAATGCGATTTTGACTATGAAGATGACCTCAGATTTTGATTTCGAGTCCGAAAATGGATCCAGGACGTCGAAATTAGCTAGGGGTGCAATTTTCGCGCAATTCCGAGGTGTTTTGAAAATTAGGTCAAAAAGTCAAAATGCTATAAAAGGGGTCAAAATGTCATTTTCAAAAATCATTTGTCTTTTAGTGATTTGAGAATTTCAGAGATTTAGAGAGAGAAAATGGCTCAGCAAGTAGGAGTTCCCGTCCACAGGCATCGATTCGAGCGCGCCCGGTTGCATAACCGGCCACCACACTATCCTGCCCCGGTATGTTTTCGAAAAACTCGAGCTTTTTGGTCATTTCTAGCATTTAATAGCTTTTTTAGCACCTTTTTTTCAAATTTTAAATTTCAAAATTTTCTGTTGTGCGAAATATCGTGCGATACTTTAGAAGTATCGCGCGCTTTGGGGAGAAGTATCGCGCGATACTTCGCGTGCCCCAAAAGTATCGCACGCTTTAGACACCAGTATCGCACGATACTGGGCGAAAGATCGCGCGATACTGGGCGAAGTATCGCTCGACATAAGGTTTATCGCCCTACTATAGGGAGAAGTATCGCACGATACTTCTCCAAAAAATAATATCGCCCATTTGAAAAATTTGATATTTAATGCATTTTTGAGCAAAAATGACATGGGTCTAGACAATGTTACGTTTTTAAGATGTTTTATACTGAGTTTTTTTTTGGACATCCATCATGATATGTACTAACAACGGGTTTGGTTTTGGCTTGCAGGAGGTTTTTCCGGCGCTCATTATCAGAGCGCCGAAGGTGACTGGGTTGCGGTGTGTCCGAGATCTGGATGATCCGGGCAATGCCGATATCAGGGCTATGGGATTCCGGTATCTGTTGAGGTACCCTTATATCCGAGCAGACCATGGGTTGTTGACTGCGCTGGCCGAGAGATGACACAGCGAGCACAACACCTTCCACCTTCCTACAGGCGAGGCATCCATCACACTGGAGGATGTTTATAGGATCCTCCGAGTTCCATGCCATGGAGAGCCTGTAAGTATAATCATGTTTTTGAGATAGTCATGTAAAATGTAATGTTTCCAGAGGATGAAAACTAACATGATTTATGTGTTGTCACAGGTATACTATGATCAGGACGTCACTGAGGGGCGTCGGTTGATTCAGGAGATGTTTCAGGATGTGACCATCCTAGACAGGCATGTCAGCTGGGAGCGACTGCTTGATGACTTCGGCCGAGACTATCCAGTGCCATGTATTGTGGCATCGATTATTTCACAGATCCTGATGACTGATCGCAGTCAGAAGGGATTCCCGCTCGGATGGGGCAGACTACTGGTAGACTTGGTAGGCAGGCCCCGACAGATGGCATGGGGGCCTGCGATCTTGGCAGAGATGTATCATGAGCTGCACGAGATCGTCTATAGGGACGGTCGGACATGGGCATGTGGTGCCATCCTGGCACAGGTATGGGCATGGGAGCACATTGCTGTGGTGCGCCCCAGGGTTCAGCCGAGGGAGAGGAGGTACCCCTTTATTTACAGGTACATAGGGTTTATATCACATGCCCATTCAGGGGATGTGACCTATTATCGGCAGATTCTGGATGAGATAGCCTCATTCACATGGAGGCCGTACAAGGAGGTTGAGGTTTGGGGAGATGCCGCAGAGGAGCTGAGTTATATGCTGT
The DNA here is from genome assembly GCA_027943335.1 of Chamaecyparis obtusa. Lineage (NCBI taxonomy): Eukaryota > Viridiplantae > Streptophyta > Pinopsida > Cupressales > Cupressaceae > Chamaecyparis > Chamaecyparis obtusa. Next base: position 486,353 of record BSBK01007091.1, on the reverse strand, counting down.
GCAGTCGACCACTGGTGGGTCGATATGCGGATATCATAGAGAGGTTTTGCATCAGTCGGGTGTGGCGGCAGTTCGGGAGGCAGCAGCGAGTCTCGACAGAGACCACCACATATGCCAGGGCCAGAGACGAGGAGGGGCATGGGTGGCTACCCATGCTGGATTATCAGCAGGCTATCGCAGAGACAACAGCTATCAGGAGCGAGCTTTGGGATTATTTCTCAGATGTGGCAGACGCAGGGGCTGATGGAGCCTACAAAGCAGAGCGGCGGAGGGTACCATTCCCTCGATTTACAGTACCAGATGCTCAGGTGCCAGCGCCGGGAGGAGAGGGAGGAGAGGGAGGGGACGGAGGGGACGGAGGAGAGGAGGGAGGAGATGGAGGAGATGGCGGGAGGGGGAGAGGGAGGAGGATGGAGAGAGGAGAGGGGTCGGGATCAGGTGGCCGGAAACGGCCACGGGGACAGAGATCAGCCACTCCTGAGGAGGAGGCGAGACCAGCTCGCCGGCAAGCAGAGGTACAGCAAGAGCAGCCTGCGGGGGGAGAGGACCTGAGAGCCCAGATACAGGCTCAGGAGACAGAGATACAGCAGCTGCGGACCACTATAGCGGTGAGAGATCAGCAGCTCCTGGATCTGAGGGCAGAGCGAGATCAGCAGATAGCTGATCTCAGAGCAGAGATAGCACGCCGTGAGGCGATGGCACAGGCCGAGGCATTGGAGCTCCGACGGGAGTCAGCGAGAGCTGCTTACTATCACGGGTTATATCTGCAGGCCGTCCCAGAGGGTGAGAGAGCACCATCATACTCTCAGCGGGCAGGGGTATCAGACGTGGCATTTGATAGGAGAGCTATGCCTCCTCCACCACCACGAGCTCCTCACGAGGGTGGTAGCGAGTCTTAGGGTTAGGTTTTAGATGTTTTGGACATATTTTGAGACTTTTGATCCAGATTTTGGGATCTCATATTGTATATCATGACATTTATTGATTTATGAGATTACTGGATGTTCGATATATCATGTGTATTTGTCTCACTTGTGATGGATGTATCAGTTTATGTATATTGTCTTGTCATTTTGCTCAAAATGCTTATGTATATACTTATGTATGTTCTCTCTCATAGATGTATGTTTAATTCTCATATGTATGATGTGGACTTATATATTTTTTGAAAATGATGGTTTGTAATATAGATATGATGATGTGATTAACCCCTTGTGATGAACAGGAACAGGTTCGAGATGAAAAAGACAAGGAGCGAAAGACATGATCAAGGAGAGAAAGTGAGCGCAGTTGACTAACAGGTCCATGTAGGATGAAAAGGAGAGCTCTCTCCATGTGCAAGATGCAAGACTAGACTAACATGACCCTAAAAATGCAAGCTACTATGAAAGGGGTTGACTTGCAAGGTCACAACGCTTATAGACATCTAATTATCATCATCGAGCGTTATTGGTAGCGTCGTAAGATCATACAATGCACACTAGCATAACTATGTGGATATGAATATGATCTTTATCAGATAGAAATGTGGGAATCCCACCTAGGCATCAAAAGATTTATAGGTCAAGATGACTAGTGCAGTGAGATCACCTAAGTTTGATATGGCGAGATTATGCTTGTACCAAGACACATGAAAGTCAGGACAGCTAAAAGCATGCACTCGCAAAACAGTCAAGGATAATATCTTGTCAATCCATAGTGTCAAGTAGGACCAGCATAAATTCTCATGACAGTTAGGATCAACAAAATATACCCGCAAGCAGATAAAGAAAGAAAACATGTTCTCATTCCCTCAGTCTTCTAGCTATGCATCATCGAAAACTTCTCAGGGAGAGATCACTCATCAAAGAAATCCTCATAGACAGCACACAAAGAAAAATAAAGTCATCATATCGTCAGCGAGTTGATTGTTTAAGTGCGTGTGTGTTGGTCATAGAGTCAAACTCTGAGTATCATATCTGCTAATGAGAAATATCGCATCATACTTTGGACTATTGGGTAAGACATCTGATAAGTGTTAAGAAACACTCGACGCAAGGGTAGTGTTGAAAAACACTGTTTGGGGTGGTGTTGAAAAACACCTATTGTGAAATGCCCCAAGAGGCAAACACACCTAAAGGACCAATGCTAACAGTTATGCCCCCTAGACAAAGACAAAGACCAATTCCAGACTAGGCCAAATAAGGTCAAGGCGTGATGGAAAGTGGTTAAGTGTCAAGGACGCATGCTAACAAATAGGGGTGCAAAGGTCTTAAGTAGCGCCTGTTTCCAGGTTTTCACCACTTGGAATCATTTTTCATTTTTTCATTTTTTTTGTATTTTTGCTACCAAGGCGCCTATTGCTAGGTTTTCACCAAGGCACTTTTTCTATTTTTTTTTATTTTTTGAATATTTTGATTTTTTTGTATTTTTTCAGGACTTTTTATGCTTTTTAGGATTTTTTTTAGCATCATATATGAATTTTTTTTTGGTATTTTTTCAGGATCAATAAGATATATACAAAAGATGCCCCCAAACAGAATATGCATCAAACTCATGAGCAAGATTACATCGTGTAGTCCCAATATCTAGCAAGGTGAAGGACAAGATGGATTAGCAAGCTGGTGAATGAAGTGGAGGACATGAGAATGAAGGAGAGTGAAGGAAAGAAATCCTCAAAGGTAAACTCCTCAAGAGTACCCAAGCTCGGGAAAAATTATCATGCAAAGAACATTTGGATAAGCAATGAAAAGATAGCATAGGATAAGTCACAAATGCACACTGGAAAAGAAGGGAGGATGCAGTCCAAAGGAGTAGACATGTCAAGAGGCGTCATAGCATCGTGTTTTACTTTTTTCTTTTTGTTTTCTTTTATTAGATCAAGACCAAAGGGGAAAAAGACAGCGAAAGGCTAGAATGAATGGAGGAAAATGAATATAAAGGCTAAACATGAAAGGAGTGAAAGCAAGATCATTGGAAGATAGCTCACAAGATAGCCAAATGTTCGTGTATAGCTCAACATTGCCAAGATCAAAAAGAGAAGATGGAATGGATGAAAAATGTAGAAGAACTACGCATGATGCCTAATTTCCAAGTTTTCATCATGGTACTTATCCAAGGCGCCACAAGGGGGTGGTTTTCACCATAGGATGAATTTATTTCTCTTTACTTTTGCTACCAAGGCGCCTGTTTCCAGGTTTTCACCATGGCACATTTTCAATTTTTTTTTCAATTTTTTTTTAATTTTCTTTTTGAATTTTTCTATTTTTTTTATTTTTTCTATTTTTTGGAAGAAGGAAAGCTTTTTAGATAATGCTCCTTGAAAGAATAAACCATGATGTGTCAAGGATTCAAAATGATATGCTCAAAGATGCTAATAAGGAAAGGAAGACGCAGAAGGAATAGGCAAATGAAGAAAAAAATGATAGAAGGTAGAAGGATAATAAATGGAAGGAATGTGAAAAGGTAGATGGAAAGAAAGGTAAGATCAACATCAATACACACCTTGAAGGGTGGCGAGAGGATGGAGGAAACATGAACCATATTCTAGTCCAAGTGTGAACCATATTCTGGTTCATTATTGCTATCTGACTCTTCGAAAAGAGGATTGGTGTGCTTGTTATAATTCTGAAATGTGAATGGAGGAGTACGAGAGGGAATATGGAAAATGTGTAGCAGAGATTGTGGTTCAGGCACATGGAATGGAAGAATGTTTTTGGAAAAAGATGAAGTGGAAGTTTTTGGAAGCTTGAATGTCAATTTCACTTTTTGCTCAACATAAGACTCTTTCAAGAGAGACTTTGGAATCCATATAGCCTTAAGCTTTTCATTTATTTTTGATGATTTAGAGAGAATATCTTGAATGATGGATTTTGGAACCCATACTTATCTTGTAGTTTTCTTCTTAGATATCTCTTTCGACTTTATGCCCCCATGTCGACTAGAGGGGACATGGTGATCTTCTTTTTTTGATGGATTCTTGTATTGCTTCTTTTTCTTGTATTGAACATTCAAGTTACTTCCAAAAGACTTGGGACTTGTGGAAGAAGAAGGAGGATATGACCGGTTTAGATGGGTGGGTGGATGAAAAGGATTCAAGGGTATGTATCTATGTTGATCTTGAGGAAAGATAGGAGATGGAGGGACGTAAGGACCCAAAATGGAGGATGAATTAGAAGAATTAGGAGGGGAAAGTGAAGGGACATAAGGACCCAAGATGGAAGGAAGATGTGAAGCCCTTAGTATTGGTGGAGGAGATCCAAGGATGGAAGTGGAAGATGCAAAAGGATAATCAATAAGTTCATTAGCATCTATATGACAACCAAGGATATCAACATCTTTAGAGTGAGCATTAGAATTTTCAATAGGATCCTGCACATCTTGAATAGGAGAAACTTTGTTGATAGGATCGTTTGTAGCTTGCAAAGACTTAGGAAGAGTAGAAAGCGGAAATGAATATGGGGTGGTAGAACAAGAAGATGAAATACTTTGATCTTGACAAGTTGCTTTGGATAGCATAAGCGCATCATTTTTTTTTTGATTTTCAATAGGCTTACCATCAGAAGTAACAACACCATTTTTAATAACCTTAACGGAAGTATCATCTTTGGAAAGTGCAAGTGCAGTAAGGTTATTTTGATTATCAATAAGCTCAACGATGTAAGTAGTAGCTTGATCTTGCTTAGAGGAAGAATTAAGACATGGTGGAATGAATGGGGAAGGGTGTAAAGGATCAAAAGAACCATGAAACGGATAAGAGACATCATGAAAAGAATTGGATGACATGGAGGGTTCTTGATCTTGATCTTTCTTTATATTCTTTTCTTTATCATTTTTAGAGTCCTCTTGACATGGAGCCACTTCTAAGGACAAGGAAGCATGTTGGGATTGTATGGAAGACTTTGGAAGAGGTGGTGAAGGACTAGCTGAAATAGGCATTATAGCGGATGAAGGCTTAGGCTCTTTAGGTTTGACATTATTGAAAGTATTTGCAGCCAAGTGAAGGTTATCTTGAGTATCTTTAAGACGTGGCCCTTGAGGATAACTATAGGGAACCGCATGGAAAGTCTTAGGATCTTTGTTGGATGAAGAATTTGTGCTCTTAAGGCTCCTTGAAGGCTTTGTGAAAGATTTGGAAGACTTAGCAGCTTTAGGAGATGTGTGGATATTGGAGGAAGTAGAGGATGGAAGGGGACCATCACAAGACAAAGGTTCAGCATTAACATGATCTTGCTGGAGAGTGTAATCTTTATTTTGAGCATGAGAGTTTTTAGACAAGACATGCTCATAGTATCTTCGTTTATAATCAGCACGGAAAGCTTTCTCTTCCTCAATAGAAGTAGATGTATCATATTGTTCACAACAAATATCATAATTTCTCTCAAAATCAGAATCATATGGATCACCATCACAATCTATCCAATAGGATGACCCTTTAGTAAGCCTAAGCACATGACGAGGAGGACTCTTAGGAACATAGGTGTCATCATCATGTTGCTCATTATGGTATGCTTTGATATGAGGAGTAAGACTCTTTGAAGAAGTAGAAGAAGAACGAGATCGTGAAGAAGAGGAAAATGAAGACCTAGTGGAAGAAGAATACTTGGATAATGAGGAATTTGAATGATGTTTAGAAGAGTCATGATAAGATTTGGAAGATGAAGAATGTGAATAGTGTTTAGAAGAATCATGATAAGACTTAGAAGATGAAGAATGAGAATGATGTCTGGAAGAGTCATGATAAGACTTGGAAGGTGAAGAAGAATGAGAAGATTTAGATGATGAAGAATGTTTGGAAGAAGAAGATCGTGATATGATCATGTTTATGATTCTAGCAAAGGCATCTGATTTAATCATCTTTTCTTTTATTTTTGCTATAAATTTATCACTCATGATAATTTTGGAGGAACAACACTTTTCGAATATGTCAATGAGCTCAAGATCATCTATTCTTAATAAAGGTTCCAAAGCTAGATAGTCAAGATTCATGGTTGTAGAAGAGAAGTAATCAAGCATGGAAGAAATGAATAGAAGAGATGAACAGAAGAGTGTGGACTAGATAATAAGAGGAAAGAATCAAGAAGAAGAAGAAGAATTTCCCATGGGAGTAGAAGACTTTAGAAGAACATGGGAAATGGAGAAGAAAGAAGAAGACTAAGAGCCATCTTGTGCAATTGATACCATAACGTTCATTGAGATGTTGAGCAACATGACAACACCTAGGATCTAAGATCTGGACTGACCAAGGAAGACTGGTAATAGGATGACCTCAAAAAATGTCAACACCAAACTAGGATAATCAAAGTTCTCTATTGTCCAAAGAGAAATGAAAAGATAGAAGCAGGGGCTTTACCAACACTGTCAAAGAGGTGCTTCAAATCAAAGGGTGACTACCCTTGCACTTTTGAACCAAGAGGTTGGGCTAGGCCAAAATATAATTGAAATTGAGATTAAATGAAAATTATTTGGACAATAAGAGTACGAGAATTTCCCAAGAATGTAGCTCACAATTCTAGAGATAAACTTTCTCACCAAGAACAACCTTCTAATGCAATATTTCTCTTTGGCTAATGTGATACTGATGTTGATCTTGACCAATTTGTGCAAAATTTTGATTTTTTAAGGTCTGATTTTGGATTTTCTGAATGTTAGGGTGAAAATGTCTGATTTCTATCACAAATTCAATAGCAATTAGACAGGTTTGCAAACAGTATGGGATCAAACATGTCTTCAAACACTTGAAACAAGGGCAAAAGCAACCTTGCCAAGATAAACACTTGTGATATCAAAATTGAAAAAGCACCCTATGAATGCTACCGATTGTTTGTATGTTGAGAACGTTTACACTGGTATCACACAACCGAAGATAATTCAAGCAATTACTACCTACAAGACAAGGCTCAATACTTACCAACTTAGCCCACAACTTGATGCCCCCTTGCCTCACACCAAGTGGTTGCCCACAAGAGATATTGGCTTTGTCATGGAAATGTCAGAATGACACAACCAAAGGGACACATATGGTGAGTATCTTAAGGTGATCCGGGTAAACCACTTGGATCAATCCTTGCACTAAGAAGATAAGCGGCTAAAAGAGGGTGGCTTCTATCTAATGGTTCTTAATAAGGATTTCCGTTCACAACACCCCTCTTGCTCCTCATAAAGGACTAGGACCTCGCGGCCTCAAGAGTACCTTAAGCATTCTTGTTCAATGTTTTCCTCATGGTCGCAATCCCATGAGCTACTCACATCAAACGAAGATAAGTGTTATGTCTATCAAGTTTTTTGGTGTCCTTGATAGCCTTGAGATTATAGTGAGTTGGAATCACTTGCCACCAAGGAAAATGATGACAAGGTTGTCCCCACTTGAGTCGTTCCTCTTGATTGCTCAAGAGCAGGCCCTCTAAAGGATTCCTAAACTAAACAAAATGGATCAAATCTTGAGGTTCAAGGTTTTTGATTCACCACAAGGGTGAAGAGCATACTCCCCTATCTCAAGAATCTTTCCCAAACACACCAAGCAAAGAGATCAATTACCCCCTTGCTTCCAAAACCTTAAGATGGGTCAAGATTTTCTGATTCACCTAAAGGTGAAGAGCATACTTCTCCTACCACCTCAAAATCCCTTTCACAAGGTATTAAGATTCCTAATATAATTAGTGAATGCCACAAATGAAAGGAAAATAACAATAAGCAAGAAATGGAAATTTTTTTATTTTTTTTTTATGCTTGGGCAGCCCTGCAAAAACTGTTAGTAGCCCTCTTTGACATGCGTTTTTAGCAATTTTTAAGCAAAGGAGAGCACCTACAAACACAACTTGTTAGGCCCACAATGTTAGCAAAATCAAAATCCAAATGTAAATGTGCAATAATCTGATGGATTCAAGCTAAAAAATGCAGGTTAGACCTATTTAAACAAAGTAAAACAAAACAGCAAGCTAAAATAGTCGAATTCGGACAAAAAAAACTGAAAGCGCAAGTCTCTGCCAGACCAGGTGATGTTTCTCAGTCTCCAACAGTATCGCGCGATACAGTTTCCTATAGTCGGGCGATACTTCCCCAGTCGAGCGATACTTCGCACGATGCCAGGCGATACTTCAGCCTATGCCAGGCGATAGACTTCGATATATTCGTGCGATACTTTTTCCGAGCGAAGTATCGCACCAAGACAGGAAGTATATCGCGCGATATTTCTGAGAAGTGTCGCGCGATAATCTGAGACAAAAAACCAGAGACGCAGATTTTTCTGAAAATTAATCCGAAAATGACGAAAAATGCATCAAATAAAAAGACAAAGCTATCTACTCTGCCCCACGGTGGGCGCCAGAAATGTACACACTAAAATATGCACTTCTATGAACCATTACATGCAAGGTTACTCAAGAGTGAAGCCTCACAAAGAGGCTCATAGCTCTCTATGCATGGAGTTGCAAGGGACTATGAGTTTTGCTCTCAGCTAGAGCTACAAGAAAGTGACCTTGCTAGTCAACCATACAATGAGAGATTCAAGTGAAGACAAGGGCAAGAATGCCAATATCCTCAAGAATCAAGAATGAAAATGCAATGCAATGCAACTAAAATGAAGATGCAAATGTGCAAGTTATGCTATGAAAATGGAAGTACAATGCAACTAATCTATGAAAGGAAATAGCAATGGATTACAAATCTTTCCTATTTAGACTATGTGAGATTGCATAAAAGGAAATCTACACTAAGAATGACATGAATGCAACTATGAAAGCAAAACTAAATGAAATGCAACAACAATGTCTTCAAAGCTTGGATGCAAGGATGTCTTCAAAGAGCTCCAAAACCTGCAGCATAACAATAGCATGAAATATGGATATATCTATATGCAAATGGAGGAGAGAGCTCTCCTTTTATAAGAAATGAGGAGAAATGGACCATGGAGATTAAGAGGCAAAAAGTCTTAATCAGCGGTGGAGCTTGAAAGAGGAGCAATCCATGTGCACAAACATCCTCCAATGAAAGTGAAGTGTTGACTTTTGAGCCTCATGTGAGATAAAAAGTGCTTTTTCCCTTTTTATAAAATATGAATAATGTTTTATTTGTGCAACTTAGGATAAGAGGAGAGTGAGGGCTTTTTATTTAATTAAAAAGGGAGGAAATATTCCTTTTAATTAAATAAAGACTTAGGATAAATGGTTAGCCCAAGGATAAAAATCCAATATATGATCGAAATTAAGATTTGATCAAGAAATTGATATTGTTGAAAATATTGATTATTGATAAAAATGATTCAGGATTGATAAATCAAATAAATGGGGCCCAAAGTCTACCTACCAAGTCTACCAGTAGTCTGCCCCATATCAATAGGCTCAGCTTTAGCGTCCAGCCTATGACTAAGGGGACCAAATCCCGGATATCCCATATTTTTAACCAGTGTATATCCTTTCCCATAAGTTTCAGGTGAAGGAGCAAAATTCTCATTATGTTTGTATTTCTCTTCGTGATATATCCAGTTCCTTACAAAAACTTCCTCTTTCTCTTCTTGAATGGGGACCGAAGACTCAACAAATTTCCCAAATAACGTCATTGCTGATGAGGAAGGCTTCACATTTGGGGAGGGTCTCCCATAAGACCTAGGAGAGATTGGCATTTTTGTAAAAGAATCAATCTTATAATCTCCCATCCCAAGGTCCATGGTCTTGAATTTCTGCTTGCATTGTTCAAGTGAACTACTAGGACTGTCAGCTTCTCTATTCAAAGGTACATATGATCCCGCAGAAATGTTATTAACTGATAGAGCACTGTCTCCCGGGATGCAAATTTCTACACCATTATGGGAGAACTTAACACACTGGTGATATGTCGATGGGACTGCCTGCATTTCATGAATCCATGGCCTACCTAGCAAAATGTTGTAGGCGAGAGGTCCAACATCAACAATTTGGAATAATATGTCTCTTTCTACAGGACCAATACGAATAGGCAAAACAGCCAATCCCTTAGAACTTCTTTCTGCTTCGTCATATGCTTTGATTGTGATTCTTTTCTTTGTGTCAATGACGTTCTCGGAATACCCTAGAGCTAGCAGCAAACTCAGAGTACAAATATTGAGCCCCGCACCCCCATCTATCAGTACACGCCTAACACGGGTTTTATGAATCATGACCTCGATGTGTAAGGCCAAATTATGTGGGTGACTAATGGATTTGTCATCTTCTTCTGAGAAGGTGAGGAAATGAGGGCTAGCCAAATGGTTGACCATGTTTTGGAATTGGTCGATATCTAAGTTATTAGGGACATTGGCTGCTCGCAAAGCATCCTCGAGGACGCGCTTGTGCTTAGGAGATAATTCTAAAAGCTCAAAAATGGATATCTGAGCGGGTGTACGTTGTAGTTGGTCAATAAGGTTATAATTGGAATCAGGACCAATGACAGATTTTGGAGGAGCACCTTTGGACACGGGCTGTTTAGACTTGCTAGTGCTAGGACCTTTGATGATAATGGGTGTTTGGGCCTGACCCCTAGTGACCGCATTGAGGGACTGGGGCATTCTTTGTGAGTGAGGACCTCTTATCACCACAGCGGGTCTTTCATTAGTCATAGGAACTGAGTCCACATTATGTCCATGAGGATCTTTCTTTCTCACCATGTTGATATTATCGTCAGCCACTTCAAGCATGTTAATCACATTATCAACATGTGTGTATGTATAGTTAATAGCCGCCTTGCCATTCTTACTGCTAGAATTCTCTCCTTTTTCATATTTAGGCAAGGGCTCTTTAAAGGCTTTATGGTCTGCATTAGTAGTTAACCCATCCACTTGTAATTGTCCTTTCTCAATAAGGTCTTGGACAAGATGCTTGAGTTTAAAACAATTTTCTATGTCGTGTCCAATCCCATTATGGAAAACGCAAAAAGCCTTAGCATCCCACCAATGAGGTAAAGGATCTGGTATTCGATGTTTTGTAGGATCCTGTGGGTGCACCAGATTATGAGCGACTAGTGTCTTAAAAACATCTGCATAGGATTCTCCCAATTTAGTGAATTGTCTTTTCTCCGTTTTAGATCTCTTTTGATACTGAGGTTTGTCTTGTTGCGTTGACGATGTTTGCAACTTCATAGCTTGAACTGCATGAGAGAGATTAAGAACTCCTTCATTTTTGACCTGAGATGAATCAACAACTCCGTCGTTGACGACTTGCTTATTTTTGTTTCAATAAGAGTTCTTTTTGTCCTTGTTACCATTAGTATTGTTATTTTGGCTATTGTTGTTATTTGTTGGTTTAGCCAAAATTCCTTGTTCTTTTAGGACATCCTCAATGCGACATGCCACCTCTATCATAGTATCAAAGGAATTAAATGGGATTTTCTTGACTTCATATTTGAGTTCTGGTATTAGATTGTTCACAATGATATCAATTCTCTCTTCTTCAGGGATTGTCCTTGGGTATTTCGAACACAATCACCTCCATCGTTGCAAAAAGGTGACAAAAGATTCCCCTTGATTTTGCTTAAGTTTACACAAATCAAGCATGGTGACCGACCTAGATAAATTGTAAGCAAAATGTTGCACAAATCTTTGGACAAGTTCTCTAAATGTCCTTACTGGAGGGGAAAGGTTGGTGAACCACTCCATGGCTTGACCTTTTAAACTCCTTGGGAATAATCTCAGCAAGTAGGAGTCTTCGTGGTGAAAGGAAAAGCTCATTATGTAGAATTGTCGAACATGGTCATGAGGGTCACCCGTGCCATCATATTTGTCGTATGTTGGGAATTCAACTTTCTTAGGAAATTCTACCATCACCACACTTTTGTCAATGGGATTAGGACATATGGAGTCCAAATGAAATGTACTCTTGGGAGCCTTCATTCTGTCTATATCCTTTTGCATTTGTAAGATTAACTCATCAGTTGAAGGATTCTGTTTCTTGATTTTTTGGTGAACATCAAAGTTATATGGAACTTTAGCGCCTTTGTTGATAAGACTTTCCAAAAATTGGTCTTTGTTTTGTTCCACATATTGCTCCACATAGGCTTGAAAGGATGGTTCTTGTTGCATAGTCATGAAGTCCATATGATCAGATTTAGCATAACTGCCTCCATGTTATGAGCCATGATGTGCTCGTTGGGAGGGTTGCTTTGAATGTCTATGAGACGATTGTCTCCTATGATGGTCATATCTTGAAGTCCTTCTTCCTCTAGGACTTGGGGATCGTGAGGGTGTCTTTGATCTTCTTCGAGGGCTAGGGGAAGGGGTAGATGGGGGCGAGTTGATCCCACTATTGGCTCCCCTCCCGTTAAATCGACTTTGAAGTTGTTGTGCATAGAGTCTATCTTCTTCTTCTTGGGCGACTCTTTTCTGTATATCCAACAATGCACGTTCCTCTTCCTCTAGTTGTCAGAATTTTTCCTTTTTTGCAGCCTGTTCATCTAAGTAGGCTTGCTTCTCTCTCTCAATGCTTCTTAATCTTGTATTTGCATATCGAGAAGTGTCCTTAAGTGGGGAGGTTTGTCTTGAATGCCTTATTGCATTAGCTGCGTTGATATGGTGATCACTAGATTCGTTGTTCTGGTCTTCGTGTTGTGACCCTGAATCTGAGTGGGCTGACTTATGCTGTCTTTCGGCTCGTTGATGAGCATCAAAATACCTCGCGTTGTTAGGAGGTGACCCGGGTGGACTGGCATGAGAAGAACCACCATACTCTCTTCTGTGTCATTGAAAGATATCCTCGAGAGTTTGATTCATGGCTTCTCTTTGTTGTCGGGTGAAAGTGTAACTCATGTCCATACTTGATGAAAGTGGTATGAAAGAGGTGCTCACTTCACTAGGGTTAGCTCCTGGATTAAAACAAACCTCAGATTCACTCTTAGGAGATTGGTCAAAAAGGGGTCCTTTTCCCTTAGGTTGTCGACGGGTCTTGATAGGTGGTAACTGGCTAAAGGCAACAGGGGGTCGCTTCCCTTGATTAACTTGGTACCTTGTCGTAACTGACATGAAAGAGAGATATTCTCAATGATAAGGTGACCTTTCAAAGTGTCAACACCAAACTAGGATAATCGAAATCCTCTATTGTCCAAAGAAAGATGAAAAAAAAAGAAAAGAAAGGGGGCTTTACCAACACTGTCAAAGAGGTGCTTCAAATCAAAGGGTGACTACCCTTGCACTTTTGAATCAGGAGGTTGGACTAGGCCAAAAGATAATTGAAAATGAAAGCGATTTGGACAATAAGAGAACTGAAATTTTCCCAGAATATAGCTAACAATTTTAAAGATGAACCTTGGCACCAAGAATGGCTTTCTAACTTGACAATTATTCCAAAGTGACTTTGTAAATCAAATGATGCTATCCCGGAGAACTAAGAACCAGAGATTTGGAGTCAAGACAGATCTCAAACGTCAGGGTGAGAAGCCTGTTCTAAGACTTGGCCTAATTGACAGCAACTGAAACTGACCAAAATTTAAGCACAACAAAAATGAACCAGGTGATATACTCCAGGCTACTGGGGCGATAAACCTATACCCGTGCGATACTTCGCCCTAAGACAGGCGATACTTCTTAACACTAGCGGGCGATATACTTTAGGCAGGCAGGGCGATAGTCCGTTAGGGGCGAACTATCGCGCGATATTTCTTTTCAAAGGGGGTGATATTTATAGCATGTGCGAAGTATCGCACGATACTTCGCCTTACAGGGCGCGATACTGTTGCAGAATTATTCAACTCTTGACCAGAATTGTGTGAAATTTGCATTTTTAGGTCTGTTTGGTCAAAATCTTCAGTCTGAGGGTTGATGTCTTCGATTTCAGTCACGGTATCAGCAGAATTTCGGTAGGTTTGCAAACAGCAAGGGATCAAACATGTCTTCAAACACTTGAAACAAGGGCAAAAGCAACCTTGCCAAGGCAAACACTTGTGATATCAAAATTGAAAAAGCACCCTATGAATGCTACCGATTGTTTGCATGTTGAGAACGTTTACACTGGTATCACACAATCGAAGATAATTCAAACAATTACTACCTACAAGACAAGGCTCAATACTTACCAACTTAGCCCACAACTTGATGCCCCCTTGCCTCACACCAAGTGGTTGCCCACAAGAGATATTGGCTTTGTCATGGAAATGTCAAAATGACACAACCAAAGGGACACATATGGTGAGTATCTTAAGGTGATCCGGGTAAACCACTTGGATCAATCCTTGCACTAAGAAGATAAGCGGCTAAAAGAGGGTGGCTTCTATCTAATGGTTCTTAATAAGGATTTCCGTTCACAACACCCCTCTTGCTCCTCATAAAGGACTAGGACCTCGCGGCCTCAAGAGTACCTTAAGCATTCTTGTTCAATGTTTTCCTCATGGTCGCAATCCCATGAGCTACTCACATCAAACGAAGACAAGTGTTATGTCTATCAAGATTTTTGGTGTCCTTGATAGCCTTGAGATTATAGTGAGTTGGAATCACTTGCCACCAAGGAAAATGATGACAAGGTTGTCCTCACTTGAGTCGTTCCTCTTGATTGCTCAAGAGCAGGCCCGCTAAAGGATTCCTAAACTAAACAAAGAAGTGGATCAACTCTTGAGGTTCAAGGTTTTTGGTTCACCACAAGGGTGAAGAGCATACTCCCCTATCTCAAGAATCTTTCCCAAACACACCAAGCAAAGAGATCAATTACCCCCTTGCTTCCAAAACCTTAAGATGGGTCAAGATTTTCTGATTCACCTAAAGGTGAAGAGCATACTTCTCCTACCACCTCAAAATCCCTTTCACAAGGTATTAAGATTCCTAATACAATTAGTGAATGCCACAAATGAAAGGAAAATAACAATAAGCAAGAAATGGAAATTTTTTTTTTTGTTTTTATGCTTGGGCAGCCCTGCAAAAACTGTTAGTAGCCCTCTTTGACATGTGTTTTTAGCAATTTTTAAGCAAAGAAGAGCACCTACAAACACAACTTGTTAGGCCCACAATGTTAGCAAAATCAAAATCCAAATGTAAATGTGCAATAATCTAATGGATTCAAGCTAAAAAATGCAGGTTAGACCTATTTAAACAAAGTAAAACAAAACAGCAAGCTAAAATAGTTGAATTCGGACAAAAAAACTGAAAGCGCAAGTCTCTGCCAGACCAGGCGATGTTTCTCAGTCTCCAACAGTATCGCGCGATACAGTTTCCTATAGTCGGGCGATACTTCCCCAGTCGAGCGATACTTCGCACGATGCCAGGCGATACTTCGCCCTATGCCAGGCGATAGACTTCGATATATTCGTGCGATACTTTTTCCGAGCGAAGTATCGCGCCAAGACAGGAAGTATATCGCGCGATATTTCTGAGAAGTGTCGCGCGATAATCTGAGACAAAAAACTAGAGACGCAGATTTTTCTGAAAATTAATCCGAAAATGACGAAAAATGCATCAAATAAAAGGACAAAGCTATCTACTCTGCCCCAAAGTAGGCGCCAGAAATGTACACACTAAAATATGCACTTCTATGAACCATTACATGCAAGGTTACTCAAGAGTGAAGCCTCACAAAGCGGCTCATAGCTCTCTATGCATGGAGTTGCAAGGGACTATGAGTTTTGCTCTCAGCTAGAGCTACAAGAAAGTGACCTTGCTAGTCAACCACACAATGAGAGATTCAAGTGAAGACAAGGGCAACAATGCCAATATCTCCAAGAATCCAATATGAAATGCAATGCAATGCAACTAAGATGAAGATGCAAATGTGCAAGTTATGCTATGAAAATGGAAGTACAATGCAACTAATCTATGAAAGGAAATAGCAATGGATTACAAATCTTTCCTATTTAGACTATGTGAGATTGCATAAAAGGAAATCTACACTAAGAATGCCATGAATGCAACTATGAAAGCAAAACTAAATGAAATGCAACAACAATGTCTTCAAAGCTTGGATGCAAGGATGTCTTCAAAGAGCTCCAAAACCTGCAGCATAACAATAGCATGAAATATGGATATATCTATATGCAAATGGAGGAGAGAGCTCTCCTTTTATAAGAAATGAGGAGAAATGGACCATGGAGATTAAGAGGCAAAAAGTCTTAATCAGCGGTGGAGCTTGAAAGAGGAGCAATCCATGTGCATAAACATCCTCCAATGAAAGTGAAGTGTTGACTTTTGAGCCTCATGTGAGACAAAAAGTGCTTTTTCCCTTTTTATAAAATAGGAATAATGCTTTATTTGTGCAACTTAGGATAAGAGGAGAGGTGGGGTTTTTTTTATTTATTAAAAGGGGAGAAAATATTCCTTTTAAATAAATAAAAACTTTAGGATAAATGGTTAGCCCAAGGATAAAAATCCAATATATGATCGAAATTAAGATTTGATCAAGAGATTGATAATGTTCAAAATATTGATTAATGATCAAAATGATTCAGGATTGATAAATCAAATAAATGGGGCCCAAAGTCTAGGCGACCATTTTAGGGTGCATACATTTGCCCCTCTTTGACTAATGTGTGATCGATTTGGGAACACATGTAGTCAAAGAATGAAGTTGCAATGTGAGATCGATTTGGGATCACAAAACAACTCAGATATGAGGTCGATTCGGGATCACATCTGGACAAACATAAACAAAAGCTTAGACCAACACCGTCGCTGCTAGGTGCAAATCAAGCTTTAGACAAAATTATCACCGTCGCTGCTAGGCAACAATCAATGTCTAAAAATGGGAGATAAGAATCTCAAATTTTGAGCAAAAGCTCACAAAAGATGTCTGAATCAGGAAAATCAAGAGAATTAAGGATGAGAATCCCATAAATACTGCCCCCTCGGAATCGAAATCGAAATCTGTTAGAGGAGAGACAGTGAACTGATAAAGATTTGACCAAATCATAATGAAATCATAATCGAATGTAAATGATAACAGGATAACCATTAGGCAATGAAACATGCCCCAGTGAGGAAGTAGAAGAATAGAAATAAAAGACTAGAAATAGAGCGAATGAAAGACTAGAAAATATGAGGGACATGAAAAGGAAGAAATTCCACCGAAAATCAAATTATGCCTCAAAAGGTCAGTCAACTGCTCAGAAGAAGAAAAAATTTGAAATGCGATTTTGACTATGAAGATGACCTCAGATTTCGATTTCGAGTCCGAAAATGGATCCAGGACGTCGAAATTAGCTAGGGTGCAATTTTTGCGCAATTCCGAGGTGTTTTGAAAATTAGGTCAAAAAGTTAAAATGCTATAAAAGGGGTCAAAATGTCATTTTTAAAAATCATTTGTCTTTTAGTGATTTGAGAATTTCAGAGATTTAGAGAGAGAAAATGGCTCAGCAAGCAAGAGTTCCCATCCACAGGCAGTGATTCGAGCGCGCCCGGTTGCATAACCGGCCACCACACTATCCTACCCCGGTATGTTTTCGAAAAACTCAAGCTTTTTGGTCATTTCTAGCATTTAATAGCTTTTTTAGCACTTTTTTTTTTAAATTTTAAATTTCAAAATTTTCTGTTGTGCGAAATATCGTGCGATACTTTAGAAGTATCGCGCGCTTTGGGGAGAAGTATCGCGCGATACTTCGCGTGCCCCAAAAGTATCGCACGCTTTAGACACCAGTATCGCACGATACTGGGCGAAAGATCGCGCGATACTGGGCGAAGTATCGCTCGACATAAGGTTTATCGCCCTACTATAAGGAGAAGTATCGCACGATACTTCTCCAAAAAAGAATATCGCCCATTTGAAAAATTTGATATTTAATGCATTTTTGAGCAAAAATGACATGGGTCTAGATAATGTTACGTTTTTAAGATGTTTTATACTGAGTTTTTTTTGGACATCCATCATGATATGTACTAACAACGGGTTTAGTTTTGGCTTGCAGGAGGTTTTTCCGGCGCTCATTATCAGAGCGCCGAA
Organism: Chamaecyparis obtusa; assembly: GCA_027943335.1. NCBI lineage: Eukaryota > Viridiplantae > Streptophyta > Pinopsida > Cupressales > Cupressaceae > Chamaecyparis > Chamaecyparis obtusa. The sequence goes on along the minus strand of BSBK01007091.1, from coordinate 468,519 downwards.
GGTGACTGGGTTGCGGTGTGTCCGAGATTTGGATGATCCGGGCAATGCCGATATCAGGGCTATGGGATTCCGGTATCTGTTGAGGTACCCCTATATCCGAGCAGACCATGGGTTGTTGACTGCGCTGGCCGAGAGATGGCACAGCGAGCACAACACCTTCCACCTTCCTACAGGCAAGGCATCCATCACACTGGAGGATGTCTATAGGATCCTCCGAGTTCCATGCCACGGAGAGCTTGTAAGTATAATCATGTTTTTGAGATAGTCATGTAAAATGTAATGTTTCCAGAGGATGAAAACTAACATGATTTATGTGTTGTCACAGGTATACTATGATCAGGACGTCACTGAGGGGCGTCGGTTGATTCAGGAGATGTTTCAGGATGTGACCATCCTAGACAAGCATGTCAGCTGGGAGCGACTGCTTGATGACTTCGGCCGAGACTATCCGGTGCCATGTATTGTGGCATCGATTATTTCACAGATCCTGATGACTGATCGCAGTCAGAAGGGATTCCCGCTCGGATGGGGCAGACTACTGGTAGACTTGGTAGGCAGGCTCCGACGGATGGCATGGGGGCCTGCGATCTTGGCAGAGATGTATCATGAGCTGCACGAGATCGTCTACAGGGACGGTCGGACATGGGCATGTGGTGCCATCCTGGCACAGGTATGGGCATGGGAGCACATTGTTATGGTGCGCCCTAGGGTTCAGCCGAGGGAGAGGAGGTACCCCTTTATTTACAAGTACATAGGGTTTATATCACATGCCCATTCAGGGGATGTGACCTATTATCGGTGGATTCTGGATGAGATAGCCTCATTCACATGGAGGCCGTACAGGGAGGTTGAGGTTTGGGGGGATGCCGCAGAGGAGCTGAGTTATATGCTGTGCAGTCGACCACTGGTGGGTCGATATGCGGATATCATAGAGAGGTTTTGCATCAGTCGGGTGTGGCGGCAGTTCGGGAGGCAGCAGCGAGTCTCGACAGAGACCACCACATATGCCAGGGCCAGAGACGAGGAGGGGCATGGGTGGCTACCCATGCTGGATTATCAGCAGGCTGTCGCAGAGACAGCAGCTATCAGGAGCGAGCCTTGGGATTATTTCCCAGATGTGGCAGACGCAGGGGCTGATGGAGCCTACAGAGCAGAGCGGCGGAGGGTACCATTCCCTCGATTTACAGTACCAGATGCTCAGGTGCCAGCGCCGGGAGGAGAGGGAGGGGACGGAGGAGAGGAGGGAGGAGATGGAGGAGATGGCGGGAGGGGGAGAGGGAGGAGGATAGAGAGAGGAGAGGGGTCGGGATCAGGTGGCCAGAAACGTGCACGGGGACAGAGATCAGCCACTCCTGAGGAGGAGGCGAGACCAGCTCGCCGGCAGGCAGAGGTACAGCAGGAGTAGCCTGCGGGGGGAGAGGACCTGAGAGCCCAGATACAGGCTCAGGAGACAGAGATACAGTAGCTGCGGACCACTATAGCTGTGAGAGATCAGCAGCTCCTGGATCTGAGGGCAGAGCGAGATCAGCAGATAGCTGATCTCAGAGCAGAGATAGCACGCCGTGAGGCGATGGCACAGGCCGAGGCATTGGAGCTCCGACGGGAGTCAGCGAGAGCTGCTTACTATCACGGGTTATATCTGCAGGCCGTCCCAGAGGGTGAGAGAGCACCATCATACTCTCAGCGGGCAGGGGTATCAGACGTGGCATTTGATAGGAGAGCTATGCCTCCTCCACCACCACGAGCTCCTCACGAGGGTGGTAGCGAGTCTTAGGGTTAGGTTTTAGATGTTTTGGACATATTTTGAGACTTTTGATCCAGATTTTGGGATCTCATATTGTATATCATGACATTTATTGATTTATGAGATTACTGGATGTTCGATATATCATGTGTATTTGTCTCACTTGTGATGGATGTATCAGTTTATGTATATTGTCTTGTCATTTTGCTCAAAATGCTTATGTATATACTTATGTATGTTCTCTCTCATAGATGTATGTTTAATTCTCATATGTATGATGTGGACTTATATATTTTTTTGAAAATGACTATTTGTAATATAGATATGATGATGTGATTAACCCCTTGTGATGAACAGGAACAGGTTTGAGATGAAAAAGACAAGGAGCGAAAGACATGATCAAGAAGGAGAGAAAGTGAGCGCAGTTGACTAACAGGTCCATGTAGGATGAAAAGGAGAGCTCTTTCCATATGCAAAATGCAAGACTAGACTAACATGACCCTAAAAATGCAAGCTACTATGAAAGGGGTTGACTTGCAAGGTCACAACGTTTATAGACATCTAATTATCATCATTGAGTGTTTTTGGTAGCGTCGTAAGATCATACAATGCACACTAGCATTACTATGTGGATATGAATATGATCTTTATCAGACAAAAATGTGGAAATCTTACCTAGGCATCAAAGACATATAGGTCAAGATGACTAATGCAGTAAGACTACCTAAGTTTGATATGGCGAGATTATGCTTGTATCAAGACACATGAAAGTCAGGATAGCTAAAAGCATGCACTCGCAAAACAGTCAAGGATAATATCTTGTCAATCCATAGTGTCAAGTAGGACCAGCATAAATGCTCATGACAGTTAGGATCAACAAAATATACCCGTAAGCAGATAAAGAAAGAAAACATGTTCTCATTCCCTCAGTCTTCTAGCTATGCATCATCGAAAACTTCTCAGGGAGAGATCACTCATCAAAGAAATCCTCATAGACAGCACACAAAGAAAAATAAAGTCATCATATCGTCAGCGAGTTGATTGTTTAAGTGCGTGTGTGTGGGTCATAGAGTCAAACTCTGAGTATCATATCTGCTAATGAGAAATATCGCATCATACTTTGGACTATTGGGTAAGACATCTGATAAGTGTTAAGAAACACTCGACGCAAGGGTAGTGTTGAAAAACACTGTTTGGGGTGGTGTTGAAAAACACCTATTGTGAAATGCCCCAAGAGGCAAACACACCTAAAGGACCAATGCTAACAGTTATGCCCCCTAGACAAAGATAAAGACCAATTCCAGACTAGGCCAAATAAGGTCAAGGCGTGATGGAAAGTGGTTAAGTGTCAAGGACGCATGCTAACAAATAGGGGTGCAAAGGCCTTAAGTAGCGCCTGTTTCCAGGTTTTCACCACTTGGAATCATTTTTCATTTTTTCATTTTTTTTGTATTTTTGCTACCAAGGCGCCTATTGCTAGGTTTTCACCAAGGCACTTTTTCTATTTTTTTGATTTTTTGAATATTTTGATTTTTTTGTATTTTTTCAGGACTTTTTATGCTTTTTAGGATTTTTTTTAGCATCATATATGAATTTTTTTTTGGTATTTTTTCAGGATCAATAAGATATATACAAAAGATGCCCCCAGACAGAATGGGCATCAAGGATAGAACTTCTTAAGGTGCACAATGTTGATGGGATCAGGGAGCTGTTCTCCATCAGGATCTGACAGTAAATACGCACCAGTACCAAAAGCAGCTGTGATGACATATGGTCCAAGCCAGTTAGGTTCAAACTTGCCCTTTTGCTCTCTGTTTTGTTGGTTCTTAGGGTTTTCTCGTAAAACAAGATCACCTATTTGAAATTCTCTAGGGCGAACCTTCTTGTTGAATGCCTTGGACATACGCTTCTGATACGCTCTCATATGATCAAAGGAAGCCTTACGCTTCTCATCTAGAAGTTCTAGTTCCTGCAACCTCATGGCGCGGTAATCCTCATCTGTAATCAAACCTTTGAGGGAGACTCTAAGGGATGGTATCTCGACTTCTAAAGGTAATATTGCTTCAGCGCCATAGGTGAGAGAGAAAGGAGTGGCTCCTGTAGGTGTGCGAATACTTGTTCGGTAAGCCCATAGTGCTGGATTGATTTGTAAGTGCCAATCCCTACCATTCTTGTGTACTGTTCTATGAAGAATCTTAAGAATGGTTTTGTTAGAAGCTTCTGCCTGTCCGTTTCCTTGTGGGAAATATATGGAGGACCAATGTTGCTTGATTTTAAACTTTTTGCATAGGTGCTTTAGGTCTTTATTCTTAAATTGACCTCCATTGTCAGTAATGATCTCAGAAGGCACTCCAAATCGGCAAATGATATGGTTCAAGATGAACAAAGAAATGGTCCTTCCTGAAGCAACAGAAAGTGGTACGGCCTCCACCCATTTTGTGAAGTAGTCAGTGGCAGTAATAATGAACTTGTGTCCGCCTGATGAGTTGGGGTGAATTTGCCCAACCAGATCAAAGGCCCAGCGCTGAAATGGCCAATGAGAGATAGAAGGAATCAGCTTCCTACCCGGAGCATGAATCAGGTTGCCGTGTTTCTGACATTTTTCACATGACTTAGCAAAGGTGACTGCGTCCATCTGCATTGTGGGCCAATAATATCCCGCCCTAAGCAACCTTCGGGCCATGGCCAGACCATTAGAATGCCCACCACAAATGCCCTCGTGGATGTCAGCTAACGCTTGGTTGGATTCCTCCTTTTCCAAGCACCTAAGGAGTGTCCCATCTAAACCCCTTCTATATAAGTCACCAGAGATGAGGGTGTGGCGAGAGGCGTTACGGATGAGGTTTCGGCGTTCGGAGCGGGTGAATGTGTCAGGGATGATGCCATCACGAAGATATGAATAGATAGCACCATATCGGGAAGACTCGTGTGTGGTAATGGCACAAATGACACGGCTTTCGGATGAGTCGAAGATGGGATGGTGTAGCTCTTCCACCAGGAATTCAAATCTGGATTCATGTGTCTCCAACTGAAGAAGTGAAGCTAATGTGGCCATGGCGTCTGCAGCTTTGTTCTCTATCCTAGGGATTTGTTGAAACGTCACAAAGGTGAAATAGCATTTCAAAGAATCAACCATCTTTTTATAGGGTATCAATTTGTCATCCTTGGTTTGATACTCTTCATTGACTTGGTTGATGATTAGCTGAGAATCCCCAAAGACATGTAATTCTGTGATATTCCATTCTATAGCCATTTTCAAGCCATTAGTTAAAGCTTCATATTCTGCAATATTATTGGTACATGGGAATAATAGTTTATAAGACTTCGGAATGTTGTACCCATGTGGAGAAACAAATAACACTCCAGCACCTGATCCATTTTGCATGCGGGAGCCATCAAAGAACATTGTCCAAGTGCGAGTAGTGGTATATAAGATGTGTTCGTCTGGGAATTCCACTTGGACTGGTATATTATCCTGGATTGGAAAATCAGCTAATTGGTCAGCAATAGCTTGTCCTTTGATTGTCTTTCTTTCAACATACTCTATGTCAAATTCAGTGAGGACCATCATCCATTTAGCAAGTCTACCTGTCAGGGCAGCCTTACCAAGCAAGTATTTAAGGGGATCAATTTTGGCAATCAAGTGTATGGTATGAGCAAGCATGTAGTGGCGCAACTTTTGAGAAGCAAACACCACCACGAGACAAGACTTCTCAATTATTATTGTAATTGATCTCATAAGAGACTAGAGTGCGGCTGATATAGTAGATGGCCCGTTCTTTCCCAGTATCATCTGTTTGAGCCAATAATGCCCCCAGGGAAGTGTCTGTAGCTGAGATATATAGAAGCAATGGTTTCCCTGGAATAGGAGGCATTAAGATCGGAGGATTAGCCAAGTATTGTTTGATCTGATCTAGGCTCTTTTGACAATCCTCGTTCCAAACACAAGAAGCACCCTTATGCAATGTTTTGTTGAAGGGTTGGGCTCTATCTGCAAGTTGAGAAATAAACCTCCTAATTGATTGAAGACGTCCTTGAAGACTTCTCATTTGGCTGATATTTCGAGGAGGTGGCATATCTAGGATTGCTTGGACTTTTTCGGGATCAACCTCGATACCTTTTGCTGATATTATGAATCCTAAAAGTTTGCCTGAGGTGACGCCAAATGCGCACTTCTTTGGATTCAGTCTGAGTTGAAATTGTTCCATACGATCTAGAATTACTTCCAGATCATTGAGGTGTGTGTCCCTTTTTCTTGATTTTGCCAGGGTATCATCCACATAATCTTCCATATTTTTGTGCATCATATCATGAAAGATAGTTGTCATAGCTCTTTGGTAGGTTGCTCCTGCATTCTTTAACCCGAATGGCATGACGTTCCAACAATAGGTTCCCCATGCACATGTGAATGCTGTTTTCTCTTGGTCTTCAGGAGCTATTTTGATTTGATTATACCCCGAGAAACCATCCATTAGGGAATATATGTCATAGCCCGCCGTCATGTCCACTATCATGTCAATGTTTGGAAGTGGAAAGTCATCCTTTGGGCAGGCTTTGTTTAGATCTCTAAAATCTGTGCAGACACGAATGGACCCATCATGTTTGGAGACCGGTACTATGTTTGAGATCCATTCTGCATAATCGATGGCTCTAATAAATCCAGCTTTCAAAAGCTTTTCTAATTCTCCTTTGACAAGTAGAGCTATATGTGGATGCATTTTTCTTAGTCTCTGTTTGACTGGCTTGACTCCTGGAGCTATAGATAAGTGATGCATTATGAGATTTGTGTCAAGCCCTGACATGTCTGAGTAGGTCCATGCAAAATTAATTTTCTTTTTCTGTAAAAACTGTACATATGCCTTGGTCTCTTCCTCTGATAAAGACTGAGCAAGATGGACTATCTGAGGATTTTCTTCTGTGTTTAGATTGACCGACTTTGTTGGTTCAATCAATATTGATGATCTATCCTGGAAATAACTCGGCAAGTTATTAAGTACCCCATCCTTAGGTGCCTCAAAGAGGTTTTCACCTTTGGATGCATCATTTCTTTTTACTATTTTTGGTTCTGACACCGCCACAAAGTGGTTTTCGCCATCAGACCTATTTTTCTTTTTCTCTTTTGTTTTGAGACTGAGGTACTTAATATCAGGCTCCGTCATGCTGGTTGTTGGTTCACTGGTGGAAGAAGCCACGGGTTCGAGAGCATTCAGATAGCAAGCAATTTCGTAATCGTTGCGAAATGTGAGGAATGTGGGCTCGTGGTGGCGCTGGGGCCAGTCAATCAGGTCAAAGTGAACAAGGGGCAAGTCAATGGTAGGTTCGATGTTGTTAATGCGAAAGGTGTCATCTCTGGTGACCATATAATCGGAGCTCATCAAGTCTTCTCCTAAAATACCTGAATTGGGGCTCATCCTATCAAATGAAGCGTCATCTACTAAGGCGATGTGAGGAGGGCAATCCTCTAGTCTGACACTAGGATCGTTAGTTGCATCGGGTTGGGTACTATAGGTATGGATAATATCCACATCTAGATCAATTGTTGCGTCTGAAAGCGAATCCCATTCATATTCATGGGAGTCTGTCTCTGAGTCATCATTTAGGCCTCGTGATGTAGAAGCCTCAAGGTTAGGAAGGTTTTCCCCCTCTCTAGTGCTAGTATTGGTACTATCCGTCGTAGCTAGGACAGTAACATTGTCCTTTGTCGATCTAGAAGTCACACAATCACACGATCTAGTAGTCTGCAGCATAACAATAGCATGAAATATGGATATATCTATATGCAAATGGAGGAGAGAGCTCTCCTTTTATAAGAAATGAGGAGAAATGGACCATGGAGATTAAGAGGCAAAAAGTCTTAATCAGCGGTGGAGCTTGAAAGAGGAGCAATCCATGTGCACAAACATCCTCCAATGAAAGTGAAGTGTTGACTTTTGAGCCTCATGTGAGACAAAAAGTGCTTTTTCCCTTTTTATAAAATATGAATAATGCTTTATTTGTGCAACTTAGGATAAGAGGAGAGTGAGGGATTTTTATTTAATTAAAAGGGGAGGAAATATTCTTTTTAATTAAATAAAGTTTTAGGATAAATGGTTAGCCCAAGGATAAAAATCCAATATATGATCGAAATTAAGATTTGATCAAGAAATTGATATTGTTGAAAATATTGATTATTGATAAAAATGATTCAGGATTGATAAATCAAATAAATGGGGCCCAAAGTCTACCTACCAAGTCTACCAGTAGATTACATACTTATCTATATGTATAATCAATATAAATGATCATTCTTATATCTGACGGAAGCTACTATGCATCAACACTCACTCTTAGCTAGGGAAGATAATCAAGTATATATCAATGGAGATATCACCTAACTCATGATATTAGAGGATGTTTCAAGAACATCAAGTCACGTGAAATTATTCACATATACATACAAGTTATGGTATGTGCACTGACATCATGTCTCATGATGTCTACCATAACAAGTCACGACATTTCCATGGATATTATGTCACATAATATCCATCATGATTATCTCATAAGGAGCATAATGATATTCAACTGATATCAAGTCTCATGATATCTATCAATAAGTCTAAGAGATACTAACTATCATGACATGTCCATGAATATCAGGTCACATGATATTCATCATGATGGTGAACTAATCATTGTAAAGTCGTCACCTTACAATATTAGATACAAGTGTTCATTATTTGAAAGATTGCCACCTTTCAATAATGTACACAAGGGGGCCCATAAAGTCATGGAGTCACACACTTGACAACTACCAAGAACTATATCAGGGGGTGGATCCACCATGGCTACTCCCAGAGGGTGGAATAAGGCCTTCTCTCTCATAGAGAAGAATCCAATGAAGTACATTTAAAGAAATCACCGATGCTAAGATTTCCTGTTAGTAAGGGCTTCATTCTCCATAACTCCAAGCTAGTCTCAGAATGCAAAAACTTTACATTGGCAAGAGGCTTAGTGAGAATATCAGTCTTCCGTTCTTTAGTGATAATGTACCTTGTCTAAATAGTAAAGAAACCATCTCTCCATGGTCTACTCTCTCTGAATCACTATGATAAAAATCCTCAAAGATCAATTTGGCAGATCCTCTAGCAACTTCCTCTGTTACAAAAGCATACATGGTCTTAATCATGAAAATGTCTTGCTCTAAGAGATTCTCATCATCTACTACATGATCATTTACACCATGTTTAAAATTTCGATCACAACTTTATGAAGATGAAGAACTTAATTGGGAAACTGATACAAATCAGACAATGGTAAGGTTATGATGATATAATTTTTTTGTACCTAACATATGATTATATCAAGTTGGTAAAATATGGTAATGAAGATTTGTCAAGTTGGCAAGCAAAGCAGTTTTGGCTACCAAGCAAGAAAAGTCACCTGGTAAAGGTAAAAGGTAAAATGAAGTATGTTTCGGTAAAGGCCAAAGAATGCTAGACATTGAGCAAGAAAGTTCTAGACATCGAGAAAAGTTAACCAAAATACAGAGTTATCCATCGAGCAATAAACATAAATTGAATATAAGGATTAGAACGACATTTAATGATTAGCTATGATGAGTAGGATGATCATAATGATAAGGAAAGTTAGTTAGAGAGATCTACAATTAGAAAAAATTAAGGTGATGATATATGGCTTAGATCTAAATGGTTAAAAGAGAAGGAACATGTTTCAAGAAAGTTCAAGTTCCTAGATGATGAAAAAATGTGTTACTGAGATCTAGATTCAATGTATAAGTTTGTAAAATGAATTGGACGACTGAGATTAATCAAAAGAAAATGTAATAGAGGAGATTAAGCGACAAAATATGTGTATATAAAGGATGGATTTGTATGGACAAATGGATGGCAAATTGAAGAGTTGAAGAGTCATTAACTGATGCAGTGAAGAAGGAAAAGATAGATTCCGAGACATAAAGCAAGATTTGATGAAGTGTTGAAGCCAATGGAAAGTGAAGGATTGAAGTGAAGATAGAAGAGTGCACAAATGATTTGATTATGCAAAGATAGTTGCGAATTTATAGGTCAAACTATTTACTGTTGCTTATTAGCATTTATAATTGAGAAATCTCTTAACTGAGTAGACTTAACAGTCTTATTGTAAAATCCTTGCAAAAGGTAACATTTTAAAGAGTGTTTGAAGCCCTTTAACCATGCCACTCCTAACAGGGTGAAGATCCTAACAGATCTGAGGTAAATCCCTTGACTGGGTCACACCTAACAGTGTGTATTGTAATCTTTAAATAGATTGGCTCTTAATCGAGCGTACTTCAAAAGAGTATTTTCTTTAGTGGGTGACAATTCCCACAATGTTTTTTCTCAAAACTGAGTTTCCATGTTAAATATTGGTGTTACATGTGATGAATGGTTTATGTGATTGATTTAGTGATTGTTAAAGTTTATTTATTGTTGTCGGTAAATAGTGAATTGTGTTTAACTGAGTTAATTAGAGAATTTTTTTTAAGGTATAGTGAATCAATGATTACTGATTCACCCCCCCTCTCTGTAATCCAACATTAAGCATTTATGCAATGTTTAAGACAATATGAATTATCAAATTCACTTAAGGAATGCCTAATTTAACCATCATACATCTATATCTTACACCAATATATTATTATTCATAAGATTATGTCAAATAGAAGGTTTGTGATCATACAAATTCAAATAATAAAAGTTTATATCTTGTACACTTTTCTCAATATGAAATAATCGCCATGTTTAATTATGAAAATTAAAGGTGTAATCATTCAATATTTGTAAGATGACTCTACCATTAGATAGTTCTTAACCAAGCCTTTTAAATATGGTATTGAATTGTATACATCATTATCTCACCTCCAAATTTAAATTTATTTTCTACTTCTAGAAGAGGAATCAATTTTTTTTAAAAAAATTACCCATCAACTTGCACATTAGTCTTAATTAAAGCTAGAGGATTCTTTTATTTAAATAAATACGGTACAATAATTATTTCATATTTAGTCGATAGGCTTTTCTTGCGAGATCGCTCACGTTCGTACATGATTAAAACCTGTCTCGCACTTAGACTGTTGGTTTTCCTATCTCACGCATGAAAATGGTAGTGCAAGCCAGTTTTCAGATCCCATATAACACTTTCCAAGAAAATGGTCAAATCAGTGGGGCATATATTTTTGCTTTGGCAGGCCGGCTAATGTTGATTTTTATTTCTAAGTATAAAATAATTTTGTAGATTAAGTTTCGAAATAGTTGTCCTTATTTCTATTTTAAGATTTATATATTTTTATGTTTTAATGAGTAAGTATAAAATAATTTTGTTGATATATTAATAGTTTTAAGGTTTAAATATTTAAATATTGAAGTATAAAATAATTTTGTGTATTATTAAATAAATTAATAATTTAATATAATTAAATTTTAATATATTTATAATTATAATTATTATTGCAAATAATATTTATGAAAAAAATTAATTTTAAAAATTAAGATAAAATATTTTAAAATTAATAATGATAAAAAAACATATAAATATAATTTAAAAATCTATGATACTAATCATCCTAATTCTAAATTAAAAAATAATATTATAAATTATCGAATAAATTATTTTACAAATGAAATAAATTAATTTTAAAAATTAAAATAAAAAAAATATTATGAATTATAAAAATGTATATACAATTTAAAAATCCATATCTTAATTTAAAAAAAATAAAAATAAAAATTTTATAAATTTTTAAGTACATTCTTTTATAAGAATTTTGTCAAAGAATGTCAAACAATTTTGTACATTATTAAATAAATGAATAATTATAAAAATAATTAAATAAATATTAAAAATTCATAAAAATTAAAAAAATACTAATTTTATAAATTTTCTAATAAATTCTTTTATAATTTTTTTTAGATAATGTAAACAAATTTGTATCTTATTACATAAATTAATAATATAACATAATTATATTTTAACATATTTAAGATTTTTTATTATTATTGAAAAATAAAATTAATTTTAAAACTTCAAATAAAATAATTTAAAATTAATAATTATAGAAAAATATAACTTAAAAATCTATGATAATTATCATCTTAATTTCAAATTAAAAAATAAAACTAATTTTATACATTTTTGAATAAATTCTTTTACAATTGAAATAAAGTAATTTTAAAAATTAAAATAAAATAGTTTAAAATTAATAATTATAAAAAATAAATAAATATAATTTAAAAAGTTATGATAATGGTCATCTTAATTTCAAAAAACAAATTTTATAAATTTTTGAATAAATTTGTTTACAAAATTATTTTATACTTAATACATAAAATTTTTAAACACGTTAAGTTTTGGCCTGCGACATATATGCCCAGTCGGCTAAAAATAATGATTTGACCTTTTGTGTGGAACAGTGTGTTAGATGAGCATGGAAGGCCATGTAAGGGCATACGGTTTAGGCACTTTGACAGGGTGCAAATATGTTGCACCATAGTCAGTGCCTCATTCAAGCAGGAGAGATCGAAAGCACCCTACCTCCCTATCCTCGCGGGATCCCCCTTGTATATACGTGATACAAATAATGAATGATATGAGTCATATCACTTATCTAGTAGTGATGTCACCATACTTCCCTCTCCCACCTGTATCCCTATCTATAGTAGCGCCCTACTATCTTACAAGGGACAACGGCAATGATGAAAATCAGAGAAAAAAGGGGCAATTCTGCAATGTGACTGTGGCCAAATCAATGGCGAGAATTCCTACTCACACCAGCACTACGGTACATAATATTTAATGGTAAGTTTATAGAGCAATTGCAACTCTAGGGCACACAAAATTTGGTAAGTTTTACTTAATTTTAAAGGGCAATTGTAATTCTTTCCTGGGGTTTAAGTCTATTTGATCATTTTAGGGCTTTTGAAATAACGATGAATTATTATTGGAAGAGGTTTTGATAATTCAAATAGTTTCTATTACAATGTTTTAAATGGTGAATTTTTAGTCCTTGTCTATATAAGAAGATACTAATTGTACAATTAGTTCTGTTTGGAGTACTCTGTCAATTAGAAATTAATATGTTTACTCAAAGGTTTGCAGGGGTCTGATTATTCAAATCTTATTTCTTTAAAAAATAATATGTTTACCCAAGGATCCATTGTAATGGACACTTAATGGAGCATGAAGGTCAAGGATGAAGCATGATTTGTTGCATTTGCCTTGCTCAATAGGGCTAAAGGCTAGGCTAGGCTCTAAGGCATGGATGTGTATAGAAATAAAGGGTTAGTGTTTTATCTTCAAGAAATTTTGTTTTATCTGATGTTTAATGAGCTATGAGGTGGTTTAAGAAATTTATGTATAATTTTTTGTATGCTTGAATGATGCAAGTTACCTTGGGTCCATCCAACACTGATGATTTGAATGAAGTTGTACTATTTACTGAGAGTGCTAATGTGGAAAGGGTTAGTGCATCAAGTCGGTAATTGACATTAGCCTCAATCTAGATGTCAAGGTAGAGGATGATAAACATCACAAGGGCATTCGAGAAGAAGCTTACATTGTCCTCTTCAAATGGCACAAGAGTGGGAGCTAGAAATTGAAGATCAAGTTCCATTCTATAAGTTTCGTATTCAACTGCATTATGGGGAAACATTCTTCTTGGGTATGGTTAAATGTAAATGGATTAATTTTCTAGTAAAAGTCGTGCATTCATAAAGGGTTTGGAAACTAATTTCACAAGTCAGATTGCTTGTAACATTGTATTCAAAATTATAATGTGTCCTCAAATTTTTAGTTTACATTAATTTGAATATTTAAGTTGGTTTTGAAAATTTTTGGAGCCTACTTGCTTGATTTTGGAGACTTTTATTAAAAAATCTAAATTAGTTCTGAGAAGTTTTGGCCTTACACTGGTCTACAAATGGACCCCAAATTCACATTATTTAAACCTTTTCTCATCATATATAATGTGTCTCTACACTTGAAGTTTACAACTATCTTGAGGTTGAGGCTTTGTTCCAGAAACCAGGGTGGGGAAATTAAAAGAACTAATAGTTGGCATATCTAGAATTTTTTGTGGATTGTGTTTTGATCTTTCTTACATGGTATTTTCATAGATATAGTTGATAGACTACAACCACAATAATTTGGATGAATCATTTATTTGGACCCTAAGTGTAGATGTTGGGAATGGGTATCAATGCCTCAGGTCGATGAACAACATCTGTCTAAATATGGATGCAAAACAAGCTAATGGTGAAGATAGTTGAATCCATGATGGAAATTGGCTCATTCTCTTCCGCTAGAAGAACCAAAGCAATCCGAAATGAAATTTGTATCCCTTTAATTGTAAGTATAGTGTAACTCAAATGTAGATTGAAATTTAGTTCGGGTCTTTGTTTTAGTGCCAATTGATCCATGCAAGATTAAGAGGTTTTTTTTGGAGTTCGGTAAAAATTATTCTTGTAGGTCTACTTCTTCTTATTGGTAATTTATCAATTATACTTTTGTTTGATTTGATTTATCTTAAACATAGTTGAAATAGTCTATTTTCAATGTCTTTGGTTTTGTATGCAGAGAGGAAATATTATACACAATGAAAATGTTAAAGCAGGGTAAATAAAGGAGTAGTAGCTTAGAGATGCATTTTTCCATATGGATTATTCAGTGCATCACATGTGTATATGTATACATAGTGTCTGTCTAGCTCATGTTGTGATGAAATGAAAGTAGGCAAGTAGGCCCTAGGCCTTATTGGATGTAAAAAAACATATGGTGTATTATGATTGATGTTGAATTTATCGATACATCTTCTGATTGAGAATCAATTTTTTGTTTTGTTGTGTGAAAAATCATGTTTAAATATTATATTAAATATATGGTTAAAATCCTGATCATTTTACATTATATTGAGAATAGGTGGTCTATGTTGTTTTTTAATGAAATCAAATGGTCAGTGTATCTGATTTGCCATCAGCCCATATATATTTCAAGAAATCTTTTTGAACTAAATATTTTGATATTGTGACTGCTTTCCCAACAGTCATACATATTTTAATAAAATATTTCTAAACTAAAATGTGATATTTTGATATAGTCTTTTATTTAAATCATTCTTCTTCATGAGGTATTGAAGAAGGTACTAAGGAAGTTTTGTTGAAGGTAGGGATTATGGAATTTTGTAGAAAGGACATTGCCCATTTCATGGTGCCTAATTCTATGATTTTCATGTAGGAATGCCCAAGACTTTATCTAGAAAAAAACCAGAAATTTGTTCTCAAGGAACGACTGAAAACTTTTCTAATATTTCCTCCAAAGCTAGAAGTAGAATTTGAAGAAAGGAAACTGGAAAACCAAGTGAAGGGATTAAGCTTCTTGATGGATATTTAATTTAAACAAACTTGTTGGGGTGTTCAGTCTGACATCATTACTCTTAGGCATTTGTGAGCAAGAGTAGATCACGAGTACTGGTAATTTCATGTATGTTGAATCCATTATATAAATACTTAAATGTAAGGTCCATTTCATTGCACACCGGTGCTACTTTTATTTCCAAGGAAAGAGGAAATACCCTTCATCAAGATGCCATTTTTTATTATTTTAGGCAATCTGCAATAAATGATTATACAGTCTTAAGGTTGAGGGAGAGATATTTTTAGGATTGGTGTTTATTTATTATTTTCATTTCTCCAAATAGTGAAAAGATGTCTCTCACATCCAGTGCACATCCAGTGCAATGTACTCCCAATATTTCAGTGTCATTTATAGTCAGTAGAATTATTTATGTTTTTATTCTTATATGTGGGTTCAAGATCAATGAATCCTTTATGCTTATATTTCTATTTATGGGCTCACAATCAACTAAAATTTGGAAAATGCTAGATGGATTCTCTTCCATTGAGAAGACAAAAATAAGGGATTCATATGCCATAGAAAATGAAATAAAAATTTATGACATTTATGTTGATCATGTCTTCAGAAATATAAAAGTGAAACACAACTTATGATGTTTCTATTGATCACATCTTTTGAAAAATTATAATATAAAACACATTTTCTTTGAATGTGTCTATTGATGAATGTAAACCTTTTTTCTATCCAAGGTAATTATTTTAAATTATGCCACTAGATGTAACTGTTGTAATTTATTCTATTGGATCTAATTAGATTATGTCAATGGACGTGATTACTGTAAGTTATACCAGTAGGCATGTAATTATTGTAACTTATGCCACTTGTCGTAAATATTATAAGCTATGCCAGTGAACGCCATTATTGTTAGTTATGCCATTGGAATTAGTTATTGTAAGTTATGCCACTAGACGTAATGAATGATAGATAGATAAATTACTATGAGGTTTATATCTTTAGTATCTTGTCTTTCAATTTTATTGCTTACAGTCTCTTCTTGGGTTCGCCTCTTCTACATTTTGGTGAAGGAAATTGGGAGCCTAGTCTATTTTGTCTGTTTAAGAAATGCGGGGTAATTTGGATCTTGAAGTGGTTGAAGGGGTGAAGAGAAGATTATAAATATTTATTTTCGTGCAAGATTACCTTGATCTTCGTCAAGCACTAGAGTTTCACTCATTGCCTCACCATTGAGTGTATATCTTTTACTAACTCTTCAAAAATCTAATTGCCTATCAAGGATTGCGTTAATTATCTGTAAAATTTTGAATCTTTATCCACCACATCTCTATTATTTGTTTCACCAGTGAGATTGTGGTGCAACAATTTATCTTTTGGTCAGAGAGTTATGAGTCTAGCACCACCAAAGGATTAGGAACATGCTCGATTGGATCCACTTGACAGTGGGGGTTAACTTGTTGATGGGTAGAAACCATAAGAGGATCACTATTATAGTGAATTTTTTTGGATGAGAAAATATCGGTGCAAGGTTTTTTCCCAAAAGAAGGTAAGGTAGACCAAGGGTTTTCCAAAGACCAGAGGATCGTTGATTCAGTGAAGGCAGTATTTGCTGGCCAATTTTATGCAACCCAATTTTTGAAATCAAACTCCATGTTCAAAAATGACATTGATTGAGGAATGGGCAGATCCCTTGAGAAGAAAATACATCATTGTTAAATGGGTCTACATGAAAAAACAAGCTTAAATGATGTTTGGTATTTCCCTAAACCTTGCATTATTTTCCTTAAATAACCATTGAAATGTTTGTACTCAAAAGGTAAATTTGGCAAAAAAAATTATCCAATAAAAAAATTGAGGTCTTTTTACATGATCTAATTCTAAATATGGAGACCAAGAATTAGTGAAAATGAGTGAATCCTCGATAAAGAAATGACTATTTTCAAGAAAATTTTCCCTTCTCATTTAGCTATTGAAAACAACTAACACTAGATTATCTGATAGAATTGAATTTTTTGATACATATAGCCAAAAATCAAGGATTCAATCTTGTAAAGTTGAGAAATACATATCATTTGATCCGTAGCTTTCTCCTCTAGCTTTAAAACTCAAGAGACTAAGTGAGCGCTCTGAAAATCTAAATGTGGGTAAAATTTTCCTCAGGGACTTCTACATAGTTGGAGAGAGCTATGCAAGTTTGTCACTTTGAAAACTCCATAATTGTTTTGTTGAATTAGCTAGTCCATAATTAGAACTAACCACCACATGTGCTATCAGTATACACAAATCATAAAGCATAACACATTCATCCAAAGTGGATGCTGCTTTGTACAAGACCCTCCTTCTACAATAAAACATGTTTGTAGAACAACACTTTAATACACTTCTATTATGTAAAGCTTCAAATATGCTTTCACATAAAATACCTATACCTATCCGCATATCCTTGCACCTTCTTTTGGTGCAAGTGCTAGTTTATATTCTCAAATACTCATAATAGTATATTATCTAACCTAAAATGAATTTAAATCCTTATACTTCACATTTCATAGAGCATCAATATCTCAGAGAAAAATGAGTGTCTCTCCCCGGTAAACGAGAAATAAATGGGAAAAAAATTGCTCTTGGTAAATTGTGATTTGAATTGGATTTACCGAAGCCATCTGGTTCTATTTTCTTCTGCTGGATGCGCTCGTGGCCCATTTTTCCCGAGTTCGTTGGCAAATACCCTGTTCAGTTCTTTCTTGCATACTGCTTTTGCGGGTTTGGATTGTGATATTTGAATTGAAGGAAGAAATTATAGAATTGCTTTATTGTCGAAGACTCGAAGAGTAATGAAGAGAGCAGCGGAATAGTAAAATCAGACAGTCGGAGATTAAAACGGTAAGTTAATTTTCTTACTGGAATTTGGTTTTCAAAAAACCTGCGAAATCCTAACTGTTTCAGCATAAGGCTTAAACTGACATTAAAAATTATAGAAGACAAGTAACTAAATAGTGTTGGGCATACACTATCTGATGAGAGTTTCTAAAGATGGAGTAAGTGTGAAATTCCCGAGTGGGATCAAACCAGAGAACATGCCTGTATTCTCTCCCAACCACACCTTTTGCATAGATGTTGGTCTGCAGGGCAGTGTTCAAAGTTATTGGCCTCCTCATAGTATAGATTCGCCCGTATGGAGATCTAAACGTACACTATTAAAGATAGCAACATTTCATGGATTGTGGGAATCTGCTATCTTTAATCTTTGCCCTTCATGGGAGGGAACTTAAAAAAAAAAGACAAGATTAGGTAAAGCACAGAAAGCCTGCTCCTGCTCATCAAACAGTTTATTAACTGCCACACTGTTCTTTTTTATGTACACGGACTCATGAACTCCGCGCTGTGGCTGTAGAAGATGCCTTTGGAACACGGTCACATTCCAGCTATCAGATACAAATAATTGCTTCGAATTTTCATGTTGTATAAATACACTATGTTACGAGCGAGTCAATCTATCGGTTGAGTGCCGCTGGACTATGGCTGTTATAAGGTCCTCAATCTAGATTTTTAATGGATATTGGAAATATAACTAACTTATCGACCTGACTTTTATATCCTTGGAGGTAGTTTTTCCGTTTTGGTTTTGCAGTTTAATGGAATGGTTTTGCAATTTATTGGAGAATTGAATGTTTAATTGGACGATTTTTCATCTCGTGCATAATGCTGTGTTTGTTTCGTTTTGAAAAATCTCTTAAATGACGTTATTAGAGATCTTGTTATGCATTGACCTTTTGCTTTGAAATTGGTTTGCGGTGAGCTATGAAATTTCACTGATGTTTTGGGTTGTGGATGATCGGGGGGCTATGTATTTTGATTTTTCTATTTAATGCAACTTCAGAAATAAATGCTTTGAGCTTTGAGAATATTAATTTGACATTTGACGGTTTTGTTCGAGAGTTTAGCAGCATACATCATCTTTGGTAATTTTTAAACTAGAATTTATTTGTCAACTGTACGGTGGTGCTCATTCTAAAAAACTAGTTATAATAATGTTTTGATGATTGGAATTAATGTGTAGAATGTTTTAATCACTAAATTCACTTTCATTCTCTCAGGAATATGTAACTTTGACATCCTTGGTTGCTCTCTTTATCATGGGAAAGAACTCTTGTAGCCTTGCATCAGACATTCATTGGGAGGTTTCTGCTGAATCGTCAGACTCAGAGCTTGATGCAGAAGAAAATCTTGATGAAGAACTCGAGTCACTTTACTTTTCAGAGGCCATTCCTAAGCTACAATTTAGGTATGTATATTTCATCTCATCTAAATTTCCCAGGGATGCTCACTTTAAATTGCAACGGAACTTGATCATCAATGTATTTGTGCAGAAAGGATGTCTCAGTGGCACGCTGGGATAACAAGCTGGGTATGGCAGAGGTTATTATTAGGAAGGGAAGAACATGGTCGACTACTGGAATTGTTCGAGAAGATAAGATCCTTTGCCATATAGAAGAGATTATGTGCGTCTCTCATGCTTCTTTGACTTCCATTGGTGCTCCTTTGCTTATTTTTTGACACCAGTTTATGGTGCGTGAGACTTGTACAACTTCAAATGTTATTTAAAGTGGAAAAGATTGTTTTTCAGTTGAAAAACAGATAAAATGATGGTTTCCATTTGTTTAAGCATAATTTAACACACGCTGCACATTCTGCAATTTTGGATATTAACAGTGGATACCAACATCAATAATAATTTGATTTAGATGATATTTTTATCAAAGATTTGAATGGCTTGCTTACAAATTTGTAGGTGATTTGAGTATACCATGGCTGTTGAACAAGTAAAATGACAAGTTCAAATTTTTCCATATGATTTCCCCATATCAAATTGTACTGTTGTGAACATCTGAGTGTACATGAAAAAACAAATGTTTTTGGATGCCCTCAATGGAATCATTAAACCAAACTTGGATAACTTGTGTGTCATCTCACATTTACAGCATTTTATTTTGAAATAGCCAAGTCACTAGGTTTGTTAATTTTTATCGTAAAAATTTGAAGGCTGACAATTCTCTTAAAAAGCCTAAAATTGTTTAAAATTGCAATAAAAAATGACCATATTAATTTTCAGAGGAATAAGTGATTTAAATTAAGGTTTATAGTTTTTTAGCCTATAAATGTGCCCTTAGAAGAGTCAAAGGCTATCAAATCTTTTTCTCATTCCATTGCCTTCTCCTTGGTCATTTTTCTTTGGTTTACAAGCTTGTAGAGGTAAGGGATGCAAAGTGTGTTGTCATTCAATTGATAGGACGGTTCTTAAGAGGCAATTCCTTGGTCATTTTTCTTTGGTTTACAGGCTTGTAGAGTGGAGGGATGCAAAGAGTGTTCTCATTCTATCGATAGGGTGGTTCTTAAGAGGTTGATGTGCTTGTCAGAGAAGACTAATAATCTCATTTTTTTATTCTCTTCCATCATTTTCTCACTTCAAGTCCATAGTTGGCATAATCGCCGAAAACTCACCGAGTTTTTGGCTCAAAAACTCGTTAGAAAAACTCGCCCGTGCCTTCATAACCTGCACAACATGAAAAAAGCGTCATTTTTTTTGCTGCGTTTTGAGCGGCTAGGGGAGGAGGAGAGTGGGCTTCCAAGCCATTCTTAGGTGATTCAAGTGGATTGAAGGCGGATTTCAACCGTTTTTTGAAGAAAAAACACATTTCCAAGTAAGTTTGCTGAGATTGTTTTTATTTTTTTTTAAAACATTCTATTTTGTTTTGGTTGAATCTAAATGAATACAAAATCATTTCTAAGTAGTTAGAAATGATTTTGAATCATTAGAACAAGATTCAACATTGTTTTGGACAAGTTTTTAAGAAAATGATGAATCTATCAATATTTTTTTTGAAGAATATCTAGTTTTTTTTAAAATATCAAACCCTACCAGTTTGTTTAGTTTTTTTTTAAACTTTGAATGATGTCTAAAAAGATTGTAACTAATTTAGATAGTTTCTAACTTTTTAATTCTTTTTCTAAAATATTTATTTTATGTTTTGAATTTCTATGTGTAGGGCAATAGTTAACCATTAAATCAGCATGGCAAATTTAGAGGAAGTGTGGCCACTAACACCATGCCCTTCTGGATTTATAGGCACCCGGCCTAAAAATGCTAGAGATAAGACATGGAGGTATGCCTATGAAGCACCGAATGAGCTTGGGAAAGTGATTTGCATAAACTGTGAGAAAGTAGTTTCTGGAGGCATAAACCGCCTCAAATACCACCTTGCAGGCATTAGGAAGCATGATACAATTCCATGTGAAAAAAATACAGAAGAGATTAAAAGATTTGTTAATGCCCTACTTGCAGCCGGGGAAGAGAAAAAATTGCAAAGGGAGAGGGAAAGATTAGCTGTGAGGGCAACCATAGCTGAAACTCAAGGTGCTCCTATTGACATTCAAGAAGAAGAAGAAGAAGCACTTGAGAGCATAGTGGGATCTCTTCGTGGCCCACGCATCCGCAAATAGAGTGCCTCATCTTTTACCGCTTCTGCTTCCTCTAGTAGAGTGCCTAGTTCTTCACCACCAACAGCATCAGGGATAGGCAATTATTTTGTGTCTAGGAATACACCTGGTTCACAACCATCATTAGAGGCCACTGGATGGAACAAGGAGGCACATGAGAAAACTGATATTGCATATGCTGATTTTTGGTATTTCAACAATCTCCCATTGCATGTGGCTGAGAGCCCCTATTGACTCAATTTGGTGACCACAATGACAGTTTCGGGAAAAGGGTACAAGGCCCCTTCTAGCAAGGATTTGAGTGGGAGGTAAGTAAATAATCGGAATCCACTTGGTTTCATTTTGAAATTTTAATTGTTATTTCTTGTTTATTAAATCAAAATTGAGTACTAAGACTTGATTTCACTTTGATTTTGTAGGTTGCTTGTAAATGCAGTTGATAGGGCAAGACTAGTGGTGGAGGAGCAAAAAAAAGAGTGGAGTAAATATGACTACACCATTCTTTCTGATGGGTGGACAGATGGAAAAAATCGAACCATTATTAATTTCTTGGTTGCTTGCAAGGATGATGTGGTGTTTTGGAAATTGGTTGATGCCTCCAACAAAGTGAAAAATGCACAAACATTGGCATTAATGTTGGAGAATGTTGTCATGGAGGTGGGAGTAGAGAATGTGGTGCAAATCATCACAGATGATGCGGCAGCAGGTAATTTTAATATTTAATTTTATGTTGCACATGATTATTATTAAATATTAATAAGTGATATTTAATTTAGTTTTTAGGTAAAATATGGAAATTGGAAACTAATTATTGAATTTTTACTAATATGTCAGGTAGAATCCTCCAAGACAAGCACCCCACTCTTTTTTGGACACCTTGCGCAACACATGTCCTTGACCTTCTTTTGGAGGACATAGGAAAATTTGATTGGGTGACTCCAATTGTGGAAGATTCAAGGCGGGTCACAAAGTATATCTACAATCACCTTTGGGTTCTAAATTTGATGAGACAATACACTAAAGGGAAAGATTTGGTGAGACCCCTAGTCACAGGTTTGCAATGGTTTTCTTGATGTTGCAAAGTATTATTTGTACATTGACTTCTTTGAAACAAATGTTCGTGAGTCAACCATGGCTTGACGCAGGTTATTCAAAGAAGCCTGAAGGAGAAGCTGTTGCGCGCATAGTCTTTGATCAAAATTTTATGGACAAGGCTTTTGAGATTGTGAAGGTAACTTAAAGAATCAAAACTTTAATTTTTATTTATTCTTGATTCAAGTCTCTCATTACTAATTTGTATTTTTCAAATTTCAATTGCAGGTGTCTGAGCCCCTGGTTAGAGTTCTGCGCTTGGTTGATGGGGATCAAACCCCAATGGGGTGTCTTTATGAGGCCATGAAAAGGGCCAAAGAGTCTATAAAAAATTACTATAACGGGGATAGACTCAAATATGATCCCATTTGGGAAATTGTTGATAGGAGGTGGAACAATCAGCTCCACCAACCCATTCATGCAGCAGGGTACTTCCTCAACCCTCATTTCAGGTACTGTGATTCTTATTCAGATTTTACTAAGACTTGATTTCACTTTGTTTTTGTAGGTTGTGTACTAAGACTTGGTTTCACTTTGTTTTTGTTTTAGATATGATGATTCCTTTTTAGATCCTAATGGAGAGGTCATGGAGGGCCTCTCTATATGCATTCAGAGGATGGTACCCAATGTTGCTGAGAGAGACCTTGTTGTGACCGAACAACAAATCTATGTGGAATCAAAGGGTAAATTATTCTCTTCAGAGTTGGCAAAGAGAGCAAGAGGCACTCAAACCCCAGGCAAAAGTAGAACATTTGCAATTTTGCCACTTGATAAATTATGTTTCGCTTGTCTGTTTTCTTTCTAACTTCTCAATATTTTATTTGCAGAGGTTTGGTGTCAAAGTTGGGGTGGAAATACCTCACATCTAAAGAAATTTGCTCTCAGAATCTTATGCCAGCCTTGTAGCTCATCCCATTGTGAGCGCAATTGGAG
This sequence comes from Chamaecyparis obtusa, assembly GCA_027943335.1. Classification (NCBI taxonomy): domain Eukaryota; kingdom Viridiplantae; phylum Streptophyta; class Pinopsida; order Cupressales; family Cupressaceae; genus Chamaecyparis; species Chamaecyparis obtusa. The sequence continues at coordinate 444,872 of BSBK01007091.1, read as the reverse complement.
CTTATTTGAGTCCATCCACACAAAGAAGAGAAACAAGTTAGCCCAAAAATGCCTCAATGACCTTGTCTATGTGCAATACAATCTTAAGTTGCGCTTGAGAAGGGCACAAGAAGCACCAGTTGGTACAATTGATTTGGACAATATAGATCCTTACTCTGATTGGATGGCACATGAGCAACCTCCATTGTTTACAGAGGATGACATCGCTGATTTAGAGAGGCAGGTTATGGAGGAGGAGGGGGGTGGATTTGGTTTCACATTGGATGACATTGAGGAGGATGATGAGGAGTCAGACGAGGAGTCATTGGCAGTGCCAGAAGATACATCTAGGATGGAGAGCGAGCCACACACATCAGCAGGGATATCGAGCGAGGAGGCACAGTCACGCTCAGTGCAGTGTTCTACTTCTAGGACTAGACCCTCTACTTCTAGTTCCTCACCCTTATTTGCACATAGAGTTGGGAAGAGGAAGATGTAATTGTAAGTTGTAATGATGTATTTCCTTCTAGATTTGTAGAAACTATTTACTATTTTGCTTCCAGTCATCAGCATTCCACATGAGAATGCGATTTTGTACCCACTTTGCATTTATATATATCTAAACTTAGCTTGTTTCTTTTGTTTTATCATTAATTAACTCATTGGATTCATCTTCTCATAGAATTTTGCAAAAAAATGCATTTTTAATTAAATTTTATGCTATTTTTAAGTTCCTGAATTTTTTCCCGAGTTTATCCAAAAATTGGCCGATTTTTTCCTGAGTTTTTTTTTTAGGGCTTGGCGAGTTTTTGCTGAGTCCGAGTTTTCCATCTAATTATAATCATTGTGGGATAATGCGTGCTGTACATATCTTTTTTCAATTAATCAGAGCTTCCCTGGTGCGATGTTACATATAATATCATTCTGAAACTTGGACTTGGCTAAAACTTGACAGCCCAAATATTTGAATTGAACTTGGACTTGGGCTCTGCAAAAAACTAGGTCAAATAATTTACATAAATACACAAAAAAACTAATATAATGCTATTTTTGTTATTTCAAGAAAAATAGAAATCTACTTTTCCATCTGCCACAACCCAAAATAATGTTTAGTTTTTTCTTTTAAAAACCAAAACAGGGGTCTGGGGGCAGCCATAGGGGCCTTCATGGTGCATGCCACTTTACATAATTTATTACCTTTAGCTAGCTGTTGACAAATCCTTCCAATCACTTTGAATTCTTACATCATGCATAATTTGAACCTCATTCTGGAGGTGTTGGAGGTTCAAATTACATGGATTAAGGAGTTGATTAGGCAAAACTTAGGGGATATTGTCAAATTTAACTATCAAGTTTTAATAGTTCTGTGTATTTAATATATTTAAAGTAACTGAGGTGGGCTATGCTTCAAACTTCATTTTGTAGATGTAGTTCCTATAAGAACCCCAATGAGTCCAAACTCTGAAACTCAATTCTGGCCTTTTTACACTGTGTCTAACAATTGGCATGCAATGCCTAAGTTCTGATTTGCTGAATATATATGGTTTGCTTGTTTGTATTGCTTCGGTCTTGTATGCTGCAATTGATGTTTTGTACGCCACTAACCATGAAAGATCGACTCACAATGTCATAGGAATGATACACCAACTGATATTTTGCCCTTTTTGACATGCATAAAGTGACTGAAAATGATAACTACAGCTAATAGACATTTCGACAAACACTTGCCATGCAATCTAATGTGCTGATTATGAACAGTTTTTGATATGACATTACATCAAACACTTGGTGAGCTTCTTATTTCCTTCATAGCTAACTCAAACAATTTAATAGGGCAAATATGATGCATAAAAATTAATTAAAACTGATAAAGAAACCTGTAGCTGATCACATGAATTATAGTCATCCAATAATGAATCGCAGCCCACTGATTATGATCCAAAAGATGAAGCCACAACTAGCAAACAATGTTCTGAGACACCAAACAGCAGACCGTACCCGAAAGTTTGTCAAACACTGCACCTTGTATCTATAACACAACCTCTAGATGACTGTCGTTTCTCCATTCTCACCTGCAGCTATCAAAAACTCCCATTGTAGGGCCATAATATGGCAGCGATCTGCAACAACCAAATGCCCTCTGCCCTTTGCAATAATTCTGGAATTCAATAAGGCTGGTAATTAAATCAATCCTGGCCTCTGGATGAAGCCAAAGCTCTTGCACAATTTGTTGGGTGTTTCACCAATTCACTATGCTGAAATAACTTGGAAGAATACACAATTCTTCAAGCTCGAAATCTGAAACTCTTGTTTCAATTTCTTCGCCACACAAACAAAAGAAATGCACAAGTCATTGAATGAATTTTTATTTCTCTCCAAAGCTCTTTTATAATATTTCACCATGAATCTCCATTAACAAGGCTCTTTAATGATTTTGATATTTGCTTCTATAATAATGAGTTGACTTTATAATATATCATTAATAAAGCACACTTTTAATCAATGAGTATTAATTACTCATTACCCTCAACATGGCCCTCACTTTATTATAAAGTCAATTTATAATTTTATAATATAGCTTAAATAATTAAACATCATTAAAGGCCATTAAAATATTAATATCTCATTAAATACTCATTAGTTTGACAAGTCGTTTGAACCAGGGGGTCAACCATTGCATCCTCTGTCCGTATGACTGCCTTACTAAAAATAGAAAGGGCCCTTCTCGATCAACTGCTGACTTACTATAAATAGTAAGCATGGCAACTGGAAATACCAAACAAAGGCCAGATCTGGAAACCACTGAACTCTAGAGACAATACAAGTCTCAGGAGACCCTCTATCCCAACTCATTAGCCTACGAGGGTTAAAAAAATAGGCTAATTCTCCAAAATCCATGTCTGCTAAAAAGAGGACATTATAGTTCCAATTCATTCAACATTGTTCAATATGTTGGTTGGTGAGGTGTGCAGAACTTGGAAGGCAGTTGAATTTAGAGAGGGACTTGTTGGCATATAGGTTGATCGTTGATTATGATTGGAGCTAAATTGATTTCTTACTCCAAAATTAGTAGCGGTCCTTGTTCAAAGAGAAGACAATAATAGGTCCTTTTGTGAAGTTTATGATGGCACAAGCAACGTAGTTTAAAAGATCATGTAGCTGTTGCATAGGAGACTTGCGTGCATGGATTCAGTTTTCTTAATTCATGCTTTATAGATGCTGGAACTAATTCAACAGTCCATCATAAATGGTGGCACATGAATGAATCCACACATTTATGATGATCAACACATTGCTTCAAGTAATTGGAGGAAGGAGGCCCCACATAGGGATAGGGAAGGGGATATCAGAGTGAAGGTAGTCCTCATGAAAATATTTCCACGTTCTCTATGGATAGTTGTGGAAGATGAATTTGTCAAAATTTTTGGCATATATGAGGATTTATTAGATGTTGTTGGCCACTATTTGGAACTCGGCCGATTTTAAACTTCCAGGTCTCAACATTGTCCCATGGATGATAATCCTTATGATTTAATTAATCGCTGCATGTGCACTTTAATGTCTTTGGATGATTTATTTAAGAGAATTTGAGTTGCCATGAAGATGTTTACTAATGAGCACTCTCGAAGGCAAAGTAAGAGCTCAAGTTTCAGAAACTCATTCAAATTATGCCTATATCTTTTCTAAATAAGCCCTTGTGAATTTCCACATGCAAGTCACATGGATTAGTAATGGCCATATTGCACCTATTGTGGTAGAAGATGCTTATCTGACTTGAAACAACAAATTAAAGCTGCTATGTCATCTTCATCACCTATGATGATTGAGGAATTGAAGGATGTTCATTACAAAATTACGGGATCTCCTCTCAAGTTGACTGAATCAGAGACTGTGAAGAGATTAATGACAAAATTTGAAGGGCAAGTATCACTCTTCATGACTTGGGCTGAAACAAACAAAATCATTAACAACCATACACTATGTCTGCCCTTTTTGTACTGTTGTTGCAACTAAGTTTTTATACAATGAGGAAATGCACTCAAGAGTTTCTAAAACGAATTGTCTGACAATTGATGATTTTGTTAAACTCTTGAATGAAGCAAGCAACCTTTTCCAATGCACCTGAGAGATAGAACTTGTTTGTTCATCGTCATGAAGATCACTAATGGTTTTGGGCCTTTGGCCCACCACCTAGGCCGGAGAGTAGAAGAACCCACATCCATTGCAGGAGGAACAACATCGTTGTGAATTGCTGGATGTGGAGCCTAAATGTCCTGTAGAGGGGCGGGGGGCACAGTATCAATTGAATCCCTCCCATTAGGTGAACTGAATGTAATATCCCTGTCATAAAGTAAATAAATTATTTATCTCTTGTATGCGGACCGATTGATTTAGCTTATCTCGGTCCCCTTTTATTTTTTGTTTCGTAGGTGTTTGTCGTGTCGGCTTCTTTTGTAAACCCCTAGGAGTTTCTCCGAAGGGGTATTTATGACCGACGTGTAGGATGTAATTTTCATATGTTGAGATTTGATACTTTATTTGTATTTTTCGAATTCTTGTTGGGATTCTGCTGTCCACCATTTCAGAGGTGCAATATCCTCCCTATTTGGTATTTCACAGTTTCGGTGGGATTCAACCCTCACCCTACTCTGCTTGTTCTCTGGTTCCGGATTTGACAATCTGAAGCGACATCTATTATTCATATTTCATCTTGCAAGTGTTATTAAGTGTTATTGTGTGGTGATATTAAAGTCTGGAATATATTAAGGCTCATTGTACGACTCTCATCCCTCTGTGTACTCCCAACTTCTTCCATATTGCCTCCATTCTTCACTATACAGTCCACTGTACGACATCTTCATTGCACGGCCCTCAGCATCCATCGTACAGCCTCCCACGTACGACCCTCAGCTCCATCGTACGACCTGCAGCCTCTACTGTATGACCTACAACCCTCCACTGTACGGCCTCCACTGTATGGCTTGCAGCCTCCACGTATGCCCTCCACCGTCTGGCTGCCTCTGACACCGTATGCCCTTGGGTATTTTCTCTGGCACCTCCAGTCAGTACAACATCCAATGGACGACCAATCACTGTACAGTAATTTTAGTCACCTTGTCGCGCAGTTGAGACCTCATCCGGGTTCAGAACATTACAGTGGTATTAGAGCTTGAGATCCTGCCAGCCTGTGGACAGTGAATGAAAGTTTATAGCCGGAAACGAAGGAGATTCCACTCAACTGATAGAATGGCAGATCAAGAACCCACTCCTACTGAATTCATGGCACTATTGAGGGATCTTTTGAGGAATCAGGCACAAATCAATGACACTCAACGCCTTATGGAGGAAGCTCTTCAAAAACTGGCAGACAATAAGATATCTGGTGAACAAAATGGTCACAGTGCCAACTCGTTTACGGGAAAGGCAAATCCTCATTCGGCATGCTCCCGTCCTTCCATGCCAATTTTCCCTTCAAGGATGGAGGCACCACAAGGAGGAAGGCAACCGGCCTTTGAGGAAGTTCAAGAATAGTTGAAAGAAGGTTGGAAGAATGCAAACTTGGAAGGAGATATATCCTACAAAGACTACATAGAATTGAGAATGCGATATTCCGAAGGTGGAAGCCGGGGATATTTTAACGATGACCTTAGAAGGAAGTTGAGTAAAGTAAATCTGTCACCATTTGATAGATCCGGATCCATATTTGCCCTGGCATGGGTAATGAAGGTTGATACTTACTTCCAGCTCAATCCAATGCCAGAGGAGGAAGCAATTAAATTTGTAACACTTCACTTGGAGGGAGTGGCGCATGAATGGTGGCATCATGACACCATCACACTGGGACATGACCAAGTAAGTACATATGCAGAATTCACTAAAACATTGATAGATCGATTTGATGGTAAAGATCCAGAGCTTAATTTTAAAGAGCTAGTTCAGTTAAGGCAAACTGGATTGGCCGACTAGTACATCACAGAGTTTCATAAGCTCTCCGTGTTGGTTACAGACATTTCCGAAAGGAGACAGATAGTACTCTTCATGGACAGATTAACAAAATAACTGAGGGGATGGGTTAAGAGCTTCAATCCTGCCACCCTTGCAGAGGCTATCAAAAAGGCACGAAGCATGGCATCATCGTCAACGTCCTCCTCTCAAGGCTACTCCCACTCCAAACCGCCGTTAATTCCAAGAGACAAAGATATCAAACCTTCGCTAAAGAAGCCTTCGTTGGACGAAGCCACCAAACAAGAGCTCTGAAGGAAGAAATTATGTTTTAATTGTAAGGAACCGTGGGAACCTGGGCACAAATGCCTTGGTAAAGGGAAAATACACTACATCAAGGTTGTGTTTGATGATGAGGACGATCAAGAGAAACTCCCCACAGTGGACGGTCACCCACAGGAGGTCTCCAAAACGGTTAGCTTGAATCGTACGGAGAGAATCGTGGCATTGGTACGGCGTGGAGGGACCATCGCCTTGGCTGGGAGCCCGAGATGTATGGTATTTCGGGTACGGGGAACCCTTCAGGGATAGAGGGTCATTGTGATGCTCGATAGCGGAGCCACTCTTAACTTTATAAATTCATCCTTTGTGAAGAGAAGAGGTCTTCCTACAGAGGCTCACGCAAGTTTCCAAGTCAAGGTCGCCGGAGGAACACTCTTACCTTGCACACACCTTGTTCCCCAACTCAGTATCACCATGGCTAATCACACTGTGACAGAGGATTTCTTTGTAGTGGACCTGGATGATATGGAGGTTATTCTGGGCATACAGTGGATGGAGTCCCTGGATGAGTACACACAAAGTTTCAAACGGATGGATTTTACTTTTGTGGCCGAAGGGAAGAAAGTTGTTCTCCGAGGGATGGCTAATGAGGGTCCCAAGGAAGTTTCCACACAACGGATGGAGGCCATTTTTCGGCATGATGACATAGCATGGGCTGCACATTGCTTTGTTTCGGCAGAACCAATAAAAGGACAACGAACGCAACCCTAGGATTCTGATCTACAGGCTATCCTGAGTACCCATGATAAAGTTTTTTCAGACATTCCTCTTGGCATACCTCCCCATTGTGGGTTTGAGCATACCATCGAATTGGAAGCTAGCGCCAAACTAGTTATCACCACACCATATCTCCATCCCAAAAAATTCAAAGATGAGATTGAGTAGATGATTCAGGAGTTACTTGAGAAGGGATGGATCCATTCGAGCTCTAGCCCTTTTGCATCGTCAGTAGTATTGGTGAAAAAGAAAGATGGGACGTTATGCATGTGTGTGGACTATCGTGTGTTGAATAAGAAGACAATAAAAAATAGATATCCTATCCCCAGGATTGATGAATTGTTATATGAGTTGCATGGTGCGGTTTATTTTTCTAAAATAGATCTCCGTTTCGGATATCATCAGATCCGCATGTGGGAAGATGTAGAGAAGATGGCTTTTCGTTGTCACTATAGGCATTATGAGTTCGTGGTCATGCCATTCGGATTAACGAACGCACCAGCTACTTTCCAATCTTGCATGAATCGCATCTTCAACAAACAATTGCCTAAGTACTTGCTGATATTTTTTGATGACATCTTTATTTACAGTAAAACTTGGGAAGAACACCTGAGACATTTGGATGAAGTTCTTGGGATCATGGAGGCTCAGTCCTTGTTCGCCAAGCAATCCAAGTGCGAATTCGGAATGACATAAATATTATACCTAGGACACGTGGTCAGTAAACATGGAGTACAGGTCCACCAGGAGAAGATTCAAGCTATACTTGACTGGCCTCCACCAAAATCATTCTCTGAGTTGCGAGGTTTCTTTGGGTTGTGCAGTTAGACACGTGGTCAGTAAACATGGAGTATAGGTCCACCAGGAGAAGATTCAAGCTATACTTGACTGACCTCCACCAAAATCATTCTCTGAGTTGCGAGGTTTCTTTGGGTTGTGCAGTTATTACAAGAGGTTTGTAAAAGGATTCTCTCAGCTCAGTGCACCATTAATAGATTTGACTAAGAAGGGGTCCTTCCAATGGAATGAAAAGGCACAACACACTTTTGATAAGTTAAAAGAAGCAATGAGCACTTGCCCAGTCCTCGCCTTACCCGACTTCACTCAACCATTCATTTTGGAATGTGATGCGTCCGGAGAGGGCATTGGCATGGTACTGATGCAGGAAAGACACCCTATAGCCTACGAAAGTAGGAAGCTTACGCAAGCTGAGCGCTTATATTCCATCTATGACAAAGAGATGTTGGCCATTGTGCATGCCCTGACCAAGTTTTGGCAATATTTGGTGGGTGCCAAGTTCACCGTCCGCACCAATCATAATAGGTTAAAATATTTTTTGGAGTAACGAGATCTGAACGAGAGGCAACAAAAATGGGTAAGTAAGATTCAAGCTTTTAATTTCGACATTGAATATGTAAAGGGGAAGAATAATGTGGTTGCAGACGCTTTGTCAAGAAAGCCCTCCATCTGCGTGTTGTCACAGATCTTAGCCGATTGGAAAGCACACTTACTAGTGGAATATTCTAAAAGCACATTCGCATGTAAGTTAATGGACGGCGACACTTAGGACGACCGTTACAAGGTGGTGGATGACATCATTTACTATAAGGATTGGATATACTTAGTACCTGAGTCCAAAATGAAGCAGAAAATCCTGAAGGAAATACATGCCTCACCATTGGCCGGACACCCGGGGTTTCTCAAAACCTATAGACAGCTTAGGGAGAGGTTCTCATGGAAGGGACTTAAAGATGATGTCTTGCAGTACGTGCGGGAGTGTGTAGTATGCCAGTAAAACAAATCCTAACACACCTTACCCGCTGGACTATTACAACCCTTGCCCATACCAGAATAGAAGTGGGAAGGTATCTCCATGGATTTCATCACCGGACTTCCTAAGGTGAATGGAAGGGATTGTATCTTTGTAGTAGTTGATAGACTGACGAAGTATGCACACTTTTTCGCTATCTCCTCAGATTTCCAGGCTACATAGGTAGCCGACTTATTTTTTAGAGAAGTTTTTCGTCTGCATGGGTTACCTCGAAACATTGTTTGTGACAGGGATGGTCGGTTCCTCAGCATCTTCTGGACAGAATTGTTTCGGTTTGCAGGAGCATAATTGTCACCAAGCACCAGTTACCACCCTCACATCGACGGACAAATGGAAATTGTGAACAAATGGGTAGAAGGCTACCTCCAGAACTATGTTTTAGCACAGCAATGGGCATGGGTCAAATGGCTGTATTTGGGAGAATATTGTTACATACAACTTATCATATGTCTATTGGGATGGCACCCTTCAAAGCACTCTACGGGTAAGAACCCCTTTCGTTTATTGACATGATTCTAGGTGACAGTCGCGCACCGAGGGCAAAGGACTGGCTTCAGGAAGGGCAAGACATTTTCAAAGTCTTGAAGGAAAACTTACAAAATGCACAGAATCAACAAAAGATCTATGCTGACAGGCACCGAATAGAGAGAAGTTTCGAGGTAGGCGACTTAGTATATCTCAAACTCCAGCCGTATAGGCAGACATCATTGAAGGCAAAGGGGAAAGAAAAGCTGAGGCCCCGCTTTTATGGTCCTTATCGTGTCACTTGCCGTATTGGTGAAGTTGCTTATGAACTTGAACAGCCAGAAGGGAGCCGCATCCACAACGTCTTTCATGTCTCCTGCCTGAAGAAAGCCGTGGGACAAAACATTGTAGTAACCACAGACCTTCGCTGCTGAATGAATAAGGGAAGCTCATATTGGAACCAGTTTTGATCATTGATGTACGGGAGAAGACCTTGCGGAAACGTACCTTGAAGGAATACTTGGTACGTTGGAAGCACTTGCTGCTGGACGATGTCACTTGGGAAGGTGAACACATTCTCCAACATTCGACGTTACATTTGCTTTAGGACAAGCAAACTTTGGGACGGGAGGACTGTAATATCCCCGTCATAAAGTAAATAAATTATTTATCTCTTGTATGTAGACCAATTGATTTAGCTTATCTCGGTCCCTTTTTATTTTTTGTTCCGTAGGTGTTTGTTGTGTTGGCTTCGTTTGTAAACCCTCGGGAGTTTCTTTGAAGGGGTATTTATGACTGGCATGTAGGATGTAATTTTCATATGTTGAGATTTGATACTTCATTTGTATTTTGCGAATTCCTGTTGGGATTCTACTGTCCGCCATTTCGGAGGTGCAATATCCTCCCTATTTGGTATTTCGCAGTTTCAGTGGGATTCAACCCTCACCCTACTCTGCTTGTTCTTTGGTTTCGATTTTGGCAATCTGAAGCGACATCTATTATTCATATTTCATCTTGCAAGTGTTATTAAGTGTTATTGTGTGGTGATATTAAAGTCTGGAATATATTAAGGCTCATTGTACGACTCTCATCCCTCGGCGTACTTCCAACTTCTTCTGTACCGCCTCCATTCTTCACTGTACGACCCATCGTATGACATCATTGCATGGCCCTCAACATCTACCGTACGACCTCCCATGTACGGCCCTTAGCTCCATTGTACGACCCCCATCGTACGGCCTGCAACCCTCCATAGTACGACCTCCATCGTACGGTCTACAACCTCCACCGTACGGCCGTAGCCTCCATGTAGGTCCTCCATCGTCCAGCTGCCTCTGACACCATATGCCCTCGGGTATTTTCTCTGGCACCTCCAGTCTATATGGCATCTAGTGGATGACCAATCATCGTACGATCATTTCAGTCACCTTGTTGCGCAGTCGAGACCTCATCCGAGTTCGGAACATTACACTGAATCGAAGATAAATATCCATATCTATAGCCTGTAAAGGCTGATCCTTAGGGCTCAAAACTAGAGAAGGCTGATTTGGACCTCATTCTTCATCAAATACCACATCTTGACTGAATATGAGATGATCGGTATCAACATCAATCAAGCAACAAGCCTTATGTGTATCATTGTACCTTGTGGACAAAAATTTCTGAGTCTTGGGAATCTAGTTTGGTGTGCTTGGCATTTGGAATCCATACATAAGTTGTAGAGCCAAAAAACTTCAGATGACTAATTTTGGGTTTCTGTCTAGACCAAGCTTCTTTTGGGGTCATCTTCTAACTACCTGCGTGGGAGACTGATTCAGGAGATAAATTGCTATAAATATTACCTCAACCCAAAACTTCTTTGGAACATTTCTATGCTCCAACATAGATTGAGCCATCTCAGTGACTGTATGATTCCTACACTCAAGAACATTGTTCTGTTGTGGGGTGTAACGTGTGGTAAGTTGATGCTTAATCTCATGTGATGCACAAAAGTTGGAGAACTCAGAGGAACAAAATTCTCCACCATTGTCAGACCAAGGAGTGACAATTTGACAACTTGACTCTTTTTCCACTAAGACCTTGAACTTCTGAAACAGGTTGAACACCTTTGATTTATGCTGAAGAAAATACACCCACATTTTCCTGCTGAAATCATCAACAAATAGGAGAAAATACCTGCATCTTGTGATTGATGGAGTGTTCATGGGGCCACAAATATTTGCATGAACCAACTACAAGACCATGGATGCTCTCCAAGCGTCACCATCTGAAAATAGATTTTGATGTTGCTTCCCAGCCTGACATGCTCCGCAAACTCCATGATTGTGTCTGAATCTTAGGTAATCCAACAACCAGACTATCTCGAGCCAACTGAGAGAGATAGTGGATATTCAGATGCCCACACCATTGATCCCAATGATTATTGATGGAGGTGCTCCTTGCTGCCATGGCCTGCTCCTGAGAATCACTTGTATCAATGAGTCTATATAGACCATGATTCTCAAGACCAATTACAACTATAGTGTGAGACTCCCTTTTAACAATACTGCACTTGTGCAAACTGCAGACGACATCTAGCTGGGGATAATGAAGCATAATCTGACTCACTGATAGTAGATCCAACTTCATACCTGGGACAAAGAATACATTGAGAAAGATCAAATTCCTCCCACAAAACGTTGCCTTTGCCAACAACTATTTACTCCTTGCCTCCTCCAAAGACTATTGAATCAGAGAAAGGTGTGAACTCTATGAACCGATCTTGACTATGTGTGAAATGCCGAGAGGCACCAGAGTCAATGTACTAGGCAGATTGATGTAGAGGCTAGTGGTATATGACATTTCTTCATAGTTTGGTAACTCTTTCTTTGTTTCTTGGCAGCAACTCCTCCCATTTTCATTCAAAGATCACTCCAAGACCCATCTCACTCTATAGACCTATCAGAGGTCAATCTTCAATCACCTTAAACTCCACTAGACTCCACACCTTGGATCTCCAATCACCTCTTCAAACCCAAACTAGTCAATCATGCTCCATGCTCATAACATGCACTCGTCACCCAATAGGCTTCTGCAACCACACTCATGAACTATGCTCCCAATGGTGACCCTAACTCCTCTAGGGATCCCAATACACTCAAATCATCCACTCCCCAACATCTAAACTCATTCATGCAACCATTTTGTCTCCTTTGCTCAAATTGTCCAGTCATGCACTGTCCTACCAGTACAACAACAAGGGTTATTAATTCTTTTCTCAAATCTTTTCCAAACAACTTTGCAAACCAATCACATATTGGAATGCCCTTTCCCAAGCTTTGGTAACATACCTTAAGACCAACCCTAAGTGTTTTGGACCAATCCTCTCAAATCTGCCACTGTCATAGAACTAGGAGGGCTAATTTGACTCCTTTTACAAAGCAACTACTCATTACTTTTAACTCCAGAATCTGAATTTCAACAGTGTCATGAAATGACCCCAAACCATGGATTCTACAATCAATTTGGTCCTAAGACTTCTCTATATGCAAAAGCCCTAATTTACTCCACAAAACCCCTATAATCTAGGGCTTGATCAATCTATGACCTCCCAACTCCATACCATCAAATAAATGGATGATTCACCATCCTTAGATTATCCTTGAATGGATTCCAACATGAAAAGACCCCCTCCAGTGGCTAGAACTCCTACTGCAATAACCATGCACCATGCATGCAACCCTTCAGTACTATCAAACTCACTCTCCAACCTTATTCACTTTCAAACTCCTTGTTTCTGCATTATTCATGTTAGAAATACATGTTACAAATGTGGATCCATCCCCAAGTTACAGTATGTACAAAAAGGGGATGGATCTTACAAATTCATAGTGAAAACAAAACCAAACTGTGAACTTCTACGAGACAGTCAGTATAAAACAGCAACGCAGAGTTACAAATTGCTTGAACTTGATCTAATATGCTTTAAAAGCCATTACACATCTATGCCCAAGCTATTAGATCAATACCACATCAAGAAAACTTCAAAACTTGCAAGAAATCAACTTTTATTGCTTCAAAATAGATACAGTCCGTACAATCTGAAACTCCTCTATCAACCTCTTGTGCCCTCATGCCTTCTAAGGCTTACATAGACATAAAACAACTCCTATAACTGATCCTAACCGATTGGGATTCCTAAACATGCAAGAAAATCTATTTTTAGTCTTTTCTCTCCATTTGGAATCTAATCGTTACATATTCAAATCTTTAAACACTAAAACTTATTTAAGTAACTCCCTAGATTCTAGGACTTTGGAATTTGTCCTTGTAGGACCTGAATATAATATTAAGTCCACTAATCTAGTCTAAGACCTAACCTTAGCCTTCTAGGCTTACTATGCCATCCTGTGCATTCATCTCCTATTACATCAATTCAACACTGTCACGCCTTTATACATTTAGGCTTATTACATCAAATACATAAAAATTGACTTCAAGCCATATTACATTTAAATATATTGATCCTTTAGATCATTCAATCTTCATGAGCCAACCAAGTGACTCCTTTGCATGTCTTTGTTAGGGTGCCCTGCACCACAAATGATGTCTCATGATCTGATGGGCTTGTGGCCATGAACACATAGGAGGCAGGCTCCTTCTGATCAGAATGCATAGCAGCTTGGGCCTTCTGCTGAGACCCTCCTTGTGAAGAATGTGCAACTACCAACCGTTTCTTGCAATCTATCTTCATGTGACCAAACTTGTGACAATAATTGCACTGGGCACTCTTCTTTGAAGATGCCTGAGGTTTACCTTGTGCTTTCTACTGGGAGGAATGAGGTTTACCTTAGTTCTTGTCTGAGGCTTTGGTTGCGAAGGTCACTTGCTTAGAACAAGACGAATTAGCATTGCTTCCAAACTGTTGCTTCCACGTATCCTATTGTAGATGTTTGTTGTAGAGATAAGGAACTTTAGACCAACACTAGAAGTGATATTGAGTTTCTCAATGAAATGCTCGTACAATTGGGGCAAACTTTTTAGAGCGATCACTACCATATCTTCTTCCTCCATCTTGCAGTCAATAGCCTTGATCTGGTCACATATGTCCTTGATCTTTGTAAGATGTGCTTGAAGAGACATCTTCTCATCCATCATGATAGAAAACAACATATTTTTCAGAAAGAAAGCATGACTCTTGTTAGACGTCTCGTGAAGATCCTTCAAGAGATCCCAAATCTCTTTAGCTGTTTTGCCGGAAGGCACCTGGGGGAGCTGATCATCGGTAAGATAATGTTTTATGAGCATGACAACTTCCCAATTACACTCATCAAATTTGTCTTGATTTGACCCAGTTTGAGTAGGACATGTTTCGGTCCCTAGAACAATTTTGTCAAGACACCGACCGATATTCGAATATAGTCATCATGCACTGCTTCTAGGTGTTGTAATTATAGCCATTAAATTGTTGATTTCCCTCCAACATAATGTTGGTCAAAGACGCCATCATGAAATCTGAGGTTGTGAATGCACAAAAATTGAGGTAGACATTGCACAATTTCCAAGACTAAATGCACTGGAAAAGCTGAAGCAAAACAAAACACACTATAATGAACTTGAAAAAGAAAAAAAATGTCAGAAAAAAATCTTTTTTTTGAAAAATACTTGAAAATCCTAAACAGGTTTAAGGGTGAAAATTGAAAAACCTATTTCCACAGGGAACCCATGAGCAAAAGTTTAATTGTCGGATTTAGGGTTTTGTGCCCAAAGAAAGTTAAGAGAAAATTCTTGTCCCTATGATTTTTAGAAAACCCTAGTCGGGTTTAATTAGTTGCAGAAAAACTTTGATAAAGCTAGATGAATTTCGTGGGCTTATAGAGCGGAAAAGCACAAAACATGTGAAAATTATGAGTAAAGGCGGCAAAAATTGCATCTTAGAAAATGTGGTGGATGTAGCCGAAAATCACGTACCTTTTGATGGTGAAAACAATAAAAATGATGTTTTTAAAAGCACAAAAATCGTGTTTAGATTGAGAAAATTCCGCAACGAAAATCAGACAAAACATGGCCAGAAAAAGCTCCTGCAATGCGTGCGACTTTAACAGTGGTCACAAATCTTAGAAGGCGAAAAAATTGCGACAGATTGATTTGAAAATGATGCTCAAAAGTTTGAGAAAACACAAGAGCTAAAATGTGACCAGACAATGGTGGAAAAAGCAAAGGCTTAGATGTGTGCATTTTTTTAGATTCACCCACGAAAATAATAAAGAGAGCACCTCTTTCAGTCGCAATTCAAAGCCCCACAAATTTGCAATAAACCCTAGCTCGGGTTTGGAGCAGACTGCAAAAATAGTGAAAAATGAAACCCCTGAAATTTCTCACCACAGGAAAAAGCACCTAGCAAGTTCCATGCTTGGATACCATGAAATTCTAAAAATCTAAATAATTGCATTAACGAAATACACGAATATATAGAGTTTACAAAAGCATTTATCAAAAAAACATAGTCATCTAAATATAGATGACTAAAAAGAAACTAATTAAGACAACTGAAAAAAAAAACCCAAATGACCATTAACTAAGATTCTAAAATAACGAGCTAAAAATAACAAGAACCTAAGATACTAAAAATGGTCTAATATTGTTTAAAGCATTGATGAATGTCCAAAGGAATGGCAATCTTTTTTAAAGAGGAATGATTAGTAATGCTCTAGTTCAATAGGATGAGGATTCCAACTTTGATTTAAGAAGACTTGTTGAAGAGGCAAAGCTTGAAGATCAAGGGAACAATATGCTTGAGGTTGCTCTTTGTACAAATTGTTGGAGAAATAAGGCAAAAGTGCTGATGGGCAGTGCGACCAAACCTTCACTCAAACACTTTCAATAACAATATTCACCTTTTGCTAGGTGATCTGTCATATACAAATTGTGGACAGCCTTCATGGTACTCATTTGTACGACTTATCAAGCCTTGGGCAAGTTTGATGCTATGGATGATCATGCGAGGGAATCATAAAAAGGAATGAATTCCCTTAGTTATGCCTCCATTCATACAATACACTATGGCACACGCCTTTTGAAGTCGGGCATGGGTGTTTACATGGTTCAAAAGTCACCAAAACTCTCGACTTAGTTCCTAAATCTCCTAAAGGCCGATAATTACTCAAAGGAGTCCTGGTTCTTAAAGAATCTTTGAACTTGACAAGCAATTTTATGAATTAAGTTTAAAAAGCTTTTTTTGAAATCCGACACAATGTCAGGTGAAAAAATGGTTTGTGAACCACCTAATCACTCAAAGAGGTTCAAAAGTTCAAAAATAATGCGACTTACTAACAACAAAGGAAGTCTGCTATGTTTTTAAAGTTTCTTTGACTGGGTAAAATCTACAAGAGGCTTCAGAGCATGACAAGGAGTTTCGAACCGCTCCACTTCTTCGACATCACTCATTACAAGAATGAGGATACAGACCAAAGGAATTTGTTGAATCGACTTATTTTTTGATTCCTTCATTAATACACAACAGAGTCAAAAGATGTTTGTGATATACTGTACATTGGTAACTCGTCACAGGAAGCACACAAACAAATTTATGTCAGTAAATGGTAACATTAGTGCTTAAAAATTGTCAAACAAAAAGCCATTAATTGATAAGTTTCATTCCTTGCAGGAGTGCATCATTTCATTAGCAATTGATTTGATTTCACCTATTCTTGAAACTGGTCCTGAGAAGCTGATGCAGGAACATCTTGGGTTCAGAGCAATCTTGCATCAACCAAAAATATTTTCCTTTTAGTTTGCTCGTAGCTTGTTCTTGTTTGCCAGTTTTAGTGTTTTTAGTTGTGGTACTTAGTCTTGGAGCATTTGCTGCTGCGAACTTGAGGGAATCTTCTAGACATCATGTGGAATCTATGTTTGGGTTCGCATTGCATTTCGTTCTGTCTTGATGGAGATTTCTTGGATTCTTGGTTTGCACCTATTGTAATTCACATTATCAGCTAGCCTTTGGTTGTTGGATCTTGCAATGGATCTTCATGATTTGTGAACCTATTTGGCACATCGTTCAATGATCTTTGGGTTGTGGCTGACTTATCTTATGGATCACACATTATGGTTTATTCATCTTAAGGAGATCCTT
Source organism: Chamaecyparis obtusa (assembly GCA_027943335.1). NCBI lineage: Eukaryota > Viridiplantae > Streptophyta > Pinopsida > Cupressales > Cupressaceae > Chamaecyparis > Chamaecyparis obtusa. Next base: position 427,482 of record BSBK01007091.1, on the reverse strand, counting down.
ATGATTTAGGTCCAGACCTATATTTGTAATACGTTTTCCTGTTCTTGGAGAATGTGAATCTCTTCCAAGCCAACTTGTGGCTTGCGATTTGTATATATTGTGGCTTATGTTTCGTAGTTTAGGGAGTCCTTAGTAGAGTAACCTCTTGGAGGTTCACATCCAGTATGGATTTGGATATTGGGGTGTAATCAGGCATGCATGCCAAATGTATGTAAGCTGCATGTGGCGGTCAGACTTGGTGTAAATCTTGATTTTCTGATAATGCGAATGAATGAAGGTGCATATTGGATGTTCAATTGTGTGTTCTTATTGATCTGAGATGGTTGTTGACTCTTGCTGCAAGGATTGGATAGATCATTCTTGGTCCCTCTATCCTTGACTGCATCAGAAGCATCCTTAATGAACATAAAAGCCATGCTACAGTTTTTATCACTGTTTTGGAAAGGTTGCCATACCATTTCAAGGTTTTAGTCAGTCATATTAACAACATTTGATTTCTGTCTGAGTCATGCAAGCAATGTATTATTCAAATATGTTGTATACCATCTTGGGGGTCTCTAGTGTCGAGTACAATTAATAAAATTGTGGTTTCGGAGCACAAGAGGTGTGCAGAGTGTGAAAAGGCAAACGATCATCTAGGCAGCAATTGGTTGTACCATTTCTTTCAAATTTTGTTACCTTTTGATAGTTCATCTAGAACCACAGACACAATTCTGAATTACTATGGTGCGCATCCACAGTTTGAGTTTTGACACAAATACATTGAAGGGATTGTTTGCATTCAATTTTTTTTGGATCTTCAGAATGTCGATCTATGGACTAATAAGGACTTGAAGCAAACTGCATTTCAGGAAGAAAAGATTGAATAGGGGGGCACTGGGCCACAAGGGGATGGCAGCTACAACTCTCCTTTGAGGGAATCATTTTTCAAGGTTGGGTAAGGAATATTTTTATCAAATTATGGACAGTTCTTGGAATTATATAGTGAAAAGTTGTTTGAATATTCTGATTGTATCTTTAGTAAAAGTGTTAATGTATTGAAGACACAAACAATACGATGTTTTCATTATGTTTACTGAAGGATGGGGAAGTTTTAGAAACTTGATTTTAAAGAAACAGTTAGAGAATTTGAAACCGAAAGGATAGATGGGGAAAGTATATAAAGATGTAACCAAAAAACATTAGGATCCAAATTCTGAAGCTTGTATGCTTTGTCATACCAATCAGGAGGTGTCACTTTTTTATTTTAGCATTGTAAAAGGGGGAAGATAGCAGTGTAGTGCTCAGGGAAACTTGATCTTTTGTACAGAAATAAAGAGTCTTTGAACTCTCTGATTTTATCCAGGAAATAAAGGGGAGCTTTTGAAGCTTTGTCTTCATTTGTATTTTGCGTTCATTTGTATTTTTTTGTGATTGTTATTTTCCTATGTCAATTAAAATCATTCTTGGATATTTCCATCTATTATAGTAGGTCATGTGTGTGATTATTTTATGAATTTTGAGTCTTGAATATTCAAATTTCACATAGTCTGAAGAGAGTTGCTGTTATTTTCCTGATCGTCTCGTGTGAGTGCTGGGAGGGTGATCTTTGTGTCATTCATCCCTGTTTTTGTAAGAGGCAATATTAGCTGCTAAATACACATAGAAGCTTCAGACAACACTGGTAAAGGACCTACAAGCCTAGCCGCAGCTCCACCCAATAAGTGACTGATCTATATATCTTGTATGGCCCTAGTACAGCATAACAACAGCCATGTAAGTATCTGCCAATGATGCCCAGATGATCTGCAGACCTGTTACCGTCCTTGAAGCTGTTAGGAAACCAGAGACGACACCTCAATATTGATTATTTGCAGTGACAGCCCTGCTGTGGCTACTCTAGACCCTGTACGGCACCTCTATGTCAACTCCAACAATGTACAACACTTCTGTAATATGATAATATCTCAGACAACAATTTCAGTATGGGTGGCAGCCTTCTAGGGACTTATGTGTTGTACAACATGTATGGAATTCCCCAAAGATGCAAATTGTTCTCAGCAACTCATTCAAAGCAAATCAAAATAGTACCTTTCTATATGTTCCAATCGAACTCCCTTGGCAATTGAGCAATGCAAGAGAAATAGTAAATATCTTCAACAATATAATTTTACCTTGAACTCAACTGAATCCTCCTGACCCTGTCTTTCAACAGTGAAGAGAATGATAGTGTTATGAAATCTGGATCGTCCTATAGAGAATATATGTGAGTGCTGTAGTGAAATAGATTACCATTGTGATTGATCTTTTCACCAGCCATTGATGTATATTTATATCTTTTGAATAGTCATGTCTTGAAGAGTCATGACCATATAATAATATAATATGTTGTCTACTATAACCATAATAAATATATAATTAACTATAATAATGACAATAATATAATATATATCATTGCATTATAATATTATCATTACTATATTAATAATATGATAATGATAATAGTATAATATAAATATCACAACTCTTCATTATAATAATGTATATATATATATATATATATATATAAATGAAGCTATATCTTAACACTCCCTCTTAGCGAGTGAGTATTAAATATCAAAAGTCTATCATGACATCCACCATTTCGGGATGCACAAGTTAATGTAGTCTCATCATGAAAATAGACTTGAATATCATGATCTCCGCACAGTCGGGACACACAATTAAGTAGTCTATCATGATATGGTTTCGTTATTACACAACCAGTAATAACAAGAGTCAAGATCTCCGCATAGTCGGGACACACACTTAAGTAGTCTATCTTGACACTTTGGTTAACTATTTACAAGATCGTCACCTTGAAATGTTAACTCACACACAAATGATCATTTTTACACAATATTGCAATATACATTTTTATATTTATTCATGAATAAAAAAACCTATAAAGTCACCTTGACTCTTCTCAAAGGGTGGATTCACTCTGGCTCATCCAGAAAGTGGAAATCAAGACTTCCACCTTAGAATAGTCTATCAAAGACAAGAATTATTTAAAAATTCAAGTCAAACTCTTAGTCATGACAATTTAAAACCAACAACTCAATGTTGTCTAGCCATGAACATAATACAGTCCGAAAACACATCATGACAGTTTGAAACCAACAACTTAATGTTGTCTAACCACGATATAGTTATTGCACAACAAGTAATAACATAGCGTTTAGGATACCTTCTTTTCACCTAATAAGGCTTTATTCCTCAACATACCAAGGTTATCTAAAGGTACACAATCTTCTTTCTAGCAAGACGCTTGGTAAGAGTATCGGTGGTTTGTTCTTTAGTTTGCATGATCTCATAGTCTTGGTGAATTCTGAGATTACAAAGTATACACCATCTTGACATGTTATACTCCCTCTGAATTTGTATGACCAAGATCCTGGGGTGCCAACTTAATTTGATCTTCTAGGTTCTCTTTCTGACATATAACCTTCTCACATGGTAATAACCATAATTGTCTACTATAATTTCTTGATTACTAGAGAACCAACAAAACATGGTCTACTCCCTCTAAATCAAGATCCTCGAATGTCCACTAATGCAGATCTTTTAACTTCTCCATCTGTCACGAAGACATACCTTGTTTATATACTCAATTCGGTGTCACTGCAGGATGTCATTTCATACTTTCCTTCCTGAGAGAACCAATACGAATAATCTAAATAGTCATAAGGTTACATCGGCTAGCATAAGATGCATTTTGATCTTTTTCAAGGCCATAACATTAACACTCCCTCTTGGACTTGAGGGAAGATAATAAGGACCTCTAGTATGATGTTCATCTTAATGAACTGTAGTCTCGAGATGTATGAATTACTTCAATCAGAGATTCTATCCATGTGCATCACATCTGTGATTCTATCCACGTGTTTCCACTTCTATAACCTCAGAATTGTTTTAGCAGTGATCTCCCTCTCAATCAATATGATCGAGTAAATTGACTGAATCATATGTTCCCTTTGAAGCTCAAGCTCATCAAATTCTTGACCTTCTTGAATATTTCCAAAAAAACATCCCCATGGCTAGGGACATAATTAATTCACTTGATAATTCTCAATTTGTGCTAGGAATGCACTTTCTCCATATTCCATGAGTTCCTTATTTTATATGTTCATATGTCTTACATACCATTCCATGTCATTCCATGCTCCATATTTTACATTTCTTTCTCAGCCTCCCTGAATGAACATGTTTGGTCTCCCTCTTATATCATTATTTTCTATAAGAGACCTTCCTTTGAGTAGTAATATATCCCTTACTGAGGTTGACCATATAATGGTTCTTTAATCTGTGATAGAGTTCAAATATAATATTTTGTAGCTATATTCTACTCATAGATGTTTGCTAGCAATATATATTCTTCGATTCTTTCTTATAATAATCTCCTATCGATCATTATAAATAATAATTCTTAATCAACCTTTATTTAGTCCAACTTATAATATAACTCACTAATTCTCATCCTTTGATGAATACTTATTATCTTTAATAATCTCTCATCACTATTTTATTACCTTATTGAATATAATTATATTCTATTATATTTCTTCTTTCTTATATCATGCTGTATTCAATGATCTTCTCTAATCAAGTGCTATGTGTGGCACTTCAATTAAATCCAAGAAATTTAGTTCTTGTCTCCCTATTAGTCATATCTATGTAGGAATCTTTGGCACTTCATGACTAGGATCCATCATATATTTCCATCAGTCAGATAATTATCAGTTTGTGTACGCAACTCTTAGATTCTTTTGAAGGTCCACGTTGAAATTACTTCCAGCAAAAAATACTTCGATAGAGTTCAGAACAATACAAATTCTTACGAAAATATAATTCATTGATATCGCTAAAGTTCCAATTGAAATATTATAGTCTGCATAGAGCACTCAATATAATTATATCTCTGCAGGAAATATAATTATCAATGCTTAATTGCTCTTACCTCTTATTCACTGGTCTGAATAATCTCTTATTTGATAATAATATTTTCTCACTTTAGGCAATAAAGAATGAATTCTTTGGGATTATTTATATATTGATTCTAAGTGGTGGCAATATTATTAATTGCTGACTGTAACATTCAAACACTGATGTGTACTTGTTTAATTGCTGACTGTAGCATTCAAACAGTGAATGTTTTTGTCTGCTTATAGAGTACCGCCTTTACATTGATTTCTGCTTCCTTTTGGCCAGCGTCGAACCTATGCAAATGGCATCATTTAGCTCTTGGGATGACCAAAGTGTAGACAGGAGAGAAATAAACCTCCGCAATCACTGTAGGCCTCATTGCTACAGAACCACATTAGCATGGAAAAACATACTAGAAAACACAACAGTCATAATTAAAATTGACCAAACACTTGATACAAACAAAACATTAGTAACTCAAACAAAATATTAGGCCATTTCTCTTACCTTATAATTTCGCATGAGTTAAAGCTTCTGAAGGATAAGTCCTAAAAATGAATATTTAAAAAATCCGGAAACAGGGAGAACCTCACCAGGAAGTTAACAAGACTTAGCTACTAGCTCGCCTAAATGCGCAAAAATAATTTCCTCAATATCATAGCAGAAACAAAAATAAACCAACAACACCAATACCTTATTACTTCAGCGCTAAAGATGATCCACTGTTGTTCAAACGAAGTAAGTCCTTCCATGTGACACTGTTCTTAATATCTAGAAGAAAGGAACCTATTACATGGGCTTGCTTTCACACATTGCAGGCATGAGCATACTGCTTGTGTTGCACAAAAGTGTTGTAGAACGATCTTTAACCAGCTTCAACAGCGCACTTTCCAAGCTCTCACCATAAAAATCAGATGCTGTAGGAGAAAACATCCTGTCATCGGATTGTATTGCACTCGTTCATCCATCCCAACTAACCTGTTGGTCCATCACTATGTTTTGCTTACTACTAATTGTTAAAGATTCGTTTCTCCTCTCTTCTTTGTGCTGAGTCTCCACTATCTTCCCCCACACAAAAGTATGAAAATTGAATGATAAACTGAACTGATTTTTATAATACGTAACTTCCTATTGCTTCCAGCAGTTCACACAAGTATACTGGATTTGTTTCATGTCTTTGATTATTCACGCACTGCATTGCTTCTTTCCAGAATGCATTGGTTGTAGCTTAATGCTAGTACATACTCAAAAATTGAAGACCATGTTGGTATAAGGAATCACCATCGTACTATGTTTTTATCTCAGTATGAAAGCACGCTGAGAATAATCATCAACATTTGTCTTACTTTCGTATTTTATATCCGCCTATTATAGTCAGAGGTATAATACCTATTCTCCTAAAATAAGTTGATGCACTATGTAATTAACGCAGCCTTGATTGAATATATCCGTCTTTTTTTTTTCCCGATGGTCTTCCCCATAGATATAAGATGCAGAGGTCCTTTGATTCGCAGATGACACCAATGTCTTATTATAATTAGTTTACGTACTTTGGCAGTAGGGAGACGGTCAATGCAGAGATGGTTGTCTTTGAGTGTTCAACTCTGGATGTATTGTCAAACATTCTTCAACCATTTATCAAACATTCTTAGAACCGTTCACGCTGAATACCATCTTTCAAATATGTTTAAAGTTTCAACCAGTTGATAGTTTCACGCAGACGTGAGTACTATAATATTAACATCGTTGCTTTTATCACCGACTGTGTGAATATAATTTATTCTCTTATAAGTTAGGCTCTGATACCATGTTATGAAATCTGGATCGTCCTATAGAGAATATATGTGAGTGCTGTAGTGAAATAGATTACCATTGTGATTGATCTTTTCACCAGCCATTGATGTATATTTATATCTTTTGAATAGTCATATCTTGAAGAGTCATGACCATATAATAATATAATATGTTGTCTACTATAACCATAATAAATATATAATTAACTATAATAATGACAATAATATAATATATATCATTGCATTATAATATTATCATTACTATATTAATAATATGATAATGATAATAGTATAATATAAATATCACAACTCTTCATTATATATATATATATATATATATAACAATACGAATGAAGCTATATCTTAACAGATAGGGCGAAGGGGTTTTGTCCTCCAAGCCCAAGAATATAAATTCTCCAGACAATTTCATAAATCTCATATATTTCCAAGCATGCTCAAAAGGAGCTCTTCAATCTCTTTTATAATGTTCTCAAGAGAATTGCTTCATTCATCTTGCCAATGTGGGATAAGAAAAATCACTTTTTGCCTCTTCCTATTTTTTTGGGATTTTGCTTTTCTCCTATTTTCTTGTGATTACTTTTTCCCCCTATTTTATTGCGATTCCTATTTGTCTGCAGTTTCTATTTTTCTGCAATGTTTTTCTAAGTCCCCAAACATTTTATATCACCAATGAGTTATTAATTAAAGGAACTTAAATATTTTCCACTTAACTATAGTCCTGCATTAACAAAGTTAAATATTTATATTTAACTTTATAAATTAACTTTATTAATGCATAAATAAATCATATCAATGAAATATAATTCTTTTGTCGATATTAGACATTTACCATCAATATGGAAGCATCACTGAAGGTTTTGACCATGCCCAAAATGACTTACTATAAATAGTTAGTATGCCCAAAATTGCATCCATACACCTTAGATCGACCCACAACTGAAACTTCTTGGGCCAAATGGCCTCAAGATCCCTCTAATGTTTTGGTTAGCCTATGGGACCATGGAGAAATAGGCTAATGAAAATGTCCAGCTAATAATGCTAGAAAGGGGACATTATAGTTTTCCCCTTGATTTGAATTCATAAGCGCATCTGTATCATAGCTATGTAAAGATGTTAGTTTACCTTTTTTGCTTTTTGGTTAAAAGCATACCCCAAAAAACTCAAATTACATCATAAGAGGGAGCTTTACATCTAAAATTTAGAGGAAGATCATCCAGGCAATGGTGATCTCTCTAGTTGCTTGTTGGCAATTTGTCTTTGTGTTTGGGTGAAGAGAGTCATTTGTTTGTTATTCTAAAAAGGCAAATCTGTTAGCCAACAAATGTCAACTCCATAGATGCAAAGAAGGCATTGAATCCTTGTGGAGGATGAATTTTGTGTCATCAAATGTTCTACAATAACAGGCAATTGAAAAGCATTTTCTTTCACAAGCATGTTCTAAGCAGCATAATGAAACAAGATTGCTCATGGTTTCACTCATTCAATTAATTGAAATGTCCTCAGATCAAAAAGGGTAGATGATAGATCTATTCCGATCCTTACTTTATTGTAATGCCCCCTTTTGGGATTGTCCTAAATCTTGCCTTTCAGTCTGCTATTACGATTTAGGTAGATCTGACTTTATGCTGATTCACTCTTTGGATGAATGCTTATACTAATTGGATCGATTTATTTCATCAAATGGAGTTCTTCTATTTTATTTCCTTAATGCCCGCTCTTATAAATCTTCACAGTCTACTCTTGAAATCTGAATAATATTCTTTTATTTCCACTCCTTTTTCAGCTTCCCTTACACATCTCCAACTTTCCATACATAAATACCATTCCCTTTTGCAATACTCACAACCTTCCACGATTACCACCCTTTGGAAGAGTCACAACCCTTCGTCATTGTTGCCCTTTGGAAGAGTCACAACCTTTCTGGATAACCACAGTTCAAAAGAGTCACAACCCTTGATTATTGCTGCCCCTTTGAAGTTACTTCCTTATTCTCTTCCCTTTCTTTCTTCCATTAATCCTTCCTTAATTCCTGTGCTCCTTTTTTCCTTTCTCCCTATCAAATGAACTCTTCTCCCTTTTATATCTTATGTTTGAGGGAGTCACAACTCTTCATGGCATGCCCCTTGACCTTTCATCAAACTTAATTAACTTGTAATTATATTATATTATTATATTTTAATTTTATTATTATTACTCATTATTAAATCCTATTTCAAATAGGGGATATTACAGTCCACCCCTCCCAAGCTTGCTTGTCGTCAAGCAATCTCGATTCTAATTATAAATTAATCATAAATACACATGGAGTAGAAACACATCAGGTATGAAGCAAACACATAGCATACACATGAAAACACGAGGTGCATACATGAATATATGCAGACACAGAGCATACACATAAAAACATGATTATACTCATGAATATATGCAGACATGAAGCATACGCATAAAGCACAGAACATACACATAAATATATATGTAGACATAGTTCATTTTGCCCACAAGTAGGAATGCCCAACGATGACCAGCTCCATCCCTTGAGGTAATCAATTTATCATTTAGCCTAGAAGAGGCATGAATGTCCAACCAGGACCAGATCCATCTCTTGGTGTAGTCAATTCATCAATTAGCCAACAAGAGGCAGGAATGTCCAACCAGGACCAGATCCATCTCTTGGGGTAATCAATTCATCACTTAGCCATCAAGAGGTAGTAACGTTCAACTAGGACCAGATCCATCTCTTGGGTAATAATTCATCACTTATCCCACAAGAGGTAGGAATGTCCAACTTGGACTAGATTCATCTCTTGGGTAATCAATTCATCACTTGGCCCACAAGAGGCAGGAACATCCAACCAGAACCAGATCCATCCTCGGGGTAATCAATTTATCACTTGGCCCACAAGAGGCAGGAACATCCAACTGGGACCAGATCTGTCCCTTGGGGTAATCAATTCATCACTTGTCTCACAAGAGGTAGGAATGTCCAACCAAGACTAGATCCATTTCTTGGGGTAATCAATTCATCACTTAGCCAACACGAGGTAGGAACGTCCAACCAGGACCAGATCTGTCCCTTGGGGCAGTGTAACTTGCTTCTTATCTCAGTCATAGAACTGTCACTTCTCATTAGTTAATTCTGAAAACCCTTGTCCCTCTTGTGTCCTCTTCTTGGTTTAGAAAGTCGTGAATATCTCTTTTTGGACTATCATACCTTCAGCTTCATCCATGCAACACAGGGTTGGTCTTTCTCTATCACGTTCTATGGACTGTCATCTTGTCTTTGAACTCTACCTTTGATATAAGTCTGCAACTATGTTCTTGAAGTTTTCCATATCGACGAAATCCTTGGATTGTTCCAAGGGTTTTAGATTGTTGTAATGATCTTTATTTACTATATCTCCTCTAAAGAAATAATAGGATAAATGATTGATCTCTTTCTTCAATCAGATCTGAAACTCCTTATCAATTTGCTCAAAAAAATTGCTTTATTTCTGCTCATAGTCTACTCAAAGGTCTGTACATATTCACCCCTTAAGATCTGTAACAAAACACTTTCAAAATCTGCTCATTGTTCTTCAAATATTTCTGCTCAAGAGGGTTTGATACAATCTGCGTACAAATCTGCTCACAAGTCTGGAAAATGTCTGCCAATAAATCTGGAAAATGTCTGCAACAAATTGCTTCAGAATCTGCTTATGAACTTCAATGTTTAATACTCATGAGGTCTGCTAAATCTGCTCAAAAAGTCTGAAATAATTTGCTTATTAAACCTTCAAAAGTCTGCTCACAAAGTCTTCATAGATGTGCTTTTTAATTGGAGTTATAATTAATTGAATCCGTGATAAAATGATCTCCAAATACTAGTAAGTCTCTCAGGCTAGTAGGAACGTTGCTCTGATACCACTTGTAAAGTCCCCTTTTCGGATTGCCCTAAATCTTGCCTTTCAGTCTACTTTTACAATTTAGGCAGATCTGACTTTATGCTGATTCCCTCTTTGGATGTTGATTGCTGCTCTTTGGATGAATGCTTATTCTGATTGGATCGATCTCCTTCATCGAATGTTATTTTTCTATTTTATTTCCTTAATGCCTGCTCTTATTCATCTTTGCAGTCTGCTCTTAAAATTATTCTTTTCCCCTTCCTTTCCTCCATTAATCCTTGCTTAATTCCTATGCTCCTTTCTTCTTTTCTCCCTATCAAACTAACTCTTCTCCTTTTTATATCTTATGTTTGAGGGATTCAAACTCTTCATGGCACACTCCTTGACCTTTCATTAAACTTAATTAACTTGTAATTATATTATATTATATTTTAATTTTATTTTTTATTGTTAGTTATTATTAAATCCCATTTCAAAAAGGGGATGTTACATTTGTATCTTGGCAAAATGTGGAGTACACTCAAAGGCCTATAAAGGAACGCAGTTGGACATGCCTTTTCTTCCATAGATATTGGGGAGTCATCTTCTAGGTGGACTAAGGCATGCACATTTGTAGTAGGGTCTATTTCAAATTTTAAATTACTATAGGACAAGGACTTTTATGACTAGATATAAATAAATTTCATTTTCTTTATCCCTATTTGAAAATTTCATATATAATCTCTCTTATTTGTGGACGTGGTATGATGCAATTTGTTAAGGAATTTTATAAAAATGTCATTTCTCTTACACTCAGTGCCTATGTGAATGATCTGGTTTTCTCAAATCTTTCATGTTGTTTGGAATGTTTATGATAGTTTTTTATAGAGTATATTTTTAGTTTAAAATATGCTGTTCTTCAATTTCCTAAAACTTGGGGACTATGCTTACCTTTTTTTTGGTTTCCACAATTTTCTCAACTTAGTTTTCAGCCCATGAAAGTTAAAGTGCACCTCTTGGTAACGTTGACAAGAGTGCAATTGCCACATTATTATTCTTTGTTGGACTTGGCAACCTGCCTTCGTTTACATGGCTTGCATTTGAACTGTTGACATCCTTTAAAGTAGATAGGAAAACCTTAAGCTAGGTACTTTACTACTAATTTTTCCTTTAGAAAAGTTTTTCTTTTGTGGGATTTGCAATATTGGAATATTAGCTTGGAGCCATTCTCGCATATTTAAGTTGTTTTTGTATCAAACTTTCATGATTGACAGTAAATGTTTTCTAGATCTGACCATGGTCGTGAAAGTGAGCAAATAAGTATTGTTGTGCATGTACACCCTGGTACATATACATAGGTAGTTTACTTAGCCCTTTGACAGAGTTTACTATGTTCCCTCATGGAGGCATCCCTTTCACACAGTGTGAGTCTTGTGATATAACAACTCAGATTGTTGTTGGGCTTTCACATGGCACATACATTGTATGCAAACAACACACATGCTTGGAATGCAAAATACTACTACAGTTCAAATTATATGACATTTTCAAGTCAAAATGCTACTGGAGATTTGAACCTTTTTTATACCATTCACCTGTACATTGATATGTTTTTATGTATATGTTTAGTAAATGTAGCATACATTGAGCAAGGAAGAGAACTCTAGATGAAGAATTATTACAGTGATAATATTTTCTGATGTATAGGCATCTAAACTATTTGCAAATGAGACCTATTGATCATTTACAAAACTCAAGTTCTTTTCTACAACACATCAAATGTGGCTTTATGTGGTTCTATTACCTTATGAGACTTCAAGGAGGTGAAAGGGTGTTAATTTTCTTGCAGCTGTTGCTTGGTAGCAGTCATTCATCAGCAGGGGGCACTATAGTTTCTTTTATTAGCTTCAGCTGGGTGCAGATATTTTTTCTTTTAATAGCATATTGTTTTCTTTTCATACAGTTAGACTGGATTCTAAATTATGAGAGAAGTTGCTGTTCTTACTTTAGAACAAAGCGTTTTTTTGATTTAGTTTATTTTCTCTAGCCAGTCAGTCCACTGAAATGGTTGTTTATAAAACCTGGAAGCTTCTTTGATTCTATAAAGGATACTTAGGGTGCGGATGCGGATACTTAGTGTGCGGATGTGGATGCGTGAAATTTTTTTTTTTTGGATGCGGATGCGTTTGGATGCGTATATATATATATATATATTTAAAAAATATATATATATGAAGTGCAAGAAATCTGAAATATACAAAAATATTAAATAAATCATTTGATAGATCATAGTATGAATCAGATTATCAGAATAATGATACTTTACCATTGATCAAGACATCAAGTGACAAGATTCAAGATATTTCATATTCAATAGTAATAAGAGTTTCTGAGCAGCTATTAGCCTATTTCTCTTCCAGCTGATAACCATGAAGATCTGAAGTTTTTGCAACTCACAGCCATGGGAAATCGCTCTTTACTGGCATTATTTTTCAGTTACCTGTAATGAAATCATTCTATCTTCTGGTGAATGTTTCCAATATTATTTAAGGGGAATTAGACTCAGATTTGTGGCATTCAAAGTCAGTGTATCTGTTCGAATTGGGAGGCAAATAACAGTGAATCATAGTTTGGAGAATAAACATCATTGCTGGATGCATCAGTTAGCCTTCCTGCTGCTGTTATGGAAAATTGTAACATTTGTTTAGTGTAAGGTCAGATAACTGTAACCCAGATGCGCCCGGATGCCCTGCGGATGCCATCCGGATGCGCATCCTGGGCGCTCGGATGCGTTGGGATGCACTGTGAGCGCATCCCAACGCATCCGGGCGCCCAGGATGCATCTGCATCTGCATCCGAACGCACCTGCCTCCGCATCCGGTAGATATTGATGCGCATCGGTATCTTAGACTAAAATAAGAGAGATTTGGCAGAGAGTACATATTTGAGTGTTGAATTAGTGCAGTGTAATTCCTTTCAATCAGTAGAAGACGAGTTTTGAAGTTTTTTCTGTTCATATTTTTTTGGCAGTATGTGTCTGTAGATTATTATACTCAGGTTTGCTGTTTTGAAATTTTAATCTACTGTTAGGGTTTATTTTTTGAGTGCAGAGTGTGCTTACCATGGTCTAAATTTTCTAACGTGGTATCTGAGAACATTGACTAAAGTCTTCTAGGCCTGTTTATGGATCGTGTTCTTACTGGTGAGGGTGTTTTTGGATGATTTTAGTTCCCTTGCTTTTGTGATTGATGTGATCTAGACCTTTGAGAGGTTGTAAGGTGTGATGCCCTAAGTGCTTCGTTGATTGGAGTATCGATCTGCACAGGTAATTGGCTGCTGACTTGTGGTTTCACTGTATTTCAAAAGCTGCAGTTGTAACTAATCTCAGTTTTAATGCGTGTGATTGCTTAGAGGGCCTCCTAGCTTTACAACTTGGAAGTGCAAAATTCAATTGCTACTGGGGGATGTTGATCTTTGGCTTTTGTGGAAATTAAGGTTGCACCTCCTATTGATCTTATTTAGCTAGCTGAACATAACAAAAAGCTGGTGAAGTTGAAGCAAATTGTTCTCGATCCAATTCAAGACCATTTGATTGCTCACATTGTGGAGAAGAAGACATCGAAGGAGTTATATGATACCTCAACTGCTCTATATTAGAGTGTGAACATTTCCACAAGATTTTGCTAAAGAATAAGTTCATTGCCACACACGAGTCATATAGACATGGTGGTCACTTACCTTATGAAGACCACTGCTGTTTGAGATTAATTTGTTGCATTAGGGGTGAAGGTGAATGATGATGTGTTGGTGCACATAGCTCTAAATGGTTTCTTCTCATCTTGGGATTGTTTTGTTTGAGGTGTCTCCCCTCTTGAGAAGCTTACTTCGTTTGAGAGGAGATCATACTAGAGACAATTTCATCCAAAGTGGAAGACCAAATCAACATGCTGGCCCAAATCCAAGAGAAGAAGAACATTGTCTGGATAGAAGGCCCTTTGGGTTGGACTGCCTGGACTGAGTCCTATGATGATATTCTGCATTAGTCTCTTATCTCCTTTTTGCTGTTTTTTGTTATGAACTGCCATTAAACTCTGCTACTTTGATTCTCTCGGGTTGAGGCTCTGCCTCTTTTTGTACATTTCGATGTAGATTTTGATCTCCTTATAGTTAATACCAAAAAGTGGAAGAAAATTAAAACCAAGCATTCTTTGGGAAGACGAAGAAAGGTGATGAGAAAGGAGGAATCCATAAGGGTCAGAAGGGAAAGGACGACTTAAAGTCTTCTCAATATTGGAAGAAAGAATTAAGTCATATGAAGAGACCAATCACCACAAGATTGGTCATTATGCTTCTTTGTCTTGAGAAGGACAAGGAAAATGGCAAATGTTAGTATTTGTGGCCTTTTCGGTAAGATCAAAATACTAAGAAAGATAATCAGTAAATTCATCTCTCAATTATTGTGTTAAACTCTATAGGATCATCCCTATATTATCCTAGAAGGGACGGCTTAACATTAGATATTATGCTTATTATGGTATAAGACGACTTACATATTAAATGTTTTATTTTGGCAAGAGGGACGACTTGCAAAATACATTTAATATTACCCAAGGAGGGGCGACATGTTTTGGAAAATATTATAACAAGGGAGGACTGACCTGCTGTGGCTAACTAAACATTAATTATTAAAAGGCCGACTTACTTATGCAAGTCTGCTCCCTTGCTATGTTAAGATATCACCTCTTGGTTGATATAAATAAGGAGTTATGATGTGAATCAAGACAAGCATAGAAAACATAACATGTGAGTCTAATTCACATCATAGCAGCAGACATACGAACTCCTAATCTGATCCAAAACAATAGTATTTCATAATAAATATTGCAGCCATTCCTAGAAGAATTAGAGCAGACTTGAGGAGCAACCTATAGCAGTCCTAAGAAAGAAATATAGCAGACATATGGAGCGAAATATAGCAGACATAAGGAGCGAATTATAGCAGACTATATAGTAGTCCTAAGAAGCAAATACAACAGACATAAGGGGCCGATTATAGAAGACTTAAGGAGAAAAATAAAGCAGACTTGAGGAGCGAATTTGGAAGATAAATAGAAGCAGATTTAAAAGTGAATTACAGCTGCTTGAAGGCATCAACAAGGAGACTCTACAACATAACCTGGTATTATCTTCCTTTATTTATCTATGTTTTGTTAGGGTCTAAATCTTAGTTTTGAAGATCATCTATGGTTTGAAATTTCCTTGCAAAATTTGAAAATATTAACATGGTATCAGAGCCAGGTTAGTGAAAGATCAACTTTCAGATTAAGGAAATCAACCTAACACTTTTAAAACTAAGAAATTCAATATGGCTAGTGGAGTTAGACCAGAAGATAGACTCCAAGGAGCCACAAACTTCTTATCTTGGAAAATTAGAATTCTTCTTGCCTTTAGAGAACTATAGCTAGATTCTATCATAGAAAATTCACCTAAAACTGAAATGAATGAAGATGAGTCACGTGAATGGAAAATGGGTAATAACAAAGCTATGAGAATTCTAATTGAT
The DNA here is from genome assembly GCA_027943335.1 of Chamaecyparis obtusa. Lineage (NCBI taxonomy): Eukaryota > Viridiplantae > Streptophyta > Pinopsida > Cupressales > Cupressaceae > Chamaecyparis > Chamaecyparis obtusa. The sequence continues at coordinate 411,298 of BSBK01007091.1, read as the reverse complement.
AGCGTAAAAGACCACATCATACCCACAATCTCCTATCTAGAGTTTGCCTATATCTAATGTTCTCAACATTATTAGGAATGTTTGAAATTAATAACACAAGTATAATTATGACTCTTAAAAATGAAATTTCACGAATCAAGATGAGACAAGGAGAATCTATCACTTCCTTCTTTATGAGAATCACTGAGTTGAGAAATCAATTAGCAAATATTGGGCACATCTACGATGAGAAGGAACTATCCATTTACCTCCTTCATGAGACTCCTTTACTCAAGGAATCAGTGCTCGTCCTAAAATGCTTAAGTTTGATAAATTAAAGATGGTTTGTCTTCAAGAAGAATCAAGACTAATATTTAGAGGATCAAACTTTAAAGAAGACCTTCAAGTTTTATACTCCCAATCAAGAAAGAAAGATGACTACAAAAGAAAAACTCAAGACAAAGGAGATAGAAACTTTAGGAACAAAAGAAAGATAGATTACCAAATCAAACAAGAAGGGAACTCTAACAATAACGGACGGAGAGGGAGAGACTATCAAAACAACAAATTTCAAAAAAGATTTGTCTAAGATTCAATGCTATAGATGTGATAAATTTGGTCACAAGGCACTTAATTGTCCTAATCGAAACAATCTTCAAGCCTCTATTGCAGAAGTAAAATAATCATAACCTGGACGTTTTGTCCTTTAGTCTTCACCTTGAGAGGGAGTTTAGATATGGGCCTTCCTGAACATTAAAAGTCATAAACTCTTTCTAATTCTTTGTTAGATTTTAACATCACTAGTTGATATTACTTTACATTCAGATAATGATTCTTCGTTATGTTAAAATTGTTATATGAGTATTTTGTTATACTAACATATTTGCAGGACATCCTTTGAACGTTGAGGCTCGTGCACCTTTTTGAGCATTGAGGCTCGTGCACCTTTGAGCATCGAGGCTTGTGCACCTTTTTGAGCGTTGAGGCTCGTGCACCCTTGAGCATTGAGGCTTGTGCACCTTTTTGAGCGTTGAGGCTCGTGCACCTTTTGAGCGTTGAGGCTTGTGCACCTTGAACGTTGAGGCTCGTGCACCTTTTTTTGAGCGTTGAGGCTCGTGCACCTTTTGAGCGTTGAGGCTCGTGCATATTTGAGCATTGAGGCTCTTGCATATTTGAGCGTTGAGGCTCTTACATATTTTTGAGTTTTGAGACTCTTACATATTTTTGAGCTTTGAGGCTCTTGGATAGAATTACCATTGGAGACTATCTTCCAAGAGCTTGTGGTTGAGATCTCTTGTGGAGGAGATTTACACTTTGAGGTTAGTGTTTTATTTTTGAATTTACATCTTGTGAAGATGCTTCCATTATTAATGTTTTGATGATGCTTCTTATGATCTATTGTTATGTTGATTACATAGATTTGAGATCTATTTTCTGATTACATAGATTTGAGATCTATTATGCTATGCTTAAAGTTGAGATCTATGAAAGATTATTGATTACATCATGCTTCTTACCTCTCATTACATGTGAACCATGTTTAAATAACCTTACAGCTTGTAGTAGATGGCATTACCGAGGTTGGGACATCTTGAGGATGGCTAATTACATCGACTACATCAGGTATGAGTACATGATGAATATATTATGTTATGTTTTCTTTCCATTTCCATTGAGAATGAAATCTAGTAAAACTTGTGATTACTTTATGAGATTTATTTGATCTTCCCTCGAGTCCAAGAGGGAGTGTTAGTATTTGTGGCCTTTTTAATAAGATCAAAATACTAAGAAAGATAATCAGTAAATTCATCTCTCAATTATTGTGTTAAATGTTGGCATTAAGAGATGGTAACCGGTAAGCTTACTACCGGTACATGGCAATTAAGTATTGTCATTGATTGGCAAAAGTGGAAAGAGGTGTTTTGACATCTCAATCTAAGGTCTAAAGATCTACGGTGAATACCAAAGGTGGATCTATATGTAAAGCGACTAGTTTGGCAATCCGTGACACTATGCAAGAAAGAAGAGACTATATCTGCTCATCAAGAGAAACCGGTCACTAAGCCAAGTGCATCGGCAACCAATGAACGGACAACCAGTGTTGACAACGCAATCGAGGGAAGGGTGCAACCGGTAAGCAGAGGAAAGAAAGGTAATAGGTCAAAGTTCTTACCTATTTACAACATAAGGTTCTTAACCGATCAAGTGGAGACTTCGTTATGGTAAGATAAACCGGGGAAGTCATAGTCAACTATCTGTTAGACAACTCCTTGACCAGGATTTACCACACTAAATGCGGAAGATTTTGAGTTAACATGATGATCGGTTCAAGGCGCGTTTGAAGGTTTTAAAGCTAGAGTTTGTGGCTTTAAAACATGGGGTTATCTCATGCAAAGGAAAGGTGTTTGACACGCATCTATTGTTTTCTTCATAAAGCAGATAAAGCAAGGGCATGCATCAGATGTTTCCTCAGTGAACTGATACTCCACTAGGTGATGAATCCGAAGGTGATCTGTAAATAGGTCGTGCATGGGAAGCGCAATTAGGGCAAGGATTCTATATATTCTTTTGCTTGTTAAGAATATAGGTTGCCCTAATTTTGCCAAAGAAAAGAGTGAACTTGTACGTTGAAGAAGCTACGGTGAATAGAAAAGAGAAGAAAAGAGAGAAGAGTGTGTAGATAAGCACGACAAAAAAGAACATACCAGCGGTGACTGGTGATGTTTCTTAGTTGAGTATAACAAAGATTTTATCAGGCTATGCAAAGTCATTTGTAAAAGGTCAATCCTTCTATTGTTTTCTAACAATTACAATAGTTAAATCCCAGTATTTTGGGTAGCCTTTACAAGCCCCTTGTATTAAATCCCTTAACCGGGTGACATCTTTACAAGTGTTCTAAGTCCTCTAACCAGGCAGGCACTGACTGGCCTTATTGTATCAAATCTCTTAATTGGGTCACATCTAATACTGCGTTGTAATCCTTTAACATGGAAGACTCCTAACAGGGTGCACTTCAGAAGAGTGCAGAATTTGTGAGGTCTCCTCACACTGTAGTTTTTACCCGATTTGGGTTTCCATGTGATAAATCTGGTGTCACTTTGTGATTGATTGCTTGATGCTACTTTTATGCTTGAATCTGTTTTGTTTACATTTTTAAGTGTATTTCATTAGATTTAAAGACAAGAAGTTTTACAGGTGCTGATTCACCCCTCCCCTCTCAGCACCGGTTGGGACTGTCATTAAACTCTATAGGATCATCCCTATAGTATCCTAGAAGGGATGGCTTAACATTAAATATTATACTTATTATGGTATAAGATGACTTACATATTAAATGTTTTATTTTGGCAAGAGGGACGACTTGCAAAATACATTTAATATTACCCAAGGAGGAGCGACATGTTTTGGAAAATATTATAACAAGGGAGGACCGACTTGCTGTGGCTAAATAAACAATTATTATGAAAAGGCCGACTTGCTTATGCAAGTCGGCTCCCTTGCTATGTTAAGATGTCACCTCTTGGTTGATATAAATAAGGAGTTATGATGTGAATCAAGACAAGCATAGAAAACATAACATGTGAGTCTAATTCACATCATAACAATAGACATACTAACTCCTAATCTGATCCAAAGCAATAGTATTTCATAATAAATATTGCAGCCATTCCTAGAAGAATTAGAGTAGACTTGAGGAGCAACCTATAGCAGTCTTAAGAAAGAAATACAACAGACATATGGAGTGAAATATAGCAGACATAAGGATCAAATTATAGCAGACTATATAGCAGTCCTAAGAAGCAAAATACAACAGACATAAGGGGCGAATTATAGCAGACTTAAGGAGAAAAATAAAGCAGACTTGAGGAGCGAATTTGGAAGATAAATAGAAGCAGATTTAAAAGTGAATTACAGCTGCTTGAAGGCATCAACAAGGAGATTCTACAACATAACCGGGTATTATCTTCCTTTATTTATCTATGTTATGTTAGGGCCTAAATCTTAGTTTTGAAAGATCATCTATAGTTTGAAATTTCCTTTCAAAATCTGAAAATATTAACAGCAAATAGTAGCAACATTAGTAATTTACAAGAAATTTAGAATTTCAATAGTGGATGAGTTTGCATCTAGGCTTGAGACAACCTTCTACATATGTGCCATTTCTTGTGTGGGGTGGTATTTGGATAGTTTAGTATCTATACATATGAAAAAACAAAGACTTTCATGGAATTTAGGAGAAGGAAACTACATAGGTGGAGCTTGGTGATGATGCAACATATCTTGTTATAGGGGCATGATTTGTTTCCTTCTACATGCCTTTAGGTGATGTTCTCAAACTCGATGATCCTATGTGTTCTTTGTTTGACTAAGAATCCACTTTTAGTGTTGGCCATGACAAATATCAAGTGTGTTGTTGAGTTTGATGATCAACAATTCATCAAAGATCACAACTAGGATTGTAGTTGAGCGTTGGCTAGATATGTGAGGGAGTGTCATTTACAAGTTGATTTCTATCCTAATGAAACATGGAGTCTCGATACATGACAATGGAAATTTATGTGAGATTTGGCACAAGACACTTGGTAATTTGCACTATGGAGCATTACCTCTTTTAATAGTGAAGTCAAGAACGTGCAAGAGCTTTACATTTGGCAAGCATGCAAAGACTGTTTTCCCTAGTAGTAAACACAAATTGAGAAGAATTCTCGATCTAATCATTGAGGTTTGTGTAGACCTATGTCATCATAGATATGATAGATTTCACAAAAGAGAAATTGTTATGCCCCTAACCCTATAATGTGTATTGTGTTATGAGTAGTTGGCTTGTAGCTATTGTAATTCTTAAATAAGTTACATAATTATTATTATAATCATATATATATGTATTTAAGTCATCCTAAGAGTTATATTTAAGTATCTAAGTTGGCATAGGTAGTATCCAAGGCATAAGTACGGTATATACAAGAGGTATAGGTTAGTTATTATTATCATGTAGAGTATTGAGTTCTTGGTGAAGACTATTGGAGACATCCCCTCGAAGTGGATTAGGAGGTTGCTCCCTCAAAGTGGCATATTATTATCAAATATTTGTACTATATTTCATATTACATTATTTTCTTATGAAAGTTATTTTATTATGAAAATGTGATGTTTCTCATTTTGTAGGTGTTTCAGATTCCTATCTATATTTATGTGCCAAGGGAGAAGAGGATGGAACTTGAGATTTCTAACTTAATGAGTGTGTTTGTAGGATACAATGAATTCTCCAAGCTTATAGGGTCAATGTTTTCTCAGAGAAAAAAAGATAGTAGCGAGCTAAGATGTAAAGTTTGATGAGGATGCTTGGTTCTCTTAGTCTCAAGAGCCTCCAATGGAGGTTGATGATGGCAAACAAATTGTTATCCCAATTTCTGATCAAAAACATGTAGTGGCACCTATTGCAACTTAGTCAAATTATAGTGCAATAGTAGGTAGGTACCTCATTGCCTTATAGTACAACCAAGAATCCTTGATGTGTTACTCAAACATTGTAGGAGGAATAAAAAATTAGAATTGTGAAAACTCTTTTTGGGCCATGGAATAAAAAAATTAGAATTGTGAAAACTTTTTTGATGCCTTCCATCATTGATGGTGAGCTCTCCAATTTTGAGGCAAATTTAGAGCAAGCATGGTGAGATGCCATGGAAAGAAGGATAACTTCGTTATATAAAACGAAATTTAGGAGATTGTGTTGAGACTATAAGGGAAGTCAGTGATTGATTTTAGGTGATTGTGCAAGGTGACGGATGCAAAAAATGAGAACATAGAGAAGTACAAGGCTAAATTTGTTGCATGAGGGCTATATTTGAGAGAGGGAGTTGATTACGATGGGGCCTTTGCTCTAGTTGTGAGATACACTTCATTTCAGGGTAATTAGGACTTGCATTTTATTTTGGTTGGTCTTTATGCCAATTGGAGTAAAGGACACCATTTCTAAATGGTGAGATAAATGAAGAAGTGTCTATCAGTCAACGCAGGGGTTTGAGGTGTATGGGTGAGAGACATGTGTTGAAGAAAGCCCTTTGTGGGTTGGAGTAAGCATTCTATGCGTGGTACTCACTAATTGATCAATACTTCTTGAAGTTGGGTTACACCAAAACTGTTGCAAGTCCTAATCCTTACTAGTTGTTTGATAAATCTGATCTTTTAGTTGTAGTTCTTTATGTGGATGACATGATCTATATAGGTAGCAATGAGAAGCTCATTGTATAGTATGAGTGAGAGATGGCCTTAGAGTTTGAAATGGATGATATCAAGATTTTATCTTTTTTTTCTTGGTCTTGAGGTATGGTAGTGTAATGTCCCCATTTTCAGGCACATGGGATTAGCTTATTTTTGTGACCCTCATAGGCTAATCAGGATTTTGGAGGGGGTTGTGTGGCAGAGCCAGTGGTCAGTTTCCACTCTGGAGGTTTGTGATGTCAGGATTGCTCTTTGTTTGAGTCAAATTGATAGACTTACTATTTATAGTAAGTGCTTTTTTGGGTGATCGTCATGATTGCTATTTTTAGCAGGGTGCTTGTGCATTGGCATTAGTGGAGTTGTGGATTCATTTCCAGAGTTTCTAGTTTGAGGGACTTACTATTTTTAGTAAGTCTATTTTGGACAGTTACTATTTTTAGTAGCGCAATGGAGGCACAGGGTGTTGGGCATCATGAGCATATAATATAGTCTATTTGATGGAGCTTCATATTATAAGTTGTTTATTAAGTTTATCTTAATAAATGACTTTATCATTTGTGTTATAATTTAAAGGTGGGTTGAAGAAGCCTTTTAAGTGAAAAGTGTCTTCATGAAGCTATTAGCTTGGGAGTTATTTATTATTATTTCCAAGTTATTAAATAAAGGCTTCTAATTGAAAAGTGTGTTGATGAAGGCTTTTAAGTGAAAAGTGTGTGAGAGAAGCTATTTGCTTTTGGTGTCTTGAAGAAGATATCTTTTATTATAAAAGCAATGCTTTGTGGAAAAAACAATTCATTATTGGCCTTGCTTTTTATCATTTGGAAGAATAGCTGAAGGGTTTTTCAACTAGGGTTTGAGAGGACTGATTCCTCCCCCTTTTTGCACTTTGAATAACTGATTATAGTGGTGAATTGTGTTCTGAACATCTGTGGATTAATTTTGATCTCATTGGCTGTGAATTCAGTGCTGTTGTAAACCAAATTTGTTCAATACTGTGCATTTTCAGTCAAAAACGTGACCCAAGTGCTTATGCATTTTCTCCTTGAGGTTCGCGTAGGAATTTGGGAGGCTGACATATTTCAATTGATGGCTGCGATCAATTGTGGGAGGCTATTGGTGGCTACGAAGGTTTAAATTGAGCCACGTTCCTTATATTATGGGCTGCGATTATTACAACATTGGCTGTGTCACCATTCAAGGGAGCTGCGATAACTTTCTTAGAGGCTGCATCAGCATTTTAAGTGCAGCGTCAACCCCCTAGAAGGCTACGTTTCACTACCAGGAGGGCTGCGAATTCAATCATTTGCTGGCCGCCATTAATATATTTGCAAGGTTCACTTTGACTTATAAATTTTTATAATCAAGCAACAATATATTTGTATGTTCATAGAATTAAATTCGCCTGCAATTGGAATTTGGAATTGTGTTTATAATGTTTTAGAATTTCAATTGCATCTCTATATGTCAGAAACTTTTAAAAATTGCAAAACAAAAGAAATAAATATCATCTTCTGGCATTGTTTGAGCAAAGAGCCAGCAAGGCTCTTTACAGGTAGGGTGAACATGAGATCCTCCTTGGTCAAGGGAATTACACAACAGTGATTCTAAAGAGATTTAAGGTGATGTACTATAATCCTCTGGCTACCTCAATGGTTCCAAATGTAGTTGATAGTAGATTCAAAATCAGATTTGATGTATATTTCAGCGTTTAGGCAGATGCTAGGTTCTCTCATGTATTTGATGAATACTTGACTACATTGGGTCAGTTCAGGGATGAGACAAGATGGATTCACTAGATTGTTTCAAAGTATGTGCCTCAGTACTTGAAGGGTATGATTCTTTATGTGTTGAGTTATGTTTTAGATTGAGAGTTTATGTTCGATGGCTTTGTGGATTCAAATAAGATTTAGCTATGAAGGTAGCCACCCAAGATCTAGAGGCAATGAAGGCTGCAATAACAAGAGAGAAATAATATGATAAGAATAAACTGTAGTCTCATCATTAATACAATTTAATCATTACAATGGATTATTAGATGATCATTACATAGGAGAACCCTTGTTTATATAGCCAAGGTGCAAATGTATGAGTGAATGAGACAATGACAAGTGTCGTTTCATTATATGATAATCAAGAGACAACTTATCACCCACCTAAGGTGGAATCACATGTTGACCGGAAGTGGATCATCCTCCAATGTGTAATAAAGTTTATGCAACATGTGCAACTAAGGTGGAGGGTGATAAAATGATAACGCCACAAAAGGTGGATCACCCACCAAAGGTGGAAAAGTCCTTCCACTATAAGTGGATATGATAGTGATAAGTCCACATAAAATGGAAATGATCCAACTACTCCTATGCAATTCCCTAAGTAAGCTTAAGTAAAGTTTAATTAGTACCTAGGTGTGAATTAACCAAGGTAAAATGCCTTAATTACACTAACACCCCCCTTAAGTGCAACTTAGGGAGGATGTACAAAAGTTATAAAGAAAGATGGCTCTCAGCTACTAGGCCATGTTAGGTACCCATGTACAAATATAAATGCAATCTCTCACAAATGGAGAAAATCCAATGGTACAAATCTCCTCCCCAAAAGAGAGATGGAAATATAAAAGAACTCTTGAAGAAGAATGAGGACAAAACCCCACGAGGAAAAAGTCTCCCCATAAGAGAGAGTAAGAGAGACCAAGTAGCCCACCCACAATGTCAAATCTCTTGCAAAGATGGTCCAAGGTGACGACCAATACTCCTCTATAGGAAGAAAATAGAGCCAATACTGCACCAAGAATGCCAAAGTGTGACAAAACCAGGTACTAATGCCGATGAAGAATGATTGACGAATCATTCACTGCAATATGATGAAGATCAAGCATGGAGACACCTGCTTGAGCATCAAAAGAATATTTGCTAATGGCAGATTGGTACATTCTAAGTCTCCTTTGGAGCCATGCATCGCCAATTGGAAAATCGATACATTCTAAGTCTCCTTTGGAGCCATGCACCACTGCTAATGGCAGATTGGTACATTCTAAGTCTCCTTTGGAGACATGCACCAAGTGTCACAAGATACTTCCTAATCCACTGAATACAGAAGGTTTACATAAAATATGTCATCAATGACAAAGTACAAAGAAGGACGACATTTGATATTAGTATGTACAACATAGCTATAATGTCCCCGGTCCCGATCAATTTAGTTTATGTTGGGCCCATTTTTTATTTGTTGGCGTAGTTGTAGTTGTTGCCGTTGGCTCTATTTGTGCACCCTCGAGAGCTTTCCGACGGGTATTTATGCTCGATGTGTAGGATGAAATTAGCATATTGAGATTTGATATTTTTTTGTATTTGTGAATTCCTGTTGGGATTCTACTGGCTACCATTTTGGAGGTGAAAGATACTCCCTATTTGATATTTGCAGTTTCGGTGGGATTCAACCCTCACCCTATTCTGTTTATTCTGCTGTGTTAGATTTGGGGAAAATCTGGAATATTATTCGTAACATCAATCTAGTCTTCCTTGCAAATATTGTTCAGTTGCTTGCCTTGCATGTTCTGATTAATATCGATCATATCGAAATTTACATTAATGTGCACCAGGGAGGACAAACATCATTTCGCTCGTGCGGCCTTCTTGCCAAGTTGCCAGATACCGTACGGTCTCCCACCGTACGACCTCTTCACCACCAGACGATCTTCCACTGTACGGTCTCACCGTATGGTCTCTTCACCACCGGACGGTCTTCCACCGTGGGGTCTCTTCACCATTAGACGGTCTTCCACTGTACGATCTCTTCACCACCAGACGATCTTCCACCGTATGGTCTCACATAGGCTATTACAGCCACACTCGATCCATACCAGAAACCGAAAGGCTATCCGAAGGAGGTGTTTTCAGTCACGTGGTTGGGAACATTACAATAGCTTATGCAAGAGAGATAACATGATATGACAATGCAAATCTGAAAATGAATAATGATGTCCCCAAAGGATGTTCTACAAATGATTCCTGATGATACCCTCTGATTGGACTAATGTGCCACGAAAAGGTAGGAGTATTTGACCCCCTAACTATCAGTTGGAAGACGGATCGCTACAAGTATGGTAGGTTGACAAAAAATTGTGTTCTCAATTTTGCATATTTATTTGCAATTTTCTTTCAAAAACTTATAAAAACGTTTTTAAAAACATTTTATTGCTAAATTTTTTTATTAAATAATAATTTTTTTTTTTTCCCTTTTTCTTTCTTGGAATTTCCATTTTAGTGATTACAATTGCCACAATCAGGCTATAATAGGCTTAGATGACTATGCAAAAGACCAAACTAAGCTCTATGCATCACAACTATAAAAGCAAGCATAATTTCTGATCATAGTCACTATAAATTGTTAGCACCACTGTAAAATACAGAAAAAATCATGCACTTAAAAAAAAATTGCACTTGAAAAGGAGTCTGTAGGAACCCAAAGAAAGCCTTGGAAGTTGCAAAACCAAGATTATGCAATTTTCTAAAAACTTCAGGTACAGGGATTAGAAACCACCTGCACCACTTTGTAGAGCACAAAATTCTACCCCAAATCGGAAAATAATGCTCAAAAAAAGGAGTTTGGATGATTGAGATATCACTATTTTGAAATCGCCTGTGTAATTATGACGCTTGAATCGCCGACACACCTCAAAACTTCAAATAGCTGTAGATTTGGCCTCCACTGTTTCATTTTGATGAAACAAAAGTCGATTTTGGAGTTATTGGACCTCTTAAATGTGATGCCAACCTCTGATTAGTACCAACAAGCTCCAATTTTTCCCTGCAATAGAAAGCCACAAAAACAATAACCCTAAAAATGCATCAACATTCTCTCTAATGGAAAACCAATGGCACTCTAATAGCTCTAATACCATGTAAGATTTGGCTATGAAGGTAGCCACCCAAGATCTAGAGGCAATGGACAACACAATAACAAGAGGGAATAATATGATAAGAATAAACTATGTTCTCATCAATAATGCAATACAATCAATATAATGGATTATTGGATGATCGTTACATAGGAGAACTCTTGGTTATATAGCCTAGGTGCAAATGTAGGAGTGAATGAGACAATGACAAGTGTTGTTGTTTGATTACATGATAATCAAGAGACAACTTATCACCCACCTAAGGCAGAATCACATGTCCACCAAAAGTGGATCATCCTCCAATGTGTAATAAAGTTTGTGCAATATGTGCAACTAAGGTGGAGGGTGATAAAGTGATAACACCACAAAAGGTGGATCACCCACCAAAGGTGGAAAAGTCTATCCACTATAAGTGGATATGATAATGATAAGTCCACATAAAGTGGAAATGCTCCAACTACTCTTATGCAATTCTCTAAGTAAGCTTAGGTAAAGTGTAATTAGTACCTAGGTGTGAATTAACCAAGGTAAAATGCCTTAATTTCACCAACAGTTTCAACTTGGCTTTAGTAGGCAGGAGGAAGTAGGCAACAATGGCATTGAGTTCAGCAAATGCAGGGTACATGGCAGCCACTTTTGCTAATTGTGAGGCTTTCTAGCTTCACAAGTTGTAGCAAAACTTACTGATAAGATGTTGGAGCTGACAATTGTTTATGGTGACAATAAGAATTACATCAAGCTCCTTGAGAATCCAATGTTTCATGATTGCTCCAAGCATGCAACTATTTCAAGCCATTTCCTCAGAGACACTGTTAAGAAGCAAGTGTTGGTTTTTTAGTGCATCCCCTTAGATTTGCAAATTGGAGATATTTTGGTTAATTTCTTAGCAAAAGGGAAGTTTGAGATATTGAGGGAGAGACTGAATTGATGGAGAGCACCTTCCTTGCAAAGAGGGAGTGTTAACTTTTCCTAAACTTGTTGCTTATTAGCTGTTCTTCAGCAGGGTACACTTATTTTTATTTTTTAGCTTTTCATATATTTGAGTTGGGTACAGATCTCTTCAGTTTTGAGGAGCACATTGTTTTGCTTTTCTTATATTTAGTTTGGGTTCTAAATCATGAGAGAAACTGTTGTTCTTATTTTAGAATAATGTGTTTTTCTGCATTAGTTTATTTCTCTAGCCTAGGCGCTTCACTGAGATGGATGTTTGTAAAACCTAGAAACTTATCTTATTCTGTGAAAGAGACCTAGGGCATACCAATGGAATAAGAGATAGAGAGAGCAGGTAAAGAGTGCATATTTGAATGTTGACCGAGTGCAGTGTAACTCATTTCAGCTAAATGATGTTAGATTTTTGAGTGTTCGATTTTTATATTTTCAGTAGTGTGTATTTACAGGTCATCATACTCAGGTCTTTGTGTAGAAAAGTTTTAAATTCCAGTTAGGCTTAATTTTTTGAGTGTAGAATCTGCTTAGCATGGTCTGAAATTTAAACAAAGGGCTGAAAATATTAGAAAGTATGGAGAAAACGAGAGAAGCCAAATAGTTTTATGCAGGGAATAATAATGCTTCTTCATTCTTCACACCATACTTTAGTCTACATAAATAGATTGTAGTTTTCCTACAATCTAGGAAACCACTTAACTATAAAATCTATTTAAGTGGGGTGAGTACAACTCACGTAACCCACTAACAATTCTATTTAATATGAGTTGTTCATGCAACCAACTCATTTACATATAGTAATATTACCACATTGATTTATCAATAACCATGTGAACACTAATATGACTTCCAAACACCCCCTCTTAGTGTGAACATGGAGAGAAAGATCATCACACAACTTGGAAATAGAATCGTATGCCTATGCATACTTTTAGGTCTGCACATTACAATGTGGATCTTGCTGCACATGATCACCTATAGATGAGAACTTATCCCACTTTCACTTCCGGTGAACTTATGACCGGTTGACCATACTTCCAAGAAGTCCGACAATCAGAGGATCGTTGTATTCAGTTGCTCTCCTATACAACTGTTTACAATGATGATGTCCACATTCTCCACCTAAGAACTTCTAACTGCAGTAAGCCGACTCTTGTGGTTCATGATCTAGATTCAATGGAAAGGCTCTCTCCTTCTATTGTTTTAAACATGCTTACCACAAACCTTAACATGACAGGAACTCATCAATTGTCCACCTCGTGTGGTTTCCTGGATCCTCCCACAAACCCTTTCAAGATCCATGAACTGACTTACTTTGATGCTTTTATTCACCACAATGCTTTTACATCATGGAAATTATATAGAAATCAACATACATATCACAAACTGGGAATGGAACATTGTGCATTATTCCCCCCCACAATGTGAAATCTCCACTTATTCACACAACCTGTAACACTAAAAAACAAATTATATCATGCTGCATAAAATGCCACCAAAACTGATGAGCGGCCCTGTCGTTGGTGACTGGCGAGAGGATGCTGATTGTCCTCCAGCCTCCGGTGCCTCCTGCTTCCAGTTGATCTGCTACTTAGAAAAGTTGACTTTGAAGCTTAATTTTGGAATACCCCTACAAATGGATGTTGCATACAAGCAGGAGTGCACCCAATTACAATAATTATTTTTGACTTTTTTAAAAATTTGACAAATGACAATACCACTAATGACTTACAAAAATGGACTCTATAATATAAAAATGACACAAATTGATGACACAACTTATTAAGATGGACCCAATTCTAAAATAATAGAACTTGACTTTACTTGAAAAACATACCCTTATCCAAATTATCTTGACTTATAAATCTAAGACAAAATATTAGACAAAAAATTACAAACAACTTACTACCATCTCTATGGTCCTATCAGCGGCATTCTTGATTCACTAACCCGATTCTCACCCTTTTTATCTTCTCAATGTTTTCCAAGTGTACATATAGTCACTTCTCCAAATGTTTTCCAAGAGTACATGAAGTCACTTCTCCAAATGTTTTAAGATATAGATCATGCATATAAATGTCTCACCGAAAGATGGTTCACTCTAAGAAGGCGAAAAAAGAACTTTGCAAGGCAATGAGGAATACTCAAACATCGCAGGCAATGAAGGATACTCAGAATCATCACATTTGAATGTCCATTTCTATCGTGCTTGGTGGATTCAATTTCATCAATCATCGCTGCTTACTCTATGATATTAATACTTTTGGGCAATTGAAGACACAATGACTAAAGATCTCAGTTTGCGTAGTTAGCAGAGGAAATCCAGGCACTCAAGAAAAAAGGTCTGCCAATAATGATAAAATGCCGCAATAGTGATGATTAGATTCAACTATGACGACAAATCTTTGATATTTGACTGTTGACGAAGGAGTTAGATCTTCGTAAACAGAGCCCAATCTTGCGTGTGAAAGCAGCCAATCTGGCAAGGAGCGCCCTCAGCAAATATGAATAGTGCTCAAGATGCCAGTTTCCATGGATCTGCGGCTACACGAACTGGTTAAATTGCTTGTCAGATTTACAAAGCACAAGCCTTCAATGAGGATGGCATTGTATAACAATAGAGAGACATTGCCAAATGCCGCTGGCCACCACAGGCCCTAGATCCAACTCCAGAGGAAGAAACCGTCTTTAATCAGGGAGTAGATAAACCATTCAAATACATTAACTGGTCTCTTCCAATGAAGAGAACATCGGGTTTTTCAAATAAGAAATCAGTGCCTATCTAAAGAATGTCGATCTCCTTCACAGTGCCATGTATGTGACTCGATCTAGGATGAAGGTTCTGTGAAAAATACATACGCCAACGGGTGAGATGCCTGTGAAGTCATCATACACATCCAAGGAATCTCGAACGCTTTGAACTCAAACACCTCATGGATCTGCCAAGGCTTCGTTTCAGGAGCAAACCAACGCCTTAGTTCAATCTTCCCTAACTGCTAGGAGATTCAAGGCATTCCAAATGCAAACATTCTCTTGTACTTATCTAGTTACTAAATAATAGGCCCATAGAATAGCATTGCTCTGATACCATATTAGAAAGTATGGAGAAAACGAGAGAAGCCAAATAGTTTAATGCAGGGAATAATAATGCTTCTTCATTCTTCACACCATACTTTAGTCTACATATATAGATTGTAGTTTTCCTATAATCTAGGAATCCACTTAACTATAAAATCTATTTAAGTGGGGTGAGTACAACTCATGGAATCCACTAACAATTCTATTTAATATGAGTTCTTGCAACCAACTCATTTACATATAGTAATATTACCACATTGTAATTTATCAATAACCATGTGAACACTAATATGATTTCCAACAGAAAATATTTATCATGAGATCATTGCTCAAGGCCATTTTGGGGTGAAGTGTCTATAGTATATTAGGAGTGAAGGAACAAATGCATTCAGTAATGACTAATGGAGGTATTCTTGTTGGTCATATTATTTCTGCTCTCTGAAATTCACTTGAAGGCTGATCACATTTTTTAGTAATCTCTGTATTATTTCCACCAACATATTGACATTTTTAACATATTACATGGTTGTTGAATCTAGGATGGTGTTCTATGAATGTTATCTACTTAGGATGATTTCCTATTTTGTTCTTGTACATTAAAAGTTGTATTCCTAGGATATTCTTAAATATTACTAAGGAAATTGTTGATAATCCTGCACCAATCTTCTTCTATATTGAGATAAAGGATATTCTAAAACATTTTAAAGGAAATTGTTCACAATCCTGCATCAATCTTCTTCTATTTTGAGGTAAAGGATGCTCCATTTCCCGTCTTGTAACAAGTTAACCTGTAAAAGATGCAACAACCATGTTTCCATTTTGCATGTCTGAGCTTGTTTATTAGTCATAGCATGTTGTTTGTTTTATTGACAGCATAGAATCATTATTTTTATTGCACATATTGCTATATTCTTTTGGTGTCCTTTCATACTAATTAGTATCTAAAGAGATTATGCACGAGCTGTTGCATATGAAGCTAATTTTCAGTGTAGCCAAAGGAATGCATTATATTTATAGGAAGAAACTGCTCAGTTAATGTATCCATGATTCCATAGTATATCATTTTTAAAACCTGAGTAATATTTATAATGATTATATAAAATATGCTTATGATTGGTTTCAAATTTAACTTGTGCTGTACAAAAAGCAGGTGGAAACATTAAAATCTAATGAATTGACGTTATACTGATTAATTTTATTGGAGCAGATTCATGGTTGAACGCGGGGCTTTACTTTTGCTAGATGGAGATTTGAGCCTTTCTATGGAAGATGTTTACAGTTTACTTATCGATGGAAAGTATGGATGTACCTGGGAGTATTATCAGGCATACTGTCATTTGAAGGTTCTTGGATATATTGTAGGCCGACACAACATTCCTTGGACATTTAAGCTCAATAAATCTAAGCCAACATCTTACAGTCTTGACATTTCTGAAGGTGCGACTAGATTTTTTATGATAAGTAGATTTCAATGGGATAAAATTAGTAAATGATTTATCATTTAAGGAGAAGTTGCTTAAAAAAGATGACAGAAGAAATGGTGCAAAGTTTTAATTTATATGTGAAAGAATCAATCAACCTTTGTTCATAGTTTCTGTAGCGTGAAATTTGCGGTTACATTAAGCAATGAGAAGGCATCTCTTTTATAAATTTTTAAATGATATATTTATTCTCAATGTAGGTTTATTGCACGAGTATGGAAGAGATATTGCTAATACAGACATATCTAATGAAGACAAGCATTGTTTCCAAAGCAACTCTATCATAACTACTAGTGAAAATGAAAAAATGCTTTTGAAAGGTGTCAATTGCTGCAGCGATGGACTCGAGACTACCTCTCTCAACCAGAAGGTGGAAGTTGCTTCCCTTGTAGAATCTTTGGAGAACCTTAGCATCTGTAGATATTCAATCGATTCAGGGGATCATGGAAAAGGACTAAATTTAGTATTTGATGTGTATAACCCAAATACAAAGTTCAAAAAATCTGCTCCTGGGCCTCCTGATTTCATACTATGCATTGCAAGGTCTCTCTCTCTCTCTCTCTCTCTGTGTGTGTGACAAGTACATATCTATGAGGCAACAAATACAAGAAAGAGTTATGATAAAAGCATTGGTTTTCTTTTGATTGTTTGTTGGGGAATGCCAACCCTGTGTGTATTTGTCAAACAAAGTTGTATGAAATATCAATATTGTAAGGATGCTGTACAGCATTTTCTCATTCTTGTACATCAGATATCGAGTTATTTGGAATTCTTAATCTCCTGTTCCAAAATGGGTCAGAGAAATTCCTGTGTCCATTGAAGACCATAAATGGATGCAACATAGGAGCAGGTCACGTATAAGTGACAGAAGCAGAGAATTAGGTGCATTCAATTGCATCCGTCAGTTGGATAAGTCCTTAAAATGTAGAGCAAAAGTTATATTGCATCGGTTGCACTAGACTTCTTTTTGAAGTTGAAGTCTGGTCAACTAGAGTGGAGTGTGTGTGAGGGAGGTTCTGTATTTTAGTTATCCCATATCCTATGGAAACAGGAAGTCACTTCCTAACATAAGCTATTGCCATGCACATGCATGAAGGTGATGTGTTCACACTGCACATAATTTTAAATGGCCAAAATGACTAAGTGCAAACCTTTTTAGGGATTGGAGTGGGTGTGTTTTAACTGTTCTTTATGGTAAAGAGAGACAAGTTCAAAACTTTGAAGTTTGAGGTTGTGCTGAGTCAAGCAAACATAAATTACTTAGTGCAGCAAATTGTTGACTTGGAATAGAGTGAAGTGGAATAATGGAACCCTAATGAACCCTAATGAATATGGACTGTTTGATCGGAAGGATGGTGTAGCAGAGAGATGGAGTCATGTACCAACCATGTTTAAATGACAGTGGGTAGGCCAGAGAAATCTGAACTCCAAACTTTGTTGAGGCTATAGGATGATCCTGAAAATGGCTAAGTTTTAGTTCCATCATGATTTTTAAAAGTTTGGAAATTTTGGGGATTTGGGAAATGGGAACTTTTGAGAAAGCCTGTTAAGAACCAAACTGAAAATTGTTGTTTGTGGGCTTATTTGATTTAGAGAGTCCTCAGGTCTTTTGGAATTTTCAGGGTTCAAGAAGTTTCTAGATTGAAGTGGATAAGTTACAAGGTATGCCTTAGAAGGGCGTTGTATTGATATCTGGTATACCAGGCTGATACAGATACGCATGGATATCATAAGGTCAATCTTAAAGTTTTTCTGCATGTTAAAGCCCGAGTTGTTAAATCCTGATAACGTGATCATATTAATGTTCTGATTCTTCAGATTAGACAGATCTAAAATGCATGTAATTTCCTTTATATATGGCCTCATGATAAATACATCTCCCTAGAACAAATCGGCGATTTGCTAGGCATATTTATATGCCTTGTATTAATAATTAACTATTAGTTAATGGACAAGGGCACCGATTTGTAGAGGAATAGGTTGTTTCATGGAGGGCCGACCTAGAAGGGGTGTGTCTTATGAAAAGACAAGACCCTTGGTTAATATATAAGTAGGAGCAAGATTGTGGATAGAGGACACACAATACAATCTTAAATCTGCTCTTCTAGCAATCTGCTCCTTGGTGATTTAGTGCAGAAATAAAATATAATTTCCAGAATTTATTGCAGGCTTCCAGAACAATAACATTCAGCCCAGAATTGTAGTAGATCGATTTGCAGCAAGGTATTAATACTCCATCAGTATTATATCTTCAGAATTTGCAGAAAACTTACATGGTATCAGAGCCAAGTTGTCGAACCTAGGCTCTGCAAATTGACAATCAGATTTGAAAATATCTAAGCAACATCCTTCTACCTTCAATGGCCAACGCAATCAAACCCGAAGACAGGTTTGATGGAAAAGAACACTTTGTTGCATGGAAATTCAGAATTATGATGGCTCTTGAAGACAATGATGTAATACAGTTTGTTGATAAGGAATCCAAGCAACCTGATGCTGATCCTCATAAAACTAACCGGATTAAAGGAAACAGGAAAGCCATGAAAATCATATCAGATGGAGTTAAAAATGAAATAGTACCTATTTTAATGAAACATTAGACAACATTTAATATGATGAGTGCATTAATAAATGCATATGAGGTTAACAATGCAACTAGAACCCTTGCACTAAAAAGGCAACTAAATCATATAAAAATAAGGAAGGGAGAATCTATGAATTCATACTTCCTAAGGGTGGCTAGTCTAAGAGATGAACTTGCAAGTATAGGGACCATAATTGAAGACAAAGAGCTGTCACTTATGGCTATAGATGGGTTACCGGATTCATGGGAAACATTCTCACAAGGAGTAAGTGCTAGACACAAACTCCCAGACTTCAACAGACTTAAAGGAGACTGCCTTCAAGAAGAATCTAGGCAACTTAAGAAAGGACTGAAATCGAAAACTGGAGATGAAGAACTTCATGTTCTCAACACAAATTCCTACAAAGGAAAGAAGAAACACTTTAAGGAGAAGAAGGCCCCTCAAGGCAATAACAAATGCAAGAGGGACATATCTAAAGTCAAATGCTTCAAATGTGAGAAACTTGGACATTATAAGTCAGACTACGTCGAGAATACAAAACAACAAGTAAATTTCACAAAGGTAACTAAGACAAAAGAAGACTATGATCCTGAAAATTATGTACTGTATTCAGCACTATCAAATGATGTATCTAGCAAACTCAACTCTTGGGTAATTGAGAGTGGATCATCCAGACACATTACGAGGTATAAAGAAGTATTGGATTCAATGATGGAGGAAACCGATGAAGAAGTTACCATAGGTGACGGTTCTGCACATCTAGTCAAAGGAGTTGGAAGTTGCACCTTAAAACTAAAATCAGGTATCTCCTTACACCTCAAAAGAGTACTATATGTACCCGGAATCAAGAGGAACCTAATTTCTGTCACAACACTTGAGGATGATGGATATAAGGTAGCATTTATGGATGGAAAGGTAATGACCTGGCCTAAAAACTCTTCTATTAAGAAATCAAAATTGATTGGTCAAAGGAAGGGATACCTGTATGAACTATGTTCAGAACCTATTCAAGCCTTAGTTCATGAAGTTGCAGATATAAACAAAGTATGGCATAGAAGGTTAGGGCACCTAAACTTCAAAGCCTTATCAACTATGGAGAAGATGGTTACTGGTTTACCTAAGTTGAACAAAGATCATTCAAGCATATGCAAAGGATGTGCACTAGGTAAGAACACCAAAAGTCCATTTCAAAATAGCACTAGAAAAACAAACAATGTTTTAGAATTAGTCCACTCAGATTTATGTGGACCTATGTCTGTTCCTTCTCTCGGAGGATTTTTGTACTATGCACTCTTTATGGATGACTTCTCTAGGAAGACATGGATTTACTTCTTGAAATGTAAAGAATCAGAAGAAATCTTTAAAAGATTTAAAGAATTCAAATCCTTAACTAAAAATCTATCAGGACACAAAATTAAAACTCTTAGGACTCATAATGGAGGGGAATATACTTCAGATTTGTTTAAGGATTTTTGTAAAGAAGCGGGGATTAAGAGGGAGTGTATTGTTCCTTACAATCCTCAGCAAAATGGGATAGCAGAAAGAAAGAATAGGACAATTGTGGAAGCTACAAGAGCTATGCTACTTGACCAAAATTTAGGATTCTATCTTTGGGTAGAAGCCACATGTACTTCTGTCTATATTCAAAATAGATGCCCTCACTCCCACCTCGGCGATAAAAATCCTAACGAAGTCTTCTCTAATTCTAAACCAAATATCAGTCATCTTAGAATATTTGGGTGTCCTGTTTACATTCATATTCCTAAAGAGAAAAGAACTAAACTTGAACCTTTAGGCAGAAGAGGTATTTTTGTTGGATACAGTGAAACATCCAAAGCATATAGAGTTTACATACCTAGTCATAAAAACATTGAACTTAGTAGGGATGTAATATTTGAAGAAGATTTAGCATTCAAAAGAGCGCTAAGTTTTGAAGATCCTTCTCATATACCTAGTTCTGAAGAAAATCATGAACCTGAGTTTCAGAGGGAGAACATTGAAGAAATTGACGGTGAAATTCAAAATCTTAATCTCGAGGAAACTCAAAATCCTAAGAAAAGACCACTTTGGGCCTCTAAGACTATAGAAGAAACACAAGACTTCTCTGCACTAGAAGGAACCTTCAGAGAAAGCAAAAGACCCTAAAGATTCTCTAGCTATGCTGCAAACATGAGTGATTTATCTAAATCAGAACCAACCAATGTTTCAGATGCTATTAAACATACAGCTTGGAAGGATGCTATGACAGAAGAATACCAATCCATTATTAAGAATGATGTTTGGGAAATTGTTCCAAGGCTTGAGGGAAAATCTGTTGTTTCTTCTAAGTGGATATTTAAAATCAAGCGTGTTGTTGATGGTAGCATTGAAAAATATAAGGCCAGTCGTAGCCAGAGGATTCTCTCAAAAGGAGGGAAATGATTATGAAGAAACTTTTGCTCCAGTTGCTAGATACACCTCAGTAAGAGCAGTCCTAGCTATTGCAGCATCGAAGGGATGGAAAGTACATTAGATGGATGTGAAAACAACATTTATGAATGGAAAGATTACTGAAGAGGTATATTTGGAACAACCTGAAGGAGTTGAAACTCATAACCCTAAAGTCTTTGTTTGCAGGCTCAAGAAAGCTCTCTATGGGCTTAAATAGGCTCCAAGGGCATGGTATGAAAGAATCTATAAGTATCTCACCAGTTTAGGATTCTCCAAGAATGAAGCTGATCCAAATCTCTATTATAAAAAGGATAAAGATGATATGATAATTTTGATACTATATATTGATGATTTACTAATAACAGGTGATGATCATCTTATAGATCTTTGCAAGAAAGATCTAATTAGAGAATTTGATATGAAAGATTTAGGACTCCTTCATTACTTCCTAGGATTGGAAGTATGGCAAAACTCTCACAGCATCATACTTAGTCAAGGAAAGTATACATTAGACATCTTGAAGAGATTTGGAATGTGGAACTGCAAACCTATGTCTTCTCCAATGGAGACTAACCTACACAAACCTAAGGAAGCAGCAGCAAAATCACCCTCCATAGATTCTACTCTTTATAACCAGATGATTGGGTCTCTCATGTACTTGGTAAATACAAGACCTGATATTTGCTATGCAGTTAATGCCTTAAGTCAGTTTATGTGTGAACCAAAGGAGATTCACCTGGTTGCAGTCAAACACATTATGAGATACTTACAAGGCACTCTTAACCTTGGGCTCAAGTATGAGAAAGTTGACTTGGACTTACATGGATTCACAAACTCAGATTGGGCTGGAAGTGTTACTGATAGGAAAAGCACTTCAGGATGCTGTTTCAGTTTAGGATCAACGATGATATCATGGATATGCAGAAAGAAGACATCAGTAGCACAGAGTTCCACAGAAGCTGAATACATTGCAGCTGCAATGGCTTCTCGGGAAGCAGTTTGGCTTAGAAAGTTACTTGTGGGATTATTTGGTCAACCCATGAATCCCACTATCATTCATTGTGATAATCAAAGTTGCATCAAGCTTTCTGTGAATCCAGTTTTTCATGACAAATTCAAGCATATTGAAATTCCTTACCATTATGTAAGAGATATGGTAGACAGGAATACTGTCAAGTTAAGATACATTTGTACTGCAGATCAGACAACAGATATTCTTACCAAACCTCTCTCTTGAGTGAAGATAGATCACTTCAGAAAAAGACTTGGTATGGTTTAATTATAACTCATTTGTATTCTTTGATTATTAATAAAATAATTTTGTGTTAAATTATTATTGTCAGGCTATTGACTGTTATGGGCTTCACCATTTGTGTTTATTATCTAAAGAGGTGATGATCTCTGTGATAATGAATAGACATTATATGAGATGATGATCTTTGAGATAATGTTCTAAAACAATAGGGAACTACTGGCAGATCTGTATGAATTAAAGATCATATTGTGATATAGATATTTCTATGCCTACGAGTCACATTTGGATAAAGGAAGAATTTAATCATTCTCCAGATTTTATCCTGTGTATTGGTAGATCTTAATTCAGGATCATATTGTGATATAGGCTTGTCAGTGCCTGAGTCACAATTTGGATAAAGGAAGAATTTAATCATTCTCCGGATTTTATCCTATGTATTGCATCACATGTAATACTGTTATTACAAGTATTAGTGATAATTCATAGTACAGGTTTAGTAATATGACAAGTATCATGTGTACCATGATACTACATGCTTGGAAGAATCAGATAGATATAGAGTACAAATCTATGCTTAGTCATCGTAACGATGTTGCTAGATATGTTTCTCTCATTTATGTTATCAAGTTAAGAGGGAGTGTTAAATCTTGATAACTTGATCATATTAATGTTCTGATTCTTCAGATTAGATAGATCTAAAATGCATGTAATTTCCTTTATATATGGCCTCATGATAAATACATCTCCCTAGAACAGATCGGCGATTTGCTAGGCATATTTATATGCCTTGTATTTGACTATTGTAGTTAATTAATAATTAACTATTAGTTAATGGACAGGGGCACCGATTTGTAGAGGAATAGGTTGTTTCATGGAGGGCCGACCTAGAAGGGGTGTGTCTTATGAAAAGACAAGACCCTTGGTTAATATATAAGTAGGAGCAAGATTGTGGATAGAGGACACACAATACAATCTTAAGTCTGCTCTTCTAGCAATTTGCTCCTTGGCGATTTAGTGCAGAAATAAAATATAATTTTCATAATTTATTGTAGACTTCCAGAACAATAACATTCAGCCCAGAATTGTAGTAGATCGATTTGCAGCAAGGTATTAATACTCCATCAGTATTATATCTTTAGAATTTGCAGAAAACTTACACAAGTCACTTATCTATCATAGGGATACCAGATGTCTAGCAATATTTTTACAAGGGAAATGAATTTTGTGCAACCAAAAATTTCTGATAACCATTTAGATGATTTATTAGTAGTTGAAAGAAGCATTTCTGGAATAGATGAAGTTTATACTATTTCTATAGTTAATATAGAAATGAGAGTTCAAAAGATACTTTTATAACCGAAGAGTCAATACATTGGAAACTACTGTAGCAGTCCTTACAGTGAATCACAACATTGTATGCAGAAGAATGCTTTTAAGTTTGTGTTGCAATTTTATTCCACAACAAATTTAATATATGCACAGTGCACAATGAAAACTAATTTTCTTAATCGAGTACCTTTCGACGAGGATTTCTTTGCCTGAATGGTTTGTGGTTGTTTGAATACTTGACCTTTGATTTGTGCAATATTTTATTTCTTTGTACCTAATGTTTGGACTTTGGATATCCATTAGGAAAATCATCTTGCCGAGTCCTTTATAGTTTGTGAAACTATGATTCACATGTCATCAACCAGTTAAATATCAAATTGGTATTAGAGCACCAACTTCCTAGGCTCTATGAAGGGTCCATTTTGGTACACATGCCTTTGACAAAAGGAGGTAGAAGTAAATAAGACGAGAGATGCCTCTATATGATTGAAAAGATGGACTACATACATAGAACAAATTAGTAGGGTGTGTAGGGAGATTTGATCTATTAGTGGATATCAAATATCCATTCTTTCTAGTTGTGGATGGATGTGAGTTACCTCTCTACTGGGATCCAGGTGGAGATAGGCTTAGCACTGTGGAGTGGTTGAGTCGCCGAAGTTGGCATGGTGACAGTATGTTTAGCATAGCTCTGTGGATAGAGTTATTATCACAGGAGTTTGTAGATGGTGTCAGGGATATTACACACACTTGTCCTTGGGATCCGGGTGGATCAATATGTGCCTTTGGTTCCTGAAAGAAAATGTGAGGGTTTGTAATTTCTTCAAGCTGAGAAGAAATGTCTCTGATTTTGTTTGCACTTTGAGCCTATTAAATGCCAAGTGAATTGTGTTAGTGATGGTCTTATCCAGAGACCATAAATGTGCTTGAATTGATGGCTTCATGCAGAGGCCATAGTTGGAATTAATGATGCAGTTTAGAGCAGATAATCAACATAATATTTCTGCAATCCTTGCAAGTTTTGGAGACTCATGTTTAGCAGATTGCGGCAATAACTACAGGCTTCGTTGGGAATTGTATTGGCTGTTATGTCTTTCTTGGACAGTATTTTCTGTAGCAGCAGCATTAGTATTTGGAGGGCTGCATTCGGTATATATTAGGTCCACATCAAGGAAAATCTGCAATTCCAAGGGGCTGCAATCACATACAAAGATATTCAGTGTCATTGCATGCAGTTCCAGATTCTCAATAGTTAGTTTCAAATATATATAATTTGCATTGCATATATATTTGTAAACATTTCTTTCTTGAAAGAAATTGAAAATTCATTATAAATTCTCCATCTCTCTCTCTGGAAAGAGGTTTTCTCTCTCAAGAAATCCATGCCTTTCCCTCTGATTTTAAAAACTTATTGTAGAATTTCCTTCCTCTGAATTTCACAACCTCCGTTTTTTACTCTTAGCTCAATACAACTTCGCCTCTCACTAGAAAAGGCTTTCTCTTTGAAATTCTTTCCTTCTCTCTCTAGGAATTTTCATACTTCTTCGAAAATTTCTTCACAAATCCTCCAAAATTCTCACCTCCACACATTCTCCAATTCTCTGATGCAAGAATGAAATAAAAATACTTATCTTATATAGAAATCCAACCTTGAAGCTGCTGAATTGGTTTAGTCAATTTTAGGCATTTGCATTTAATTTTCTTTTAAGTTTCTATTTCGGAGAAGATTCTCTTAGAAACATCGCCATTTGTCTTCGAGTTTCCATTATTCTCTCAAAAAGATGCCATTTTAAGCATTTTGGCTTCATCCACAAGCTTTGTCCATGGGTTCATGCTTGAATGGGTTGGAATCCAATCTTTTGAGCAATTAAACATTTGCAACTTTTAAATTAAATATTGGACGTTAAAAATTAAATTTTCTCCAAAATATTTTCAAAACTTATTTTGATCCATTTTCACCATTTTTCAATAATTTCCAATATTGGATGACGAAAATATTTTCCAATTTTCATTTTTGACCATGGCTTGAATTAATTTAACAAATTTAAATTTCTTTGATTTTCCACATTTGCTTAAAACTGTACTTCCAATTTCTTCATCCGTCAGAATCACTGCTTGTTGTGGAAATTTTATAACATCCTCACCAACTTATCAAACCAAAATATTTTAGTAGTCTTAAAATTTTAGAACATATTAAATACCACCCTCATCGCTATAGTCACGTATAAAGCCTAGCGGAGGATTTCAGAACTTTTCCAAGGCACATATAGGACGGATTATAAAACTTTGTAATACCAATTCGCCATTTGCAAAAATTTGGCTCCGAGAGCAATTTGACCATCATATAAAATTTTAAGAACTTTTAATTTAGCCGATAACGCTATTTACCTGGGGGAACTTCGGCCGGAAATGGTCGGTGTCCGCGCCGGCAAACTGTTCGTGCTGGAATAGTTCGAGAGGGGAAAGATTTTCAGGTTGATTTCCAGTGGAACCGCCTTGGTGCACATTGCCCGTGCGGTGTTGGAAAACAGCGAGCTGCTTCCAGAAGATCAATTGGATTTCCTGGACACAGCGCTGCTTCTACATATTTGCAGGCTCCTAAATCCATTTCATGTCCATACGCTGATTTGCTGCAATCTGAGCATTTCGACACTTGTATAGCAAGGGTTTGGCGGATTCCCCATCATGCCATTATTGAGAATGGCATCCCCTCTCTGCATTTATCAAATGTGCAGGAACAGACAGGGAAAACAGGGGAATGGATTAGATAAAAAGGATTTGGAAACTAGAAAGCAAATGCCAGAACCCACAATCTTTGATGGCATCCTCCCTGCCTGAACAGAACTGAGGGCGTTGGAAATGGTTATGGATGCAGTCCTGCTTGATACATGCCAGAAACAGCTCGGTACTTATACCCTTCAGACATTTTTGTGGAAAGTGTTTTTAGTTTACATTGGTCATTTTATTTTATCTTGGATGTCATTGTTGTGGGGTTTGAGTATTAAATTTGTTGACCGCCATTATGTAGAGATCATGTACAAATGAAATGCTGGGCGATTCCCTCATAAAGGTTTGTAATCAGCCACTAAATGCAACGCAGCAATTTGGGGTGAGTTTATACCAGTTGGGGAAGTCTCTAACAGCAAACTTCATAGATTAAGCTGGAACAGATTTATAACAAAGGAATTTCATCAGAGCTATTAACTTTCGCTGGAAGCTTCATTTCAACATCATCTACCAATAATTGCAGCTACAGTACCTAGAGGTAGGAGGTTGTTTCAGTTTTATTGCAGACTTTTTGGTGGATGTAAACTCAAATTTATTATCAATGTTCATCAATGAATGCCAAATTTAAATTGCCAGTTGTTTGCCTTAATGTTCCTAAGTGCTGTTCAATCTAGACTCAGTCTGTCATCCTTGGTATCCATTATTACAATTGTAATTGGCGTCACTCGTAGGTTAGAGAAATAAACATATGCATATCTGTAATTCTGATTTCTGGAACAGCAGGTTAAATTATTCTTTTCCTATTGTTTCCATTACTCTTTATTGCTTGCCAACTGTTTGACAAAATGCCTTAGCAATTTTATGAATGTTGTTATGAGTTTATGACGAATGAACGATCTAGGATTTCAGATACAGCTCTTAAGTGATTATATTGCAAAGTGTCTGATGAAATATCTGCATGGTAAAATCTGCAATATTGCAAATTTGCAACAAAGATTCTTGGTCAGGATCTTACAAATGTATGCATAAAATAACACCCTTATTGGTCCCATTAGAATTTGGCAATATGATCAATTAGAAACTGCACCAATACACATGGTCAATAATCCATCATCACTTACTCTATTAATAATAATGAATGCCAGCAAAATAAATCAATCATCCCTGATATGAAGTCATGATGTACACAGTAAGAAAATCACAATAAACAAGTTATATGATTCCAAGAGCGACTGTGATTGTGTCTGTGTGTGTCATCCACAAAAATAACATGGAAAAATCAGAATCTCACAACAAAGGTAACATCAACGCATCAATGAAAGCTAAAAATTTCAAGCAAGCAGGTACACAAGGTGGGTCAATGTACAACATTGCAATATGATAACCAGACCTATTCTATAGACTAAGATAGGAAACAGGTGGATGGAGCATCAAAATTTCCAGGTCACTAAAACTGTCCAGTGCATAAACCAGCAGGTTTACAGGATAGTTCAATGCAGCTGAACTTTGAACTTGAAAAGCTTAGTAATTTGGGTTAGAAATTTAGCCCTGTTACCACTGGCTGAAAATCAAAAGGAAAATAGTCCTATTGGGAAAAATTCCCAAATCACTACAATGAAGAAGTGTGTATCCCCTGTTGTAGAGTTTCCATCCAAAATTGAAGCAATAAACACAATAAGAGCACCGCCTTCAAAACTATCCACGTAACACAAAATAAAATTCTCACAGTGCGTTAATTGGAAAAGGAAAAAAATTAAATCTGTACCTTTAGCCATAAAGACAAAAGTTTCAACCTTTAAGTCTCTGAAGGTGAGAAACTGAAGAAATTGAATTCTTCAAGAACTAAGATGAACCACACCAATTTAAGAAGCTGAAACTTACCTAAAAAAAAAGGCATTCCAACCCTACCAACAGTCATGTCTTTCTCTTAAGAGAATCAGAAAACCTCACAAGACCTAAGCCACTTAATACCTGGCATCATACCCCATTAGCCCTACTTATTTAGGCCTTTTCTGCATCACAATGCTTCCTTAAATAAAATGTCTCTTTGCTTCTCTACTCACAATTAACAAACCACCACAGGCTAAGAGGATGCTATTCCAAAACTCTTGAACACAACCTATCACTCGCAGAAACAGAGGCATCTTTGATTCAGAAACTTGAATTAATTAAGTCTCAGTATTCAGAGTTTATATGCATGCATACAAATCTCACTAATTAGATAAAAAACTCGAACCCAATTTATATAGTAGACTGTTGAATTTTAATCAGTTAGCCTGACACTTCATTATTTAAACTGATTTAAAGAAGGATTTGGGACACGAACCCATGTATACAACCTAATTGAAATAAGGATTCGGAGGATGGAAAAACTTCTTGAAGATTATGACGAGGTTCTCTTTTCTGTTGGTGTCTACTTGGGTTGTTTGGCAGAATGCCTTGACAGTCAGTTTGGAAGAGATGGTGATGGGCTTGCATCAATTGCTGCAACGACACAATGTAATGTTTATGACAAACAAATGAGGAGGAGGAGAAGAAGCAAAAGGAAAAGGAAGAGAAGAAAGAAAAGGAGAAGAAGAAACAAAGAAGATGGAGATGAAAAAGACCAAGAAGATAAGGAAGAGGAGGAGAAGGATAAGAGGAAGGAGAAGGAGAAAAAGGAAAAAGAAAAGGAGAAGAAAAAGAAGAAGAGGATGAGGAGGAGGAGATAAAGAAGGAGAAAACCGAGAAGAAGAAGAAGAAGACGAAGAAGAAGTAGGAGTAGAAGAAAAAGAAAAAGATGAAGATGAAGTAGAACTCAAAAAACAAGGAATACCTTCTATCGGTGTAACCATTGCACCTTCGTTACATGCAAGTGCTAGTATGTAGATTTGTGAAGCTAGAGGATTTTGATAAGTGCAAAGTATTCCAATATTTCCCAACTCGTGTATGATTTTAGCTTATGAGCACATATAAGCTATTGTGAAGGCACTTAAATCCTTTTGAATTATCCATGGCCCGTGTTCATTTGTTCTAGGAGCCCGTATATAACTTGGTGCTGGATTTCATAAAGTTCCCCTTGTAATTTTTTGCCCGTGGGAGGGATATTTGGGTGCATATTTGGATGTGGGAGGGATTTTTATGAATGCTTTAGATTTTGAATTATCCCTAACTAAACAAAAATTGTGCTGGGAGCGCAAATGAATGTATATGAAGGACTTTCAATCTTGGTGTATTTTGTGACTTCATAGAAATTGTGCTCTAAGCGCGTTTTTCCCCTCACTGTGGATTTTTCTTTTGCCTAAGAATTCCTTGACTCTATTGAAATTGCGCTCTAAGCGCGAATACAACCCTTCCATGGATTCTTTCCCTTTGTAAAAATTCCCTGACTAATGCCAATAGGGGTTTATGGAATTTTATTTTTATCTCATTCCCCGACATTACCCGAATCATGCTCTGAGCGCGTTTGAAGACCATGTGTGGAATTCCTAGTTTGAGTGGGATTTCCTCAGTATAGTAAATTTGCGCTCTGGGCATGCATGAAAGCTTGTGAAGGATTTTCAAATTGTTCCTTGAGTATATAGTATTCATGCTCATATGCATACCACTATATTAGCAACGTTTTTCTTCTAGTCATGGCAAGACATTGCTCACGAGTGCCTATCATAAGGAACAATGGATTTTAGATGATTTTCTTGGGCATGGAAGCTCCACAAGATGTGTTACTTTAAGTGTAAATGAGGACCAATGATGGTCTTTGGCTTCTTAGCGCACTTTCTTGAAATTGTAAAGACTTTCAAACGGATGCCTTAATGTTATTGTTGCAGATTTTCATTCTTTGAAAGCCCCTTCGACCATGGCATATGATGAATGAAGAATCGCCATCCCCTTTTTTGGGGCGCATATTGACCTTGTTGTAGAATTCCAAACCCTCGAACACTTCCTCGACACAATTGGAATGGAAATTCTTGAGGATGGCTTGGACTTGGTGAAGGGTTTTGATGCCTTTCGAATGGATGCTTTGTTGTCTCCGTATTCTTCAAGCATTAGAGGAAATTCTATTTCAGGCCTGGTAACATATTTCAATCCTTTAAAACATTGGCTCTGTGGATTGATCATGGTTGTGTGTACATTCAACAAGGGATCCTCGACTTTGAATCAACTACGTTCCAATATTCATTGGTTGCCTTTGGAACTTGGAGGTAAGTCTTCTCATATCTGAAAATTTCTTTGCATCTTAGATTTTGGATGTAAAACCTGTAGTGCTTCCATCTTAGAAAAGTTTACGCCTTTGGGTGCAAAGGAGGCATTGTGCTGGATTTTTTATTTTCAAACTTTCTTGTCACACTTGTGTTTACCTGCTGGGGTAAACTTAGTATTGCACAGACATAGTACAGGAAATATAATAAACATAGAATATATCATAGAATAATAAATACTTTCATTAATCATTCCAGACTGGCAAGTACATTTACATCGTGATGATCATACAATCATATCTCCTGTGTCCATCCTCCGAGAGGGTATGTAAACTACCCGAAGGGCCACGACCGAAGCGTCGTGACAGAACTGTCTAACTTCTCGGTCACTAACGACCGAGAGTAACATAATACTTTACTAATATAATAACCCGTACATACAATTATCCCGACAACATCATCCCCCCCAAAAAAACAAGTCGTCTCCGACGACTTACAACAACAGGAAGATGAAATACACCACATAGAAGAAGAAAATCACTGAGAAGGGGCAGAGGGGCGTCCCTGAAAAGATGAAGTGCCGCCCTCCCCATCAATGCTGCGTCCAGTAGGTCTTTTCCGTCACATCCCATTCCTCTCGTGCCTGCACCAAACTTGTCTCCAAAACATACTGTTCAGCTATAGCCTCCGCTAACACCATACTGTCTCCCTAGCCAATCTGACCTTGATAGCCACCCGTGCCAACTTCTCTGCTTCCAACTCCTGGGTACGCTGAGCCAAGTGTTGCTCTACTGCCTCCAACTGGGTGGTCAGCTCCTCCTGAGCTCTCTATGCATCCACCAAGACAATCTCACGTCCAGCCAACACCTACTCCAAGTGCCTCAAAGCGTAGTACCCCTCTTGAAAGACTTGCTCCAGTGCTCTCTTCACCTCCGGCATGCAGACACTCCATGCCTGTAGCAGCTCCGATCTCATCAACAGGTCACACTCTCCAAGGGCCGATAACTGAACCGACTGGGGGTCTAGGGGGCAACGCCCCCAGCGGGGTCGAGGGGTAGCGCCCCCGCGGGGTCCTGGGGCAGAGCCCCAGGCGCGCTCCCTGTCGCGGTACAGGGCGGGGTCGAGGGGCAGTGCCCCCGCCGCCAAGACCAATTTAGCACTCTCAAACTCACACAGAAGTCTATGGAACACACCATTTTGTATTTTCTTCTGATCCCATACTCTTTTCTGTAAAGCGCTTATGTTTTCCTTACTACCTCATTATGCCCTTCCCTTCGGTACCATAAGTTACTCATTTTGAACTGTTTTGATTTGTCGTCGTTTTTTTTAAAAAAAAAAAAAAATCTTCTCCTCCTTGCTGCCAGTCCTTCCTTGCCGTCAAGAACTAAATTCTTTTGTACTCTTTTTGATTTCCAGACTTATTCCTTGCCGTACGAAATGCTACATTCCTTGGACGGTATTCCTGTTACACCTTTTAGTGCCGTATGCTTGCTCTTGTTTCGCCTTCCAACTTTTAATTTGCCAAAGAAGGCCGTACGGTTCAGCTTTTATTACTTGCGAGCTTCTCTTAAAATTGCCGTACGTTGTTTTCTATGTATTCTTCCTTCGACCGTACGGTTGTAACTTTGCAATTCATATAGCCTCTGCACGGTCTTCACCTAAATATGAAACCTGCCGTACCGTATCTTTATTAATGAAATGGCCATACGGACATCTCCCTCCTTTTCCTTTCCTCTGTTTGGCCGTACGGTGCCTTTTTTTGCTTTGCCTGTGATGTCCGTACGGTTAAATACTCATTCCCTTCGAACTTTGAAA
Source organism: Chamaecyparis obtusa (assembly GCA_027943335.1). Taxonomy (NCBI): domain Eukaryota; kingdom Viridiplantae; phylum Streptophyta; class Pinopsida; order Cupressales; family Cupressaceae; genus Chamaecyparis; species Chamaecyparis obtusa. The sequence continues at coordinate 378,377 of BSBK01007091.1, read as the reverse complement.
GTTGCCACTTAATACTCATTAAAACTATTACCGTACGATCATTTTTGCTTGACTTATGCCTTCGTCAAATCGCCTTCAAACTTATAAACTTGTTGTACGGTTATCATTTTGGACTTATACTAACCGTACGGTACCTTTTCTAAGCTGCCTTTGTTTCTCCAAGTTGTCGTACGGCCGTACGGTTTCATAAATATGTCTTCGGCTATAATTTACATCTTCGTTTAATACTTTTATGTCTTCGCACCTTATGTCTTCGTTCAGCATGTTATGTCTTTGTTCACCATGTCTTCACTCAATATGTCTTCGTTCATTATGTCTTCGCTCAATATGTCTTCGTTCATTATGTCTTCGCTCAATATGTTATGTCTTCATCTTCGGACTTTATGTCTTCGGATTTTATGTCTTCGTCTTCGGACTTTATGTCTTCGTCTTCGGACTTTATGTCTTCATCTGTTATTTTTTATGTGCTTGCTTGCCTTCGCTCCCAAGTTGCCGTACTGCCGTACAACCTTTATTGCTTCGTTTCAATTTTTATTTTTATTTTTTTATTTTTTAAATTTTTTTATTTTTTCATTTTTCAAATTTTTTTTTCAATTTTTTTTTCCCTCCACCGTATGGTCATGCATAGCCGTACGGGTGTTTTTCAATTTCCTGTCTGGAGGCTTCTCTGGTCGCCCGTACGGATGGCTCTCTCGGGTCCCCTGCATGACCACTTGAGTCATTTTCCATCCTCTCGGTTGCTCTGTCCCTCCTCTCTGGTCCATCCTCTCCAAGGAAGGTTTCAATTTGGTCCCGTTGATGGCATCATGTATCCGTTCGTCGAAAGTCCACAGAGTGTGCAGCCGTTCCCTCTCCCTGTCGCCGAGTCTGTTTCCAATGGCAATCCAAAGGCTTGGAACCATAAATTCTACTAGGACCACGGTCTCTTGCCCATACATCAGAAGAAGGAGAATCAAGATTTTGAAGGCTATAATCTTCCACACAGGATTCCAGTCGTCTCTCATGACGATGGTTTTCGGATTTTTCTCATCCTCGAGGTTTATTTCTTTCAACTTTGCTTCTTTGTACAAGATGGGTTCCTCCTTGTTTTTAGACTGGTGTGCGGGTACGGTGTCCATTGTAGCTTCTCCTTCCTTATACTCCCCGTACTTTGGAGGATATTTATCTAGCTCCTCTTCGTCGATGCTTAATGCGTTACAGGAGGGTGAGAACATCTCATAGTCCTCATGCTGCCAATGGAACAATCCATTTAGTGAATCCGTGTCATCCTCCGAACGGCATCCTCCGAGTTTTAGTATGCCTTTGGCATCCGAATCCATCCCCTCTCTGCCTTCGTCTCGTGGGTTATTCTCCCCTTCAGATTTAGATCCGAAGGAAGAGGCAAGTTCCTCGCTCACCAACTGGGTCCCGAGATCAATAGTAAACTTCTTGCCTCCGCTCTCCATCGAGAGTGTATTCCGTTTCCAGTTGTGGTTTGCCTTCGCTGTCACCAGCCATCCTCTTCCGAGTATGGCGTCATACCCTTTCTGTTTTAACGGGATGACCACAAAGTCGAGCACAAATGGCTGTGTACCCACGGTGACTTGTGTGCCATCAACGTGCCGAGGGGTTTAATCCCGTGCTGGTCGGCACTTAGCAGATTAAACGTAGGTGGCCACAGAGTGGGCTTCCCTAGCTTTCTCCATGTGTCCTCCGGAAGGATGTTTACCCCAGATCCGCCGTCTACTATAGTATCCGTTAGGATGGTGCCCAGGATGCCCATCTCCACCACGACTGGATGTCTGCCATTGTTGACGGTAAGCACAACTGGATTTGTTGCCGAGTTTCCCGGTACGGAAGCGTCCGTGTGTCTCGGTTTGGGTTTATCAACCTTTGTACCCAACAACACTGTCCCCAATTGAGGCATGGTGTATAGGAGGTCCTCCAACTTGACAGGCACCTCCAGTTGAAGCATCTGCCGTACAATGTTCCTCTCCGCATCTGTGCAGTAGGGTTCGGATGATTCGTGTGTCTCTCCCCGGTGGGCTTTCATCGCCCTTTCTATTTCCTCCCTTGCCTCCACCATTCTTTGCTTCTCCGTTCGGAGATGGGGGTAGCGGGCTTCCTTCGCTTGCCCTTAGGTAAGAGCAAGTATAGCTTCTTTAATCCGTGTGTTGCCTTCGATATCAATCAGATTGGCCCCTACGCCAGACTTCAGACAATTAGCATCTTCATGGTCCCCAGGGCCGCACCACCGACACAGCTGCTGAGGGGCGTCATTATTGTTACACTCGCTTGCGTAATGACCACATTGGTTGCATGCCCTACATTGGATCATTGGGCGTCCCTTCGCGTCATACTGGACCTTGCTTCGGGTGGAATTATTATTATTCCCTCTTCCGCCTCCTCGGTTTCCCCGACAGCCTCCGGAAGATGCGTTATTGTTTGAATCTGATGTGGAAGGCTGCTCCTGTGTATAGAGCACTTGTTGGTTACGCGCCTTCAAATTGTATGGGCATTCCTTCGTAGAATGTCCCATAATTTGGCAGATGTCACAGAATGCCTTCTTGGGACAGGCACCCTTCGTGTGGCCGCTCTCCTTACAATCCGTGCACCACAGTTCATCATCCTTGGTTGTTGTCCCCTTCATTGTCTTAAACTCTTTTAACATCCGTTCCATATCCTTCTGAAGGGCCGTGACTTTCTTCTTCGGCTTCTCGTCACTACTACTCTCCTCTTCGGACGTATCGTCTTCGGATGACGAAGATCTATTCTTTTTCTTTTTGGCCGTCTTATTTTCGCTTTCCAGGTCCATGGCCCGGTTGTATGCATCATTGTAGGATGTCAGAGACACAATTTTCATCTTTCGTCGTAGCTTAGGATTCAAGCCCTCGACAAACCACCTCTTCTTTAGGCCATCAGCCGGTTGGCTTTCCATCTTTCCGACTAATTCCTTTAGCCGGCGGCCATACGCTCGTACGGTCTCCCTCTTCCCTTGCTTCGTTCCATAAATCTCTGAGACTATCTCATTATCATCTCGTAGTAGCCGGAATTCCTTCTCGAATCCCCCCTTCAGGTCATCCCATGTGGTTATGTTCGTTCTATCCAGATCTGCATACCAGTCAATGGCCACGCCTCTCAGTGTGGCGGGGAACTGCCTCATCCATTCGTTCTGGTCAGTCACCCCATTGGCTGCCCAGATGGTTTCACACGTACGACAATGCCGTACTGGATCGTCCTTTCCATCATTGTGGAATTTTGGCAACTTTTCCTTATGTGTCGCCATGGTTGGTCGGGCTGATTTTGGTTGTTGCGTGCGCGGTGGATTTTGTGCTCCTACACCGCTTGTGCTAGAACTGGTGCCCACGTTCCCTTGGCTGATTACTAATGGTACTTGTATTTGTGTAGCAGGTGGAACCGTATTGTGTGGAGTCGTTGGCTCCAATGGCAGGTTTGCCTGCGCGTCCCGTGTGTCTTCGGTCGTACCTTCCCGTGTGCCTTCGGTTGTGCTTCCCCGTGTGCCTTCGGCAATGCGCTCACCTTCGTAGTTCCCTTCCTCCGCACGCCACGTGCGGTTCAAGTCTTCAAACTGGTCTCGCTCTTCCTGAAGCAAGACTTGTCTAAGTCGTGTTTCTTCGAGTAGTTCTTCTCTACTCCGTACTCTCCAATGTTCCGGCGAGATGAACGATTCCCAGTCGGCCCTTGCACCTTCCGTACCACTTCCGAGGTTCCCTTCAGGCAACCCTCTGGCAAGCTGGTCTTTGGCAAGTTGCCTCAGCCTACACCGACGTTCACGCTGTTGCGCGGAGATCAAAGCCTTCTATGCAGCTTCCACTTCGTCATCTCGTGCCTTTTTATTTCTATCTTTATTTAAGACATTGGGCATAAATCCTTCCCTCAACTCTCTTCCCGAGTACGTCTAGGCAACGGCGTCAGATGTTTACCTGCTGGGGTAAACTTAGTATTGCACAGACATAGTACAGGAAATATAATAAACATAGAATATATCATAGAATAATAAATACTTTCATTAATCATTCCAGACTGGCAAGTACATTTACATCGTGATGATCATACAATCATATCTCCCGTGTCCATCCTCCGAGAGGGTATGTAAACTACCCGAAGGGCCACGACCAAAGCGTCGTGACAGAATTGTCTAACCTCTCAGTCGCTAACGACCGAGAGTAACATAATACTTTACTAATATAATAACCCGTACATACAATTATCCCGACAACAACTTGAAGCCTTTGAATCCTCCAGATTCAACCATTTTCCTATTCCTTCATGTGGTCATGGTCCATGCTTACCATTTTCTCACATCTTTCATTTTTGAGTATCAGGGAAATAATCGAGACCCTAGACCTAATGAAAACCACCACTTCTCACTGAAACAAGAGGAACCTCAAGAGACTAGAGCAAGAGCTACCAAGACAACGAAACCCAAAAAGGCCAAGTGAAACGAAAAGGCAGAGGGGTCCCATTTCCAATGGGCGATGTGTGAAAAGGTCACAACACTACCTCAATATGCTTTGGCTCAATATCCCGCTGCTTTGTCTCCCTTTGTTTGTAGGAATTTTCTTTGTGTGTGAGGATCGACACGCTTGAATGCACAAACACCAAAGTCTTCTGCCTTATTGGAGTGTAGTCTGTTGCGCTTATTGAGGATGTAGTATGTGCTCCAATTTCTCTCAGATGAAGATTAATTTGCAACCTATCAAGATTTTGAAATTAGAGAGTTAAGAGTTTTAAATAAAATTAAAATATAAATAAAATAATAAACTTAAAAGCAAGATAGAAGATTTTTTTTAATAAAACTAAGAATGAACTTGTGATAAGGTTTTGATAGAAAGAGGTTGTAGGTGTTGATATGATTCTCCATGGAAGTACCACTAATTCTGAACATCAAACCTATACTTGTCTCAAAAAGCATCAAGAGCACAACCATTTGTGGTATCAAAACTTACAAATTCAAACCTCATTGCATTGCGTATACCATGGTCAAAGAGTCTGTGAAGTGCTAATTTGTACCCTTGGATCTCTCTATAGGGCAACTCTTGTGTCAATAAGGGGTTGTTTACTATAATACTTGGGACTTAATGAAAATGCAAGAAGATGCAATGGAGTGTTCATTTTGTTCCATCTCTCCACTATGATTTGTTGTAGTTTTTTGAAGAATGTTTCTCCCATATTTTGCTCTTTTTCATTTATAATGACTTTCATCTTCTCAATCATTGAATTGATACCATCATGTACTTCACCCAAGCAAGGCTTATCCATGTCATTAGAAGAGATCATGCTCAATATAGGCTCAGGGAAACTCAAGAGGTATTCAACACGATCCCACCAAATGTCATCTAGTATCATTTTCTTAATGTTTGTTGCCCTTGAAATGCTAGATTGTCCCCATATGCTCCAATTAGGGCTGATTACCATGTTAGATAAGTGCCTCACGAACCTTCACAAGTTGTCTCAACACAATTGTGTTGGAGGGAAAATTTCACTAACTTATTTCAAAATAAAAAAGTGAAAAATTAAAACTAAAATAAATTAAAAAGTTTACTCAAGTAAAATATATTTATTATTTAAATTACCTTCAACAACTCCAATCTTCAGAATTGTCTAAATATACTTTGTGACATATGGTGGGTGGTGATGAACATTTGGATCTCATCGACAACAACATACACCTATTTGATCCATTCAAATTTGTTGCCAATTTTTCCGAGCATTAGGTTGAGTGAGTGGACAGCACAAGGTGTCCAAAAAATGTGTGAATAACGCTCCTCAAGCAATAAGCTAGCAGACCTATAGTTTTTGGCACTCTTTGTTCCAACTTGAACAACATTTTGAGGGCCAACTTCTTCAATGGCTTGGCAAAGAATGTTAGCAATAAATGGATTGACCTTCACCTGCCCTTCACAATCCACTACTTCCAAAAATATTGCCCCTTTAGGGGACAATGCAATAACATTGATCAATAGGCAATTTTTTTGCGTCTTTCCATCCATGTCATGCCCTGCCTATGGTTTATATAAATCACAATTTTAATAAGTAAATTAAGACTGACCTATCTTAGGACAAAATTTAGGTTGTCTAGCAATAAAGAAACTAAATAAGAAGGCCTACTTAGAATTAGGGAAAAATCAAATTAAATTAACACCCTTTATTATAAAAAACAAACTAGAAAATAATAGAATGAAAGAGAGCATAAAACAAAACTGATCACAAGCAAAAGACAGGCCTTTATCCTGGAAAAACCCTCCTCATCGAGGGAAATGACCCAGCCCACCAAAATAGTATCACCTTTATTGAGATTCAATATTGAATACAAAACTTGATCTTGTTGACGTCATAGCTTGACAATCAATAATACATATAATATCTTGCTCATAAGAGATACTAAAAAATGATCATACAATGATAGTAAACAAATGATATAGAATAACTGAGACAAAGATGCGATGCATAGAAGAGAAAGCCACATATGATATGGCTTGCTCATTGAGCCAAAGAAAATCCATGCTAATACTGATATGAATCCATCTTATGAAATATATCGTAGAGCATCAAAATATAGAAAGGAAACAAGACTCGATGCTTCGAGTCTGCCTTGAAGATTGCGCACAGAACAAAGAATTGGGCCATCAGAGAAAAATGATATATTACAAAAGAATTCTCTTGTGATGAATGTAAGGATTGCCTACGAAGATGACGCTTCACCTTACTTGGCGTTCCACCAAGTAAGGTGAAGCGCTATCGTCCTTGGGCGTTACAAAATAGATGGCGCCAAGAATACAAAAACATGCATTATAAAGTGCAATATGTGCCAACATACGTATTGCCAATAATAAAGCCGACAATCTAAAAGACATGAAATGAACATAGAACCACCAGCAAATAAACAATTCAAACCGACAATGAAAGGAATGAAGATGCCGAACACAACTCGATAGCAAAGACACCTGTCGATAGTAGATGGCAAATAATACTAGAAATCCATGTCAGCAAGGATGTGCGAACTGCAGCAATGCGAGCATCAACAATATGGCTCATCAAAATGTCTAATATAATCAGATGAAGAAAGCAACAACAAAGATTAATGTTGAAGTCTCTGTCGTAGCTACTCAACTTCAACACTCCCTCTTAGCAAGAGAGAGACTTTTAGAGAATTTCATCTACACAAATGCACTCAACTGCAAAATAGTCAATGTCAATAGATAATCTCAACATATTTCAAATCTTGTTATTTCCGTACAATAAAATTCACCATAGCTACTCCTAGAGGGTGAATAATAAAAATAACAGTAACATTCACCATAGCTACTCCTAGAGGGTTAATGCAAAACACAAAATATAATCAACAAAATTTTATTCATCATAGTTACTCTTAAGAAGATGAATTTAGAATCACAAAAATGGATCATGGAACCACACACGACTTTCTAGAGGGTGGATCAAGGGCTTTCACCTCAAACTTCTCCCAGAGAAGAATACATCATCACCTTGCCTACTTGCAGAGGGTGATCCCACCATACCTACTCGCAGAGGGTAGAACAAGGGCTTTCACTGCAAACTTCTCTCAGAGAAGAATGCTTTACGACCTTGCCTACTTCCAGAGGGTGGGACAAGGGCTTTCGCCTCAAACTTCTCCCAGAGAAGAATGCATATAAGTAAAGGAACACTCAGGTTGAGACACTTTCTCAGCAAGAGCATCATTCTCCACTAAGCCAAGCTTTTCTCGAAAGTAGCAAAACTTCACTCTCGGAAGTGGTTTGGTGAGAATGTCCGTAGTCTGCTCTTCTGTAGAGATATATTTTAGTTCAACTGCATTTCTTTGAATCATATCTCTCAAGTAATGAAACTTGATCTCCACGTGTTTGGACTTGTCATGAAACATTGGATTAACTGAAATCTTTGCACAGCTTTGGTTGTCACACATGATTATTGTGGATTTGAGAGGCTGCCCAAACAATCTTGCAAGTAATTTACGAAGCCATACAACTTCTTTTGCAGCCATACAGGTTGCAACATACTCTGCTTCAGCTATGCTTTGGACCACACAAGATTGTTTCTTGTTGCACCAGGAAACCATGGCAGAACCTATTAGAATGTTTCTAATAATTGTTAATGCTCTATTGTATTTAGATAGTTTCTATTTTCTTTATATTCGTTGTGTATATATGAGCTTGCAAGCTCTTTGTATTATTCATTCATTCAATACACAAAATAATCCATTCGATTATTTTACGATTATTTTATGGTATCAGAGCTACAAAATAATCTATTGCTTTGTGAACCTGCAACATGATTCTCATTCACGTCCTCGAATTGGTGCCCGATTTCCTGATCGCGTCTGGTCTTCACGTGCATCCGTGTCTGGTCCTTGATAGGTCATGTCTGGTCGGCTTTCTTCCTGGTCGCGTCTAGTCTTCACGTGCACCTGCGTCTGGTCTTCGATAGGTCGCGTCTGGTCTTCACGCATCCAGACCTTCATGCGTCCAGATCTTCAAACGCAACCTAGTCTTCACACGCGTTCTGGTGAACGCGACTGTTACTCGTGCCCTAACACGACTCAGCAACCCTCGAAATTCATCTGCAATCTTTTTCGTGGCTCCTGTTTTTTGGTTTTGTATAACCAGAGCCCTTTTTCTGCCAAAACCCTAATTCTTGGGACCCGAAATTTTTTTAAAATACATTTTCGTGGTGGGTTTTTCGAGATTCTATTTGGGTCTTTGCTCAAATTTTTTGGGTACCTCATTTTTCGTGCCTTAATTTCCGAGCCAACGGATTTGATTTTTGATCTCAATTTCCTTCTAGGTTTTTTATCAGCTTTTTTGGGTATTTATCAATTTTTTTTGGGTCAACCAGAAATTTGTCTTGGAATCCGTGCCTACTAAATTGTTTTCTTGAAGTTTGGATCTGATGGTGTCTTTGACCAACCTGATGCTAGAAAATAGTCAACGGTTCAATGGCAGCAATTACAACACCTGGAAGCAGCGAATGTTGACTATATTCGAGTACTGTCGTCTGGATGAGCTGGTTCTAGGCACAGAGACCTGTCCGACCTCCGTTCAAGCATATCAGGATAAATTCGATGATCGGAATCGAGAAGCTGTTATGCTTCTCAAGCTCTGTCACAAATGATCAGTTTCCTCAGATTCCCTTTGGCAAGTTTGCTGCAGATATCTGGAAATATTTGAAGGAGTTGCATGAGACATCCGACAAGAGTCACGCGTTCTTTCTGAAGAATCAGTTGTTCTCCCTTATGATGGATGAACGAATGTCCTTACAGGAATATCTCATGAAGATTAAGGACATTCATGATCAGCTTGGAGCCATTGGTCGGAAGATGGAGGAAGAAGATATGGTAGTTATTACACTGAAAAGTCTACCTACATCTTATGAGCATTTCATAGAGACTCTCAACATTACCTCAACTAATGTTGATCTGAAATTCCTAGAGCTGTGCACCAAACTCCTACAGCAGGATTGCTGGAAGTAGCAATTTGGTACCCGTACTTCCTCATCCTCGTCAGAACAAGCCTTTGCAGCAAAATTTCAATCTTCTCAATCATCACAGGACAGTTCACATCAATTCTCAGGCAGTTATTAACTGAAGAGTGTTCAGTGTCATTACTGTCACAAGTATGGTCACATGAAGAAAGATTGCCGTCAGCGACTTGCTTTCGAACAAAAGAAGCTGGGAAGGTCAAATCCATAGGCAAATGTTGAGGAACATTCTGAACATTCTGAGCAAAAGGAATCTGTTTTCTATGCGTTTATGGCTAAAAGCCCTTTTGATTTAGCTCGGTCGTCTGCTTGGTATATCGACTCTGGTGCGTCACGTCATTTTTCTCATCGGCGTGACTGGTTTATAGATTTCTCTCCCTACAGTGATTCAGTTGTGTTTGCTAGAGGAGAGGAGTTCAAAATTATTGGTAGAGGAAATGTTCAGATACAGTCTGGTGGGTGTCAACTCATCTTTCTCAATGTATGCTATGTCCTTGGCATGGCACTCAATCTACTCTCTGTAAGTCAGATCATGAGCAATTCCCCTCAGTTGGATGCGGTGTTCAGTGCCCACAAATGTTCCATTATTGATCGCATGACTCGTCTTACTGTTGCTTCTGGACTAGAGGATCATGGCCTGTATTGGCTTACTGACACTGGTGATTCTCCTGAAATTGCTATGGCAGCCCGTGATTTATCTCTCAGTACTTTGTGGCATCAGCGATATGGGCATCTCAACATCCAGTATCTATCTCAGCTGTCTTGGGAGGAACTTGTCTCTGGTCTACCTCCGATTCAGACGCAACATCTTGGAGTATGTGACGCTCGTCAAGCTGGCAAACAACATCGAACTCCCTTCAAAGATGACGATTCTTGGCGTGCATCTCAGGTACTTCAATTACTTCATGCTAATATTTGTGGTCCTATGAATACATCATCAGTAACTGGTTGCAAATATTTTTTGCTTATTGTTGATGATTTTAGTAGAAAGATGTGGGTGTACTTTCTTAAACACATCAGATGCACTTAGTACATTTCAGAATTTTAAGTCGTTGGTTGAAAACGAGTCTGGCTGCAATATCATTTCTCTTAGAATAGATAATGGGGGGGAATTTTGTTCTCATGCATTCTCCGGTTTTTGTGCTGAACATGGCATCAAACGCCAATTCACCACACCTTACACTCCTCAGCAAAATAGTGTTGTTGAGTGTCGCAATCGTACGATTGTTGAGATGGCTCATTCTATGTTACAACTTACAACACAGGAGTGTTCCTAATAAGTATTGGGTAGAAGCAGTGTTTACTGCTGTTTACCTTCTGAATCGTTCCCCTACTCAGGCTGTCAAGAACAAAACTCCCGAAGAATTGTGGTCTAGTCGTAAGCCCAAGATCAGCCACCTGAAGATTTTTGGCTCTCTTGCCTATGTCTGGATTTCTGATGCTAAACATTCCAAATTAGAATCCAAGACTCAGAAACTCATGATGACAGGGTACAGTGACAACCATAAGTCCTATAGATTGATAGATATCGCCATTGATCATCTCATCTTTAGTCGTGATGTTTTTGATGAAACTCGAGGACCTTTTTTGCCTTCTTCTGAGCAGTGTTCTGAAGAATAGTCTCATAGTATTCCTCTTCCTTTAGCATCATCTGATGGGAGGGATGATACAGCTAATACTTACCCTGGAGCACCGGATACTGATCCTATTGAGGCTCCTGCGAATGACCATCTTCCTGTTACTGCTCTTGACTCTCCTCCAGCTCCTCCAAAGATTGGCTCTTCTACTCTTTGACCCAAATGGTGGGTTAAAACTATTAGTGATCTCAGGGATGATGAGCTCATCAAAGGTAGAGTTTCTCGAAATAAGAGCAAACAAACTGTCAATTTTGCTCTTATGGCTAACATTCATAGTATCTATGAGCCCCAGACTTATTCCGAGGCTAAAGGTATTCCTGAATGGGAATAGGCTATGGACGTTGAATTTTAGAGTATTCAGAAAAATCAAACTTGGGTTCTTTCTGATCTCCCTGCAAGGAAGAAGCCCGTTAGCTGCAAATGGGTATACAAGGTAAAATACAAAGCTGATGGTATCTTAGACAAGTATAAGGCTCGCCTTGTTGCTCGAGGGTTCTCACAAAGGGAAGGTATTGACTATGAGGAGACTTATGCTCCCACAGGAAAAATGAGTACCATACGTCTTGTTCTTGCATTAGCAACTCAGTTTGGTTGGAAAGTTCATCAGATGGATGTGAAGAGTGTTTTTTTGAATGGTGACTTACAGGAAGAGGTCTACATGACGCAACCTTCTGGATTTAAGGTTGCTGGTCAGGAACACAAAGTCTGTAAACTTGTCAAAGCTCTCTATGGTCTAAAACAAGCTCCTCGGGCTTGGTACATGAAAATTGATAGATATCTTCACCAAATCTCTCAGTTCTGACAAATATGTAAAATTCAGGGAGGCTATTGGTGTTATTGACAGATTGAGCATTATGGGAGGGTATTAGAATGTTTCTAATAATTGTTAATGCTCTATTGTATTTAGATAGTTTCTATTTTCTTTATATTCGTTGTGTATATATGAGCTTGTAAACTCTTTGTATTATTCATTCATTCAATACACAAAATAATCCATTCGATTATTTTACGATTATTTTAGAACCAAGGCTGAAACAACTACCTGAGGTGCTCTTTCTATCAAATACACAACCTGCCCAATCAGAATCAGAGAATCTCTGCAACTTCAGCTCAATGCAAGAAGAGTATTTTAACCCATATCCAATTGTACCACGAACATATCTCAATATATGTTTGGCTGCCACAAGATGGATTTGCCTTGGCTCACACATGAACTGCCTTAGTGTATTAACTACATAACATATATCAGGTCTTGTGTTAACCAAGTACATCAAAGAACCAATGAGTTGCCTATACATAGTAGGATCAACCAAATTTGAATTAACTGAATCATCATGAAACTTTTCCAGATTTACTTTCATGGGAGTTACCATGGATTTGCAATCTAACATGCCAAATCTCTTTAAAATATCATTAGCATACCTTCCTTGACTAAAATCAGAATTTATCATTATGAACCTTGAAGTATAAATTAGGATCAACATCATTCTTTTGAAAGTTTAGGCTCAAAAGATACTCATCAATTCTCTCATACCAAGCACGTGAAGCTTGTTTGAGTCCATATAATGCCTTTTTCAGCCTACACACATGAGACTCTTTGTTATGGATGATGAATCCTTCTAGTTGCTCTAAATAAACTTCCTCTTCAGCGACTCCATTTAAGAATGCTGTTTTCACATCCATTTGATGAAGTTTCCAGCCTCTCACTGTAGCAATGGCTATAATGGTTCTAATGGAGGTGTAGTGAGCCACCGGTGCAAAGGTTTCATCATAGTCTATGCCCTTCCTTTTGGGAGAAGCCTCTAGCTACTAATCTGGCCTTGTACTTATCTACACTTCCATCAATTGCATGTTTAATCTTGAATAACCATTTAGATGAAACAATTGACTTGCCTTTTGGTCTAGGGACAATGTCCCATACATCATTATTCATGATGGACTGATATTCTTCCATCATGGCATCTTTCCACACTTGATGTTTTGAAGCTTCCTCAACATTAGAAGGCTCAGAAGCAATAATGTGACTCATTAATGCAACATAACCAACAAACTTATGAGGCCGTTTGCTTTCTCTAAAGGTGCCATGAGGGGTTGTAAAAGGTTCAGCCTCTTCCACAATGTTTCTAGCCCATAATGGTCTCTTCTTATTGGATGGAGTAGAGCTAGGACTTGAAGAAACAACTGGATTAGATTGAGTAGTAGGATTCTCTAAATCTTCATTCTCCCTCTGAATATCTAAAGGAGGATCCGGATCAGCCATGACAAGATCTTTAGAGTGCTCAAGATCTTCTTCATCATTTACAATGTTAGACTCTTTGAGAGACTTGCAAGCCATATCTTCATCAAAAGTGACATCCCTACTGATTTCAATTTGTTTTTGACCAGGCACAAATTTTGAAAGCTTTAGAAGAATCATTATATCCAACAAAAATCCCTTTCTTACTTGAAGGCTCTAACCTAGATCTCTTCTCTTTTGGAATATGGATGTAGACTGGGCATCCAAAAATTCTGAAGTAACTAATGTCTGGTTTTGATCTTGAGAAGACTTCTTCAGGAGACATGTTGCTGAGAATTTGATGAGGGCTGCAATTTTGAATGTGAAGTGCTGTTTTGCATGCTTCAGCCCATAGGAAGGTAGGAAGGCTCTGATCATGAATCATAGCTTTTTCTGCCTCAACAATAGTCCTATTCTTTCTTTGAGCCACATCATTTTGTTGAGGATTATAGGGAACACATAGCTCCCTCTTAATCCCAACTTCAACACAAAAATTATGAAAAATCCCGGACACAAATTCTCCACCATTATCAGATCTCGCGATTTTAATCCTTTTGTAAGAAAGATTTTCAACCAACGCTTTGAATGCTTTAAAATGGGACAGCACTTCATCGGATTCCTTAGACTTGAGGAAATAGATCCAACACTTACGAGAGAAGTCATCAATAAAAGTAATATAATACTAGCAACCACTAAAAGAAGCAATAGACATGGGGCCTCACAAATCTGAATGAATTAATTCTAGAATTTCTTTAGCTCTAGACTCACTACTATGAAAAATACTCTTAGTGTTCTTACTCAGAGTGCATCCCTTGCAAATTCCTTCATGGTCTTGATTCAGCTTTGGAAGACTAATGACAACTTTGTCCATAGAGGCCAAGGTTCTAAAATTTAGATGTCCAAACCTCTTGTGCTAGAGAATATTAAAATTTGAAGAAGAATGAGCAAGAGCTTGAATGGGACAGGCTGAAAGCTTGTAGAGACTATCATGACAAACTCCAATCTCATGGGCTGAAAGAAAATCTGAGTTCTTCCATGCAAGGACTTTACCATCAACAAAAAAAACATGATATCTTTTGTCTTCTAGAGCTGAAATTGAAATCAAATTTCTCTTTATGCTAGGTACAAAGAGAACATCACTCGAGTGAAGAGAAATGCCTGAGTCAAGTTGAAAAAAAGTGGAACCAGCTCCCTTAATTGAATAGCTTGCATCATCTCCAATGATAACTTGAAGATGTGAGTCCTTTTCCTTCAAGTTGAAAAGATGATCACGATAACCGATGATGTGATGCGAAGCTCCACTGTCAATTAGCCAGGTATCATTGTTCATAGGAATATTACTAGATAGAGCAGAGATAAAACAAAATCCTTCAGGGTCATCGCATGATTCCTTTTTAGGAGAAGAGTTCTCAATGAGAGCAGCAGAGGCTTGAGGCTTTGGCCTTAAGGTGCAATCTCTAGCATAGCAACCAAACTTGTCACATCTAAAGCACTGAACCTTTGAAATGTCAATTCTCTTTCTTTTGAGAGCAGGAGTAGAATCTGAACCTTTATCTCTAAATCTCTTGAAATACCCTTTCTTCCCTTTTCCTTTAGAGGTGTGGACAGCAAACACTTGGTCATCTTCATGATGGTTTTTGCGACCATTTCCTCTAGCTTCAAGTTTGCATTCTTCTTGAATGCAATCAACTCTCAATCTGTCAAATTTAGGGAGGTCATCTCTTCCACTGATACCTTGAATGAATGATTCCCAAGAGTAGGGAAGTCCATTCATGGCAAGCATAACTAAGTCCTTGTCTGGGATAGAATCACTAATTGCACTAAGCTGATCTTTAAGTTATGTTATCTTCATAAAGTAGGATACTACATATTCTCCTCGAGCCATCTTAATGTGTAGAATCTGACGTTTCAACACTAAGGCCCTGCTGGTGTTATTGAACTCATATAAATCTTTTAAAGTCTGAAACATCTCATTTGCTGAAGACAATTTGGAAATAATGGGAACTAAATGATCCTTCACAGAGTCAATCAAAATTTTCTTAGCCATGACTCTTTTCTTTTTCCATAATAATTTCTCAGCATCATCAGAAGGTTCTTCTGGATCAGAATTTACATAATCAAGAAGGTTGTTCTCCTCAAGTGCAATCAAAATCCTAAACTTCCATGAAGAGAAGTTGGAAGAACCATCATGCCTATTTTCAACTTTCAAACCGTTAACCATTGTCACATGCTGAGAACAAAAACAACTGATATGATGACAAGGTGCTTCTGGTTCTGGATCGAAACACTTAGACCCGCTTTGATACCATGTTAAAAATAAACCAGAAAATAATAGAATGAAAGAGAGCATAAAACAAAACTGATCACAAGCAAAAGACACAGGCCTTTATCCTGGGAAAAACCCTCCTCACCGAGGGAAACAACCCAGCCCATCAAAATAGTATCACCTTTATTGAGATTCAATATTGAATACAAAACTTGATCTCATTGACGTCACAACTTGACAGTCAATAATACATATAATATCTTGCTCATAAGAGATACTAAAAAATGATCATACAATGATCGTAAACAAATGATATAGAATAACTGAGACAAAGATGCGATGCATAGAAGAGAAGCTGCATATGATATGGCTTGCTCACTGAGCAAAAGAAAATCCACGCTAATACTGATATGAATCCATCTTATGAAATATATCGCAGAGCATCAAAATATAGAAAGGAAACAAGACTCAATGCTTTGAGCCTGCCTTGAAGATTGCGCACAGAACAAAGAATTGGGCCATCAGAGAAAAACAATATATTACAAAAGAAGTCTCTTGCGATGAATGTAAGGATCGCCTACGAAGGTGACGCTTCACCTTACTTGGCGTTCCACCAAGTAAGGTGAAGCGCCATCGTCCTTGGGTGTTACAAAATAGATGGCATTGAGAATACAAAAATGGGCATTATAAAGTGTAATATGTGCCAACATATGTATTGCCGATAATAAAGCCGGGAATCTAAAAGATATGAAATGAACATAGAACCGCCAGCAAATAAATAGTTCAAACCAACAGTGAAAGGAATGCAGATGCCGAACACAGCCCGACAGCAAAGACACCTGTCAATAGTAGATGCCAAATAATACTAGAAATCCATGTAGCAAGGATGTGCAAACTGCAGCAATGGGAGCATCAACAATATGGCTATCAAAATGTCTGCTATAACCAGATGAAGAAAGCAACAGCAAAGATTAATGTTGAAGTCTCTGTCCCAGGTACTCAACTTCAACATTTATATGCCAGCCAACCCCACTTCATAACTGACTTCCTTAGGAGTGAATAAAAAGCATATATATATATATATATAGTATGGGTTAATGAGGAGTCGGAGGATTTTAAAGGAGGGCAACCAAGAATAAAATTGCAGCGATTAGCATTATTAGAAGGCAGCGCTTAGTTTCAGAAGGGCAGCAATGAGTATGAAGGGATGCCTCTATTAGGAGGAGTTGCCTGGCTTGAGGAGTGGTGACTCTTCATCCAATTTAGAGGGGATATATACAGTGGACCATTGCATTGAAGGAGGACAGATATAAATGGAGGAAAGAGAAGCAATTTTAAGAAAAATAAGAGCAGAATCTGATCTGCATAAAATAAGTAAGTTGAGGCATCGATGAAGGAATAAGAGAGGATTTCTCATACACTCATATATATCTGAATATAAGCTGTCAGACATAGGAAAGAGGATTAATCAGACAGGAATAGATTGATCAAGCAGCAGCAGCTATAAGGGCAGATCGAACAAAATCATATCTGTCCTATCTCGATCTCATTCAAGCATAGATAATCTGAATATTATCTGCAAATTGGTATGAAGCATCAGTTCTTATAATAAGCAGCATTATGGGTCCTATTTATGATTCTTGCTTATGAATAATGCCCCTATTTATGATTTCTGTTTATGAATAATGAATATGAATATGATATTATTATGTGATCTTTTATTTGATGAATACATGCAATAATGTGTAATTCTTTGTGTTTTCGGTAATCAATCTCTGTAGGGATAATAGACGGAATACAAGGAGGGAGAAACTATTTTGAGGTCCTCTTTGAAGCACACCACCTCATGGTGGTGACAGATTCTTCCATGAGGCCAAGGGGTGCAAGGAGTGCTCGCCCTTGGGCTTAGAAGGGAAGGACACTTTGAAAACCCTATTGTAGTTTTCTCAAACCTATACCTTAGTCGACCATTGTGTCAAGGAACCTGAATAAGGAGGATGATAAGGGTGAGAATGTAATAGGGGAACAACTATGGGATTCTTCACTAGGTACACCCCCTCATATGGATGACAAAGGGCCACATGATGGCCAAGAGGGATGACATCCACTCTTGGGCCTAGGGCAGAGGATCGTTTAAGGCACCCTAATTTGCCCCTTATCCTAGCTCTCTTATGGCTAAATTTCATTAATAAATTAAATCTATCTTATGATTAAATTAATGTTCCTAAACCTAGTGGAAATGATCTATGCTTTAAATGTTTCTAATTAGGAAGATCTATTTTGTGGATTAATTTTTAATGATTTCCTAACATGTATCTCAACCAGGTACATGATGTTACTGATTTTATTCTTTTCCTTATTCTATTTGGAATTTGTGATTTAGGGAAAAAACTAGGGCATTTATAAAAGGGGACTTTTACAATCCATTAGATATGATGCACAACCCTATTTTGACCCATGAATCCTTAATGGGCTTGAAGGAGTCCTTTAAATGTTTCACCTCTCTGTCCAATAAGGTAGCACACACCTTCTCGTAACTGAGGCCCATGAACACCTTTGTAGCCTTATTAATTGATCTCACCATTTTTTTCCAATAAGGTGAGTGAGCAACGTTAAAGCCAATCCATTAGCATAGATACATCTAGCTATGTCTCGCTCAACAATCTCTCTACTCTCATTGTGAAATGTCATTTCCAACTGTCCTTGTGCTCTCTTATGTGTCGCAGGTTGTTCTTTAGGTACAAACAAGAATGGATGACCTTGTGTAGGTTCAAGATTGGAATGCGATGGAGGGCTTTTGATCCTTTCTTGGTCTTTAGGAAAGGATGAGCACTTGTAGCTACTTTCCTTGCTGCTTCGTCTCCTTTTTCTTGCTCTACAATATATGCCATTTTTTTTTGTGCAAGGCCTTTACCTTTTGGTTTGCTTGGACAAAATTTGATGCTTTGTTGAGTGACAAATCACAAATGTCCTTTCACTTGACTATATGAGTTGTTAAGTTGTGCCTTGCAATGAGGACAAATCCAAGTGTAACCTCCTCCACCTAGAAGTTGTACCATTTCCACATATTTCCGAAGGGGAGAGTGTGGGTCTACTTTAAAGTAGCCTTGGCTCTCAGAGCTAGAAGCACTTGCCATTTTAATACCTAAAACAAGTAATTCTATAAGCAATATGGATAGGCACACATTCACAAACCAAATTGAAAAAACAAAACAAAACTAGAGAGTTGATTTCAATTTGTAAAATGAATGTTAGGAAAAAAAAAGAACAACACAAAACCTACCTCTTTTGTTGAAATCTTCCATTACAATGTCTTTAAGAACAATTTAGTAGTTGCAAATGTGTATGAATTGCACAAGAACCAGCTTTGAGAATGCGACAGTCAATCTTCAACTCTCTTTGTGCAATAGAAAATAGGAAAGAAGTTCACCAATGGAGCAAAACATTTTTGTTTTTCATTCTATTGAGCACAAATGAAATAGTTTTTAACTTGTTGTTTTTAGTGATCAAATTAGGGTTGTGCAGGGTCAAAATTTACTTTTTGCCAAAAAAACACTTTTTTTTAAAAAATAAAATGCCAAATTCGGCTTTGGTTTGGCCGACAACGAATTCTTAGGTGTAAGTAAGCTTTGGGTCCACTTGGCTTCGATAGGACCGACCTACAGTCCATGTGCGAGACCTTGCACAAAGCCACAATGGATCTGCCCCATATTTGGACCCGGTTCAAACTAGACTAGGACCCCACGGTTCAAAGGGAGGGGCCCGGTTACCTTGATAAATTATCAAAAACTAAACTGTTCTTGAAAAGCGAGATACAAACCTTAGCTAACATTTCTCCATTTGATACGTGTTTGGGTTTTCTACAATTCATGCGGCATTGTCTAATGGAGGAACAAATGTGTTAAATGTCTTGGACAACTGAGAGGGGGGATCAATTGTTTATTAAATCCAGATCAAATTGTTTATTCTTAACTTACTCAACCAAATTAGGTAAACATGAATAAGCACACACATAATGAATACCATATTTTTACAGGGAAAGCCCAACATGAGAAAAACCATGGAGAAGCTAATTTTGACAAATAAAAACACTGGTTATGGTGACACCAGTTAAGGTGATTTTTACAAAAGGCAGCTCACTGCCTAAATGCTTACTACGAGTGGGCTCACTTCCCAAAGAAAGAGGAGAGAAAAAGGAAATCCACCACTGTAGTGCAACTGGTGGAAGAAACCCTTGGCTCACTGCTTTTGGTGTCTAACAACAAACACACTCTGCTTACAACCCAACTTCACACTTTCGCTGAACCTTCACACTGTATCTGACATATCTTCTTCTTAATCAATCTCCTTACCGATCCATCACAAAACATCCTCTTATTTTATATTGATCTTACAAATATCAAATCACCAAGACAATCATCAAGAACATGATTTGAAATAAGTCCAGACTAGACATTCCCGCAATGGGGAGGAATGAAAAATGGACCACACCACACACACTACCTCGACCAAATAACACATTAACCAAATGCCATAATAACCAGAGCCCAATAAGAAGTAACATGTTAGCAATTATGCCTCTGGACCACATCAATGTGACCCAAAACAAAAAATCAATGAAACCATATTGCCACAAACCATATCCGGAACAACAAAGAATCCCAAACCACTGTCAAACATGAACAACACAGAATACACCATTGGAGCACATTTTCGGAGCACCATCCTTCCGAAGCACTAGCCTTTAGACCAATAGAACCTCAAAACCTCATCACATAATAGAAATATTGAGCACAATACCAACCACCAAAGCAGTATGTTGTCATCAATGATAACCATAATGACACATCAACTCTGCAATATAATCCACAATTCTGCAACATCAACAACTCCTCTGCAACATCAACAACAAACTTCACCTTTCAACAATCTCCCCCTTTGTCATTTCATGGCAACATCCATCAACGACAAACACAATCTCATTACATAGCACTTTCAAAATCTCACCCCCTTTGACATCAAGGACAATGGCGGGCAACACACATTGTTTCCCCTTGAGGGGAAGCCCCATATATTAGTCCAAACCAAGAATGGGCAGTAAGTGCCTTGGATCTAATGTAGTGCCAAAGATAGTTTGAACTAGGAAGGGGTAATACCTCTAACCTCTCCCAAAGATATTCAAAAGTATCTTTGCTCAAAACTTTTGTAAAGATATCTGCAACTTTCTCTTTTGTAGGCACATACTTGAGTTTCACTTCATTGTCCAACACCATTTCCCTCAAAAAATGGTACCCAATAGAAATGTGCTTTGTTCTGGAGTGTTGTACTGGATTCTTAGAAATGTTTATTAAATTGGTATTATCACACATAATTGGGATTTGTTCATCAAAAACTATACCAATGTCCTTTAATGTCTGTTTCATCTAGATTACTTGTGTGCAACATAAAGTAGTTGCAGTGTATTCAGCTTCTGCTGTGGACAATGATAGTGAACCCTGCTTCTTAACCAAACAATTAACTGGGAGCCAAGGAAAAATGCTCCACCACTGGTACTTCTCCTATCATTAACATTACCTGCCCAATCCACATCAGTATAGGCTGTTAAGGAAAAATCTGATCTTTTGGGATACCACAATCTGAATCCCTTTGTTCCTTTCAAATATCTGAAGATTCTCTTGACAACATGTGTTTCTCTTGGTTCTTGCT
Organism: Chamaecyparis obtusa; assembly: GCA_027943335.1. NCBI lineage: Eukaryota > Viridiplantae > Streptophyta > Pinopsida > Cupressales > Cupressaceae > Chamaecyparis > Chamaecyparis obtusa. The sequence goes on along the minus strand of BSBK01007091.1, from coordinate 356,998 downwards.
GGAATCTAGTTGCCAGATAGACGACATACATAAGATCCAGTCTTGTAGTAGTCAGATATAGTAGTCCTCCGATCATTGATCTATAGTTGCTTGCATTTGTCTTGGGGGTTTTATCTTCTTTGGTTAGCTTACATCCGTTAGTTATAGGAGTACACACCGGTTTGGAATTCTCCAACCCAAACTTTTTCAACAATTCTCTGATATACTTTGACTGGGAAATAAAGATGCCTTCATTGTCCTGATTTACTTGCAATCCAAGGAAGAAATTAATTCACCAATCATGGACATCTCAAATTCATCTTGCATTTCACTAGCAAATTTCTAGAACACGTCCTCATTTCCTCCAAATATTAAGTCATCCACATAAATCACAACCCCTAGGAACTTTTCTGATTCAATTTTGAAATATAGATTACTGTCAGTAGACCCTTTACGAAAGTTTCAATCCATTAAATAGTTATCCAGTCTCCCATACCAAGCTCTAGGAGCTTTCTTCAATCCATAGAGGGCCTTCTTCTGTTTGCAAACAATTTCTAGATCATTTGACAACTTAATTCCTTCTGGTTGTTTGATGTAAATTTCTTTTAGCTCCCCATTCAAAATTGTTGACTTCACGTCCATCTGATATACTTTGAAATCCTTAAATGCTGCAAATGCCAAAAATATCCTAGTAGCTTCCAATCAGGGAACCAGAGCAAAAGTTTCTTCAAAATCAATGCCCTCAACCTAAGTATATCTTGCAGACCAATCTTGCCTTTCTCACAACTCATTGATCCTCATCCATTTTATTTTGGAACACCCACTTTGTTCTAATAACATTTTTGTCTTCCGGTCTAGGAACAAGTTCCTAAGTCTGATTTTTCTCAATCTGATCCAATTCTTCTTTCATTGCCTTCATCCAATTTTGGTCACCGCAAGCTTCTTCAATTGTCTTAAGTTCAATCTCAAAAAGTAGGCACATTAAATTATGTTTTCTAGTAGCTTTGCTTCTATTAATGACTCCTTTGTTCTTATCTCCAATGATCTGATTTTTTGAGTGATTACTCTGAACATACTTTGGAGTTTTTGATATTGATGTCAGAGCATCTCGAGTTTCTTTCTGCTTATCTTCTTCTCTGTTCTTTTCTTCTGCTTCTCTGCCCGTGGATTCATCAGATTCATATCCTACTTGTATATTTGAGCTCTTTGTAAAGTTTTCAATAACTCTTACATTTACACTTTCAACAATTTTGTTTAATCTCTTGTTGTAACACCAATATGCTTTTCTTTTTGTAGAGTATCCTAGAAATATACTTTGATCTTCTCTATTGTTAAATTTTGCAAGATTTCCGTCATCTCTGTGAATGTAGCATTTGCTTCCAAAAACTTTTAAGTACTTTATTGTTGGAATCCTTCCATGTCATAGTTCATATGACGTCTTACCACACTTTTTATGGAGTAAAACACGATCAAGAGTGTATACAGCTGTATGTATAGCTTCTTTCCAATACACTTCCGGTAGATTTGCTTCTTTGATCATAGTCCTAGCTGCCTCTTGTATAGTTTGGTTCATTCTTTCCACAACACCATTCTGCTGTGGTGTCCTAGGAGCAAACAACTGTCCTCTAATCCCATGCTTCTCACAAAAGATGTTAAATTCATCACTAACAAAATCTCCTCTATTAGATCTTAAGAATTTGATTTTTCTATTAGCTTCATTTTCAACTCTAGCTTTGAATATCTTGAATTTTTATAATGCCTCAAATTTTTCTCTTAAGAATGTAACCTAAGTCATTCTAGAATGATCATCAATCAAGAGCATAAAATACTTTTCACCCTGTAGACTCCTTATTCTAGTTGGACCGCATAAGTCTGTGTGCACCAAATCTAGTAGTCTGGTAGTAGATTGTTCTTTTCCTTTGAAAGTTCTCTTTGTCTGCTTTCCCGCTTGACATTCCTTGCAAACAGTGTTATCTGGTTTGGTTAACCTTGGTAGATTTCTTATAGATCTTGCCGAACTAATCTTCACCAAATTGTCAAAGTTGATGCGACACATCCTTTGATGCCATAACCAACTTTCATCGATTTCTGATAACAAGCAATGCCTTGTAGCTGCATCCAATTGATAGATATTTCCTCTGGTCTTTTTGCCAACAACAATAACAATTCTAGATCTCTTTTAGATTTCACAACCATCATCCTGAAAGACAACATTGTAACCATTTTCGCACATTTGTCCAACACTTAAAGGTTATGATGCAAACCTTTCACATAGTACACATTGTCAGTATTATGTTTTCCAACAAAAGAAATGGAACCTATTTCAAGAATTTGTGTAGTCTGATCATCTCCAAATCTAACAGGACCACCATCATACTTTTCAAGTTTTACAAACTTACTTTTGTCACCGGTCATATGATTAGAGCAACCATTGTCAATCAACCATTCATTTTTATCTCTTCTAACATGTAATGCAGTTGCAACAATTTCAGTATCACTTTCCAAAGATGTCATATTACTAACCTTAGGTTCAGGTTCAACTTCTTCAACATAGAACAAACAATCATCTTCATTAGATTCATCATTTGAGATGCTAGCATTTTCATTCACATAATATGCCTTCCTATTGACTTTTAGTTTTGGTCTTGTATCTTTTTTCCGAACATCTAGTGGCAATATGATCAACCTTTCCACACCTGGAACATTTAAAAGGTACGATACCTTTATATTCACTGGTTCCTTTCTTTAACCTTCTTACAAATTTTGCTTTTGCTTCATTAGTGCTCTCATCTTCTAGATCTTCATCAGCCTTTGTCGCTTTGAAAGCAGTCTCGGATCTGGGTTTGTCTTTTTCAAACTTTCTCATTTCAAATGCGCTCAGACTGCCAAACAATTTTTCTCTAGTGAATTTTGCCAAACCATAAGTTTCTTTAATTGTTGAGACCTTGTCACTGTAGCTTTCTAGTAAAGTCCTCAAAATCTTCTCTATCACATCCTTATCATCTAGAGTGTTGTCAAGATTTCTGATCTCATTCACAGTATCATCAATCTTTTGAAAGTAGCTTGTTATATCTTCTCCTTCTTCCATCCTTAAGTTCTCATATCTGCCTTTAGCTATTTGCTTCTTAGCTAGTTTTACTCTATCATTTCCTTCATAAATATTTTTCAGTTTTTCCCAAACTTCATAAGCAGTGTCTAATGCAACAACCTTTGCCAATTAAGTTTAAAGGACTCCCAAGCATCTGAATAAATGTTGAATTCTATTTTGTATTTTATAAGAGTCTGAGCATCTTGATTGAGTAATTGTTTGGTGATGGTTTCATATATTATATTCCATAATTGACAGATCCACTGTTCTTTGTTAGAGTGACTGAAACTAACAATCCCAAAGAATTGATATATACTGAAGCTGCCCATTATGGCTGAGCAATCAAGCTGATAGTTGCAATCTTATATGTTGACAAATTAAAAAGAATCCAGATGCTTAATCTTTTGTAAAAGGTGCAACTCCTGTGCCAAATTGAGGTAGTTGTGAATGCAGTTCAACTTAAATTCGCCCTGCAGTTTTATCCATCTCTTTTTTATATTTTATTTCCAGATCAGAGAAAATTTCAAATGATTTTGTTTTTCCAAGTGTGGTTTTTTATTTATAAATATGAATGTAGGAAACACAAAAGAATGCTATAATATGTGAAAAGATTTGACAAACTTTTCACTTTCACTAGTGCACAAATAGGAAAAATATATTTTTTGAAAATTTTGAGAAAACTTATACAATTGGCTAAAGTCAGCCCATAAAAGATTACCCCTTCCTGATTGATAGATTGTCCTAAAGTTGCTGCAGAGTGTCCATACTTGAAAATGCCTTTCAAACACTTTGGATTTTATCCTCCAGTTTTAATTAATAGATACAAAAACCACAACAAACAAGCAAGGGTGTAAATTGTTGTGGTGGATCCATCTGGCGACAATTGTATTGATATTAGTTGGCTTCCAACTAGGATGGTTCTGCAGGATTTCCATGACGGTACATGTGTGGCTCATGTGGGCCTGATGGTGAAGGTATGTTTGCTCTCTATGGAGGAAGCACAGGTTTAAATCTGGAGGGGAATAGGGTATTTATATTTTCTTGAACAATTCTCTTGGGAATTTCCACAAGAATGATCTCATACACGATTTTAGAGCATCAGTTGCTGGTCACATAAAATACTATCTTTTTCTTTTAGCATAAAAGTCACAAAAGCATGTACTTAATTGAGCTTTAGACTTGGTTCTTTCTGCAAGGATCTGGCACTTTGTTAGTCCAATGAGGTAAGGAAAAGAATGGTGACATGAAAATATGGAGATTTTTCAAAGTTCATATTGATTTGTTGTCCTGTCTATTTTTTGTTCTTATGAAGTGAAGTAAATATTGTTCTATCTAAAGTGAAAACATTATCTTAATGAACTGTTTCAGTTTCTCAAAAGAATGAAAATGAATTTGCTGCTTAGTTTAAAAATGACACTACTAACTTATTTGTATTCATCTAGTTTCCTTTGTCTTTAGTCTTTTGGGTGTTCTAACTTGTGAAGCTAGCTACCATGATATGGTTCCCTTCTAGCAGTAGAATCTTGAAAGAGATATTTCATTGGCTAAGGTACATTGTCTTTGCTGCAGGGATTGTCCACCAAACAAAAGTGAAGTTCAGGCTCTTCAATCCCTATGTAAAGGGACTCCTCTCAAATTTGCTTCTAATGAATGTGGGCGCGTCAGCCTTTTTTCATTTTGTAGTGTAAATTTACCAGTTTTGCCATGAAATATATGTAATGCTATTTATTTTTTATTTCAGTGATATGTTTCTGTTTTGCCCTTTTTTCTTAAATATGTCTTTCTTGCAGTAAGTGCAGTCTATACTAGCAAAACTAATATTATTTTTATTGGTGATTTATCTTATCAACAGCAGCACAATTAAAATTGTTTTGAGGTATCTGTAAATCAAAATTTAAGTGTTATTTCTATTTAACTTCCCCGGGCTTGCTTTACACAGAAGCAAGGACTGAAATGCCTAGATTAAGAGATGGGCAGTGATACCTAATCTTCTGAAAAATTTACAACATTTTTGTGATGCCTGATTGTATGTTAGTTGATATTGAAGTTTAGGGGCATGTTTAAATCTCTAAAAAAGTATGTAGTGCAATGTTTTGGAACAAACTCTATGATCCATCATCAGGACAAAAAGCAAGAAAAGAGAGCAAAAATCTAGAAAAAGAATTTTTGCTCTCTTCTCTTGCTTTTTGCGTTGATGATGGATCACAGAGTTTGATCCGAAACGTTGGCACCAAAAATTCCATGCAGTCATATCCACAAAAAGAAGTCAAAGTATTTAGAGTTAGAAATTTTTAATTTAACTCTTATAGCTTGTAAAATGATTTAGCGTATTTGGTCAAAAGACTTTCATCTGAGTATTTGATTAGTAATGTGGCAGCTACAGAAGCTTTTGTAAAGTGCAGTACTTTTTCGAAGAGTTTGTGTTCATATCCATTTGATGCATCCTCATTTACCAGTCCTAAAATTTATTATTTACCATATTTGTATTTCTGGCAGGTATTTGACTGTTGTAGTGAAGTATTATTGTGATGATCCTTCATCTTTTTTATTGTCATATAATTATTTTGACTGGTGATATGATTTCTTTTAACATTATGTTGTACTTTCAATACTTAGTCAATTTTTGTGGTTTTTTCCCTTATTGCAGTGTGTTTTGGGTCCCTCAGTAATACTTAGTGGGGGTCTGCATACGTTGGCACTCTACCTCATATCCTGTAGTTGCATGTAAGGCCCGCTTTTGTCATTGTAGGGTTCAACACAATTCTCTCTATAAAAAAACTTGGCTCTCTTACCATCATGTATCCTGTGGACTACGTTATGTTGTTAATGTAAGAAATGTGGCACAAATAAGAAATACTGAAGTGTAGTTAATGGTGGAGAAAATGTATCTTGCTTGACACAACTAGACACCCTTAATATCATGTATCTTGTGGATTATGTTGATAATGGAAGAAATATGGCACAAAGAAGATATGTTGAACATGCACATAATGATCAAGAAAAGTTATGCATTATGTATGCCCATGCAAGTTCCAATTCGGGTATTGGTTTGGTTTGTATACCAATCCGGACTCAGTATGCCCTTGGGTCTCCTAGGCACTTGGGTTCAACAAGGGTATTTCTCAAAAGGACCCATAGTGAAACCTTGGGGCCTAGGTGCTACCTTGGGTGTGCTCAGATGTACCTATGGTATGTAGTGTTGCCTCTTTTGTGACACAACAATGATTCAACGAATTCCTTGTGGTGGGGGTTTTCTTTGGTGGTGCAACCATTGCAAAAGAGAGTACAAGAGCTCATATTTTCAATGAAAGCTCACTCATGTGCCATCCCTTTATAAGGAGACAAATAAAAAAGGGTTGCCAAAGGAATAAATATTGGCTAATATTAAAGAATAAGATGATGCCAACATAAGAAGTAATAGATTAAAGGCTCTTACGCATCCTTTTGCCAAGAAAAGTGTGCAAAACCTCTTAGTGGTTGGTTTTGCACAAAGTTGGCCCACATCATTTCATTCCAGTGCCACCATATTTTGAAGAAGAGAGTGATTTAATTTTATGAAAAAGAGGCGCATTGGGCAAGGCCTTAAAAACTAAAATTAGAGAGGTTGTAGATTAGAGCATTGTGTGCTGTGGGATTCAATTCAACATTGTTAGGTTACCTTATTGTAGGTTTATGGTGAATACTCTTTGCAATGCACGTGCTAATTATGTTAGTTATGGGTATAAAGAGGTGAGAGCCTTTTTATTGGCAAAGAGGAAAGCTTCAATAGAGACATCATTGAGAGTGATCAAGGATATATGGTTCGCAACATGTGTCCATCCTCCATTTCTAATAGACAGAGGGTTTACAAAAATATACTGTTGATAAATGTTATTACAATCTCCCCCAAAGGGGTCATGTTTTTGAAGATAGTGGATTGTGAAGGACAAGTAACAAATGTAGGTTTCATAGAAAATATCCTTATAGAATCCATTGAAATGGCAGGGTTTGAAGATGTTGTCCAATTCTTTAACAGACAACATAAAAATTGTAAAGTAGTTAGTTCTATAGTGGAGGCTATATATAGTCACATTTTTTTTGATACCAATGTAGTTTCTCCACTCAATTTGATATTGTAAAAGATTGGGACACAGATTGAATGGGTCAAACAAGTCTACATAGAGGTCAAGGAGATTCAAATGTTTGTGACTAATAAGCTTATGTAATAGACCGTTTTGAAGATCACCTTCAACTTTGAGTTGTTGAAGGCAATTTTTTTAAATACATATATTATATATAATATAATATTTATTTTTTGTTATCGATACGTGACATGCATCTTTTTATACCATGTTAGGTTGCTATAACACAATTTGCATCTTGCAATTGTCTTAAGACAACTTGTGATTGTGCAGCCTTGAGTTCTATGGTATTTAATAGTTTGTGGAGTGCCTGGAGGTTGTCAAGAACAAAAAGAACCCAAAAAATAAAAGCATTGATCCTAGATGATGAATCGTGAGGATGATTAGGTATGTTGATATTAATTGTCCATGTTTGGTAAAATTTATAATGATATGGATTCCATGGTTGAAAAAATATGAGCAATAATAAAAACAAGGAACACGACCCAAACAACTCTCTCTCTCTCTCCAAATTTCACAAAAGATTATCATCAACCATTGGAAGGAGATAACCACCCCTTCACACCTCTTAGCATGCTTTGTTGCCAAACAATCATACCAAAGAGGTACTTTCATTGTTGAGGAGGTGCCACCATATAAGGATAGGGAGGTTACAATTGGTTATAAGGCTGCATATAGAAAGACATTTTCAGATGAAGGTATCCAAAGTACTATCTTGAGAGACATTGACCTCTTCATATCTTAAAAAAATTAGGATTTTTCTACTATTCTAGATAAATATGGGAAGTGTTGATGATTGGTGGCTCCATTTACTTGTAGCTTCTTGCAATTAAATTACTCTCAATTGTGTATCATTTTTTATTTTTTCTTTTTCTTTTTTTCATGTGATGCTATTGAAAATTATGCTATATATTATATATTATAATAATATAATTTTATAGATTTTGTTTAAAAAGTTTTGAGTTTATAAAAATAAATACTAAATCTTGTACGCACAGTCAATAGGGTGCAAGTTCTTCATCAATTGAGTGGAATTGGAGTACTACTTCTCCATCCACTCAGTCAAGTGTAGCCATTTGGGTGCAAAAAAGATGAAGGATTTGATCCTTATACACTTTAACCTTTGTCTCTTGTCACATAAGAAGCCTGAATACAACAAGGGTGTGACAAAGAATAAGGATCTAGGCCTTGAATTTGCTGATTTAGATACTATAGTTGGGCATCTTGCCAACATCTATATAGATGAGGCAACTTCTATGTTGACACAATTGGTGGGAGTGGTAACCCAATTGGTTGTAACTTGTGGTTCAAATGAAATTAAATCAAATGTTGTTCTTGATGCTTCTCATGAAAAAGAAGAATAATATTAGATATCTATTGTAATTAGAATTTTGTGCGATGACATTTTGAGACGAGTAATTTCATTTTTGCAAATTACGAGTACAAGGTATTTAAATATTCTATTTATGAACAATTATAAGCATCACTATACATACACACATACATATAGTTTTCAATTTTGTCCAATAAAACTCAAATGCCATCTACCTACATCTTAGACTTCCAGCTAGGGGCTTGATTGGAGGTTATAACTTCGATAACTTTCAAAGACTCACCTTCAATGTCCACATTCTTACTGTTTTTCTCTCTCTGCATAATGATAGATTGGTATGTAGTTCTGATGGTAAACAGATTTGTCACCATGAATTAACCTTAAAGACTGACCCTGTTTGCCCTATGAGCAATGACAATTGTGCCAACAGTTGGAGAGATTGTGATCAAATAACGTTTTGTCACTATCTCTCTCCACATTTGAGAGGGGCAGCTCCCTTGCATGATGGGGGTATTTGGTATTTTGTGTACTTATCACTTGAAAGTTCAAAAGGAGACAAAATAGAACTAAAGGAAATGGATGGTAGAAACCCCAGTAGTAGACATATGAATACCATATGAGATTCTCGAAGGGTAACAAATTACAAAAGGGATTTAAGTACAAGATAAGTTGGATATGTGAATGATGAAAGAAAGGAAACATGTTTCCACATACGAAGAAATAGGTAGCCTCAACATTTTCTAACCAAGATACTAGGGTGTGAACATGCTTCATCTTTTACATTTATCAAAAGTACTCAAAGGGATTACCAATTTAACATAAAAAAAATCGATAGCAATAACTAGGAAAACACATTGAAGACATACAAATCAAATACATTCTTGGTTATTCTTTTGAATATATACAAATTCAAAAACCTTTAAGTACAAAGTATGAACATGAAAGTTCTCTATAAGTTTCTCTACACAATTTTGCAGAGCTTCTCCCCTCTTGCAATAAGTCTCCCCTTACATTATACCAAAATGTTTGTATTTATAGGCATATCCTTGATAACAACCTTCTTTTCTGGGTTAGTAACTAACTTATTTTAAATACAATTTGAACATGGTTATTAACTTTACAAAATTTAAAAAAAAAATGTCAATTGCCTAACTTTGATTAAAGTGACAAAAGTCACTATTTACAAAAATATAATTGGAAAACAAATGATTTTGATTAAGTAGGTGCTGAGTCGTGTCACAATCTACTCGAAAAAATGTTTCACCAACTATTCTGCACTGTGCAATCACTTCATTTCATGCGTCAAGGTACCATCTTCTTGACACATTTAGTTATATACCTTCTTTTTAGCTTGAGATAATTTCCCAATCAGTTTGAGTGCTATGTATGTGTTCACTTGTTGATAGAGCTTGAACAAAGCTTACAATATCAAAATGGTTGGAATGTACTCTAACTCAGAAATCTTGAGAGCCTCCTTGCAAAAACCATTTTGCACACACCCTATAGTTATTCCTCTTTGTTCCTTGAAACAATATCATCTTTGGCATTCTATCGAACAATTCATTTGTGCATTAACTTCACTTCCCATGTTTCACAACTAAACAACTTCTTTAAGGCATTTTGTCAAGCATTTCTAGGTTGTTGTCTCATGGCCTTTGATCCCATTACATCCCACATCTCTTTAGTTTTTCTCTCTCAAACTCCTCGCTATTTGATCCTCACAAACCTGTCAAAATGTTAAGATGTGTTGCAATTATTCCATTTCATTCCTTGAGAAGACATATTTCTAATGTTTTGTGCCAAACAACAGGTGCATCATCTATGATTCCTCATTCAGCATGCACGACAGATTTTTGGAGCTCATGCAGCATGCACGGCAGATTTTTGGAGCTTTCTCCCCCCACAATAAAAATAAGATAATCGAGATTCTCTATCTTATAACCTCATTATCCGACTGAAAACTTCTGGAAGCAAGAGTTTGTAATCTTCTAAAACAAATTGAAAATCATAACCTATGATATTTTACTTGTATGGTTTTTTTTTTATAATTGGCATCATCTTCATCATTTTAATATGCATCTTCTTATGCAGACAACTCATAACTCATTCTAGAGTCATCTCTTATCGCAAATCTGATCTTCTATCATTCATGTCTTCCACAGTTATGACAGAGCCTTCACTTTCATTGCTGTCGTCTTCGCTGCTACTGTCACGAGGTAGCACTAAACTTCTAAGGGCATCCAAATTAGAAAGTCTTTGAAATGAATAACTATTGTGCTCCAGTCTATTCCTTTTGTGCATACGTGCATGGAGGGAGGACATGGCCCTGACTTTGCACCAGCAAATTAAATTTTCAACAAATGTACTATGTTTATATTCTGAAAATCATTGCATATGTCATCATACCACATTTAATTGAAGCATTTAGTGGAACTTATTAACTGCAATATCGTCGACCTTTACATTCCATTTTCTTTAAGAAGACTTTTAAGGAAATCGGTCAAACTGTTAATATGCTTTGTCTCTAGAATATACCCTATGGCATCATATCTGAAGTTAACTTCTCCATATTTTCATTCATGACTACCGTGAGCAAGGAGGAGAGTAGAAAATTTTGTGGAATTGACTCTATGTGAACCGGTTGCCTCCGTTTTGAGATTCCTATTGCCTTTTCAACAAACCCATCTCTTCAAATTGTGCAATCATTGTATTATAGACGACATCGTTGCTTAGACAATCTGTCAAACAATTCACATGCTTTGTCTACAGCTTCATATTTCGTTTATATGTTTGTAGTTCACGTGATGATTTGGCAAGAATACCTGTAGCGTTGTGCTTCAAAGGATCCCGAAGTGTTTCTCCTATGCACGTACAGGCACATAGGACGATTTTAAAGGTTGAGATTTCGGTTTTGCATTTGTTGATTGTAATTGAAACATCTCAGATTCTTTCGGCATATTCATTTCGTGCATATCGTGCCTCTGTTCATTGAAGGATTGCCTCCCATTTGAAAGCTTCCATTATGTCACAGGAAGGGAGGACGCGACCAAGGTTGTGAACTTTGACTTTACACCCACCAATTGCATTTACTTGAAAGTTCTCAAAACCCCTTTGACAAGCCTGTAGTTTTAAAAGGCTCTTGAATGAATCTTCTTTGTGTATCCTCTACAATTCTTTCGTGTCAATCTTTGAGGCGAGGTCTTCTGTTAAGGGATTTTGTCAAACAATTCCCTTGCGTTCACTTATGTGTCTATAAGTGACTGCTCACTCGAGGAACCCATGGTTATGCTGTCCAGAAACACATAGCTTTGTGCTTTCGAGGAGTGGCTGCTTTTATCGTGACACAGGCAGGGAGAATACTACTAAGGTTGCGGAATTGGAGTTTTGGCGCAATGAGGGATCTCAAGAGCTAGGGCCAAAGGCACACCTAACAATCCAACCACCTTGTAGAGTAAACACAATGGAAACAAACACAGAGAACAATGCCAAGGAGAGAAGGAACAACAAACACTTTATTGATTCATCCAATTATCCGCATACATGCACGATTGTGAGGCCTTCTGGGTTACGACCAACAAGATTTATTCTTTTCTATCTTCCTTCTATCTATTTTCTACTTCTCTAACTCTTACTACTCCTACTTCTCTATACCCAGACATCCCTATTATACTTGCCCAAATGGCTTACAAAAAATTCTAGATCATTACATATTAGAAGGCCGACCACAAAATGGTTTGCACACCTCCCAAGACAAGATCCATACATTAAATTCACTACCTAAATTAAATACATAAGTCAGCTCCAACTAAGAACCAAACACAGACAAACTCGGTCAAAGAAGAACCGAGCATCAACAAATAACATGTTCACTCAGCACAGGAAGGAACACTTGGCCAACACTGGACAACTTGGCACACACAGGAACACTCGGCCAATACTGGACAACTCGGCACACGCAAGAACACTTAGCCAACACTGGATAGCTCGGCACACAGGAACGCTCGACGAAGACTACAACTCGACACTTAGTGGTAGAATGAACAAAATGAGTAGGATAGCAAGGCAACCCAGGATGCTCCTGCATCAGACAACCAGAGTTGAAAGAAATGATTCTCTTGAATCATTGAGATGTCACAACCCGAGTTGAATCCAACTTAGATTGAGAAATCCATGAAGCATCTTCAATTGGTCTATTCTTCCACTTCACCAAATATTCATAGTAATCTCTTCCTCTTGTGCTTTTGCCAATTTTCTGATCCAATGTCTTTTCAACTTGTTCAACCTGCTTCTTAGGATAATCATCTGGTATAACAACTTCATCATTTGACTCATGATACTTATGCAAATCAACAATATTGAATATAGGAGATATATCCATATCACCAGGTAACTCAACTTCATAAGCATTACCACTTTCAAACTTCCTTAAAATTCTACAAGGACCAAACGTCTTCATTTTCAACTTACTGTATGTTCCAATAGGAAATCTGTCCTTCTTCAAATGAACCATCACCTCATCACCAATTTCAAAAACATGATGTCTCCTAGATTTGTCAGCATTTTCCTTATATTTTTGATTGCTTTGTTCCAACTTCAACTTCACTTCCTCATGTAAAATCTTCATAAAATCAACAAATACTTCTCCTTCAACACTTCTCTTTTCTTCACCAACAATATCCCTCAAATCTGATACTCCTCTAGGTTGCATTCCAGTAACAATCTCAAAAGGTGTTTTTTCTGAACTCCTATTCACAGAATTATTATATGCAAACTTAGTTTGTGCCAATACCATATCCCAATTACTCGGCTTATCTCCAACTAAACATCTCAATAAATTACCCAAGCTTCTATTCACAACCTTTGTCTGTCCATCTGTTTGTGGATGAAATGTAGAACTAAATCTCAACTCAGTATGCATCTTCTTCCACAAAGTCCTCCAAAAATAACCAACAAAATTGCTATCTTGGTCAAAGATAATACTTTTAGGTAATCCATGCAATCTAACAATGTCCTAAAATCAAATCTCAGCAATATGCACTACATTTGATGTCTTCTTACTAGGTATAAAATGCACCATCTTAGAAAATCTATCCACAACAACAAATATGGAATCATACCCTCTTGTTGTCTTAGGTAATCCAAGAACAAAATTCATACTGATGTCACTCCAAGGTTTCTCAGGAACAGAAATAGGTGTATACAATCTAGTATTCTGACTTACTCCTTTTGCAACTTGACAAATTCCACAACTCTTTACAAACTTCTGAACATCCATACATATGTGGCCAATAATACTTTTCTTAAGCAAACTCAATGTCTTATCAATACCAAAATGTCCAGCCAATCCACCACAATGTTTTTCCTTAATCAAATTAATTCTCATGAAACTTCTTGGTATACACAACTGAATTCCTTTGAACAACATACCTTCTTGAATGAAATACTCCTAAAACTTACTTGGTCATTCTGATAGATTTGGTGCTCTGCACTATCCACGCTTCAGAAAAATCAGGGTCAGTATCATACAACTCCTTTATCTCATCAAAACCAAGAACTACAACCTTCATCTTGATCAACAAAGAACATCTTCTGCTCAGTGCATCTGCAACTCGGTTAGTAATTCCACTCTTATGCTTGATAACAAATGTGAAACTCTGTAAATATTCAACCCACTTCATATGTCTCTGATTCAACTTATGTTGACTTCCTAAATACTGCGAAGCTTTATGATCAGTATATAACACAAACTCCTTAGGAATCAAATAATGTCTTCACTTTTTCAAAGCTTGAACAATAGCATAAAACTCTTGATCATACACATAATACTTCTTTTTAGCATCATTCAACTTCTCACTAAAGAAAGCAACAGGTTTACCTTCTTGACTCTACACAACTCCTATTGCACTACCACTTACATCACACTCAACTTGAAATACCTTATTGAAATCGGGCAAAGCTAACACATGTAACTCGACAACCTTTTGTTTCAAAGTCTCAAAACTTTTATCAGCTCCATGTGTCCACTTAAAATCATTTTTATCTCCTCTCATAGTCTCAGTCATAGCATTACAAACAGAATTGAAATTCTTAATGAACTTTCTATAAAAACTAGCCAAACCATGAAATGATCTTACCTCACCCACATTCTCAAGTGTAGGCCACTCCAAAATTGCTTTAACCTTCTCAGGGTCCATTTTCAAACCATTAGTTGAAATCACAAATCCTAAATACACAATCTCTTCTTGCATAAATGAATACTTCTTTAAATTAATCATTAGCTTCTCGTCTTTCAATCTTTGCAACACTTGTCTAATATGCTCAAGGTGTTCTTCCTTAGTCTTACTAAATATCATAATATCATCCAAATAAACAATCATAAACTTATCCAAAAATCTCTTGAGAACTTCATTCATCAACCTCATGAAAGTACTAGGTGCATTAGTCAAATCAAAAGGCATAATCAACCACTCATACAAACCATCTTTTGTCTTGAAAGCAGTCTTCCATTCATCACCTTCTCGGATTCTGATATGATGATAGCCACTCTTCAAATCAATTTTGTTAAAATACTTTGCTCCACTCAAACAATCCATTATGTCATCCATCCTCGGCATAGGAAACCTATACTTCACTATTATCTTGTTCATAGCTCTGGAATCAGTACACATTCTCCATTCTCCATTCTTCTTAGGTGCAACACAACAAGTACAACACATGGACTCAAGCTTTCTCTAATCAAACCTTTCTGCAACAACTCCTACACTTGTCTGTTAAGTTCTTATCCTCAGTAGGTGTCAATCTATATGGTGCTTTATTTGGCAGACTAGCTCCAGGAATCAGATCCATACAATGAATTATACTTCTTATCGATGTTAAACCATCAGGAATATCCTCTGAAACAATCTCCTTGTATTCATTCAGCAAGTTTTCAATATCTACTGGCACTCGGTCTCTAATGTCTTTTGTTGCTCAGTTATCACTATTTTCTGTCACTCGACCATTACTACCACAATTCAGCCTCTTAGGAATTATAGCAAAATAGACTTGGTTCTTCTTCATGTCTTTCTCAAATTGTTTTTTATTAACCATGCAAATTTTCACAGTAGTGTAGTTTATCTCATCTAGAACCTCAATCAAAGACAACAATGTTTTCTTTCTCCCATTCACCCAAAGAGTATATTGATTCAATCTACCATCATGCACAACATGTCTATCATACTGCCAAGGTCTACCCAACAGAATATGACAACAATCCATAGGCATAATATCACATAGAACTTCATCAAAGTAAATTCCAATCTTGAATTTTACAATGCATTGCTCACTTACCAACAATTTATGCTCATCCTTGATCCATAAAACATGATAGGGTTTGGGGTGTCTCAACCTCTGCAATTGCAACTTTGTAACCAACTATTTTGATGCCAAATTCGCTGAACTACCACTATCAACAATCACTTTGCAACATTTTCCTATCATCTTACATTTGGTGTTGAAAAGACTTCTCCTTGGGACAGGTTCTTCATCAACTCTTTTATTACTCAAAGTTCTTACCATCAAGTTTTCTCCAACCTCAGGTCCACTTGATGAACCCTCAAGATCCTCTTGTACCATAGCATTTCTACAACTTTGTTCATTTCCATCAGAGTGTCTACACTCAAAAGATCTATGCCCTTCTTTGCCACATCTAGAACAATTACCACTAAAACCACCTCTAGAATAAGAATCACCTCTTCCTCGGTATGAACTAGTACCTCCTCAGTAAGAACTACCACCTTTCCACTCGGTCTTGCTTTTATCTTCAATTTTCCTCTCAAATCTACCCTTATCTTGTGCAAAATTATCAGATCTGCCACCTTCACTGTAGGATCTACCTCTGCCTCTCTGGAATCTACCACCTCTACCTCTTTGTCTTTTTTCATGCTTCTTTGTCAAGATCTCCTTAGCTTTTAAGGCATATTGATATGCTTCTTCCACACTATCGAATTTCACAAAACTTATTTCATCTTGAACTCTAGATCTCAATCCATTCAGGTACCTTGCAACTTTCTCAACCTCATCATCCACATGTCTAGATCTGATGTCCAATCTATAGAATTCCTCAGTATATTCCTTCACAGTCATGTCCCTTTGTCTAAGGTTTTGCATCTTCCTCAACAAGCTAACTTGGTAATCAACATGAAGGAATTTCTTCTTCACCTTGTTCACCATTTTCAACCAGGTTTTGATCTTTTCCTTTCCTCTTCTTTGTCTATCAGTTTGCAAATTCTCCCACCACAATGAGGCACGACCTTTCAACCTAGTGACTGCAATTTTCACCTTCCTATTATCAGGAGTTCTCTCAAACTCAAAGAACTTTTCCATATCAAAGATCCAATCCAACACAATATTAGTATCCAACTTTCCATCATAAGGAACAACTTCAACAATGGGCTTTGAATGTGCCCTAGTCAATACTCTCAACAATCTTTCCTCATCTTGATCTTCCCCAGGCTCTGGATTAGGGTTTGGTGCCTCTGCTTCATCATCACTCACATCATCAAGATGTGCTCCTCTCCTTTGGATTGTCTCCACAACATCTAATTTGGTTGCAATTTGTCTTAACATGTCCATCATGGCATTATCAACATTTTCTCTACCTCAAACCATTTTGACAAATAGGTTCCTGCAAGATCGTAACCCTTTGCAAGTTATAGGTCAAATATGTAGATCTACAACCCTACAACCAAATCCAACTCAGGATTCTACACGATCCAATCTCCTCAAGGACGAGCCTTTGCTCTGATACCACTTGGCACAAGGAGGGATCTGAAGAGCTAGGGCCAAAGGCACACCTAACTATCCAACCACCTTGCAGAGTAAACACAACGAAAACAAACACATAGAACAACGCCAAGGAGAGAAGGAACAACAAACACTTTATTGATTCATCCAATTATCTGCATACATGCCCGACTATGAGGCCTTCCGGGTTACAACCAACAAGATTTCTTCTTTTCTATCTTCCTTCTATCTATTTTCTACTTCTCTAACTCTTACTACTCCTACTTCTCTATACCTAGACATCCCTATTATACTTGCCCAAATGGCTTACAGAAGATTCTAGATCATTACATATTAGAAGGTCGACCACAAAATGATCTGCACACATCCCAAGTCAAGATCCATACATTAAATTCACTACCTAAATTAACTACATAAGTCAGCTCTAACTAAGAACTAAACACTTTAAAACTCGGTCAAAGAAGAATCGAGCATCAACAACTAACAGGTTCACTTGGCACAGGAAGGAACACTCGGCCAACACTAGACAACTCGGCACACATAGGAACACTCAGCCAACACTGGACAACTCGGCACACACAGGAACACTCGGCCAACATTGGATAGTTTGGCATACAGGTACGCTCGACAAAGACTGCAACTCAGCAATGACTACAACTCGACACTTAATGGTAGAATGAACAAAATGAGCAGGATAGCAAGACAACCTAGGATGCTCTTGCATCAGTTTACACCCGCCAATTGCATTTACATGAAAGTTAATTTTTGAGGCTTTACCTGCAAATCCATTCAATGGATATCCTGCATTCATTACATTCCATGAGGCAACATGTGTTCGAGGCCGTCCATCAAACAATTTAGGTTCGTTGTTTATGATTCCACACCAGACATTTACAACGACAAGCATTTCGTGGAGCAATATGTTTCTGCAGCATTTTGTCAACCAGTTAATGCGCGTGGTCTATGATTCCATATCATGCATGCATATTTGCCAAGGCTTTTTAGAATTTGGTAAATAATCTCCTCATTCACATTCTTTGATGAATGTTGATTACCTGTTTCAAAGGTTTCCTTGTGGCGCCAATAGGGAGGATGCTATCTGGAGTTATGGAATTTGGCTTTACACCCGCCAATTGCAAACCTTTTCAACCTATTAATGGTTACGATCTGAAGAGGCATGTTGTTCAAATAGACAGTTTGGGCTCCTTGAATTTTGGTTCCATAATACACATACATGTTACTAAAAGCCCTTGCAGCTTAAACCACATGTGGAAATGAAAAAAGTATCCAATGTACAATTACAGTTTGCACAACTCATTTCTGGCATTCAATGAAATCTCGCCCTTTGGAGCTTCATACAATGAGTTTCCACCTCCGCATTGAAACATGAAAGGATTAGATTCAATCCACCAAGCTTGGAGTGTGTTCCATATTTTGCATTTGTGCCAAGACATGTATTGCTAGTTACAAGTTGTAAATGAGCTTTCTTGACTGCATAATATGAGGTTTTGATTGTGGCTTCAAGATACTCCAAGATTTTGATATCCTCAACCTTCTTTAGCTTGAGATGCTCATTTTTCAAATACTCACAACCTTTTTAGTTATGTCTGTTCATTTTTAGAGCACCTTGTTCATATTTTAGACATTCACAAGCTTTGTGAATTTGAGATGTTCATATTTTAGGAACTCGCAACCATTATTTGGTTAAGCATGTTCATTTTTTGAGCATTCACAACCTCGCAACCTCTCCTTGGTTATGTATGCCCATATTTTAAGCATTCACAACCATTATTAGTTTTGCATGCTCAAATTTTGAGCATCGAAATTTCAAATTAAGTTATGAATGCTCATTTTTTGAGCACTTGAAACTGATTTGGTTTTGATTGCTCAAATTTTGAGCACTTTTGGGTTGTGAATGATTGTTTTTTGAGCGTTTTAAATCTTTTCAAGTTAGGAATTTTGATATTTTGAGCATTGCAAACAACAGGGCATAAGTTGCGGGTCTTTTAATCATTTTTTCTTGAAAATAGGCTTGTTTCAAAGGTATATATTTAAGGAATATTTAAATAATAAAAAATTATTCCAAAAAATAAATTTAATTGTTTATTTAAAAATTAAAAACTTGAGCCAATATAATCTGGTGAAAAGGCCTTAATAAAAATGAAAAGCTCATTTGATGGATATTGATTTATGGATGCATAGGTTGCACGAGCATTTGAGATATTATAACTTTGGGGTTGTTTTAGCACAATTTTTCAGAGTTCACTTAGAATTTTTTTGAAAAATGGAACAACAGGGAACATCGTAACAAGTTCAACATATTTGACATCACTGTTGGTGTTGTCCAGGAGTGTAATGGAGCATCCCGAAATAAATTTTTGGTAGTGCATTCCAAAGAGGCATATACACTATGTTGGCTTGATAAATAAGATTATGGTTGTCTACCAAGATAATTTATTTGCATACTCCAAGAATCACTTGAATCATTACAAGCAATTAAAGTTCATCTTTAAGATTATTTAGAATACAAGATTTCTTTGAATCCCAAGAAATATATTTTCAACATGGAAGAAGGAAAGATTATTGGATATATTGTGTCCAAGAAAGGGGCAAGTATTGATTTGAAACATGTCAAATCAATTGACCCCATCTCATTGCCTAAAATAATGAAGGAAATCAATCATTCTTTGGGCAGATGAACTTTGTTAAGAGGTTTCGTCCTAAACTCCACAAAAAAAAAATTCATGTCCAAGATAATGAAAAAAGCATAGTCATTAAGTCAGGAAAATAAATTCTTGTATTCCTTCATGGAAATTAATGACATATAAGGAAGATACTATTGTTGGCAAGCCTAGAGTATTCAAGCCATTTCTAATTATTTATGTATTCCTCTTTCTATACCACTACTATTATTTTACTCTAGAAAAATGATGAATGATACGAACAACCAATAACCTTCTTCAACAAGTCCTTAAGCAATATTGAATTGAATTATTTTGTAATGGAAAACATGTTTATTCTCTTTTAAACCTGGTGAAGAATTTTAGATCATATCTCATAGGAGCCAAGATCATGGCCTTTGTGTCATTGGCAATGGTTTGAGATATTTTTTTATTATTGGAGGCATTGAGAAAAATGTGTAGATGGACTAGCATGGCCCAATGCTATGACATGGAGGTGAAGACAACCAATCTAATCAAGGGTCAAGGTCTAGACAAATTGATTATTGATACAAATTTAGATACAATTGAGTTGTATTTGGTGAATAATCCATGTTTCTCTCTTTCGTTTGAAGGAGGCATTCATTAGAGCTTCATGATAAATAAATAGAACATTAATGTTGAAAGCTCAAAGATAAGTATTGCTCTATGGATAATTAATGTGAAGGAGCCTTTATTATGGCACTCCTAAAATGCTTGGATGAGAGGAAATCTATAGAATTCATTCACTAATACCACCAAGAATTATGTGGTGGACATTTCATGTCTAAAACCATTACTAATAAGATCGCGAGAAAATGATTCTAATAATTGTTATTTAAAAATGTGCCCAACTTTGTAGTTGTATAGTGGGAAAAAAGGAGCAATGCAAAATAGGAAAATCACCTCCCTCTTCCACAATTGCACATTAGGAAGGAAGATACCCCCAATAGGCTCAAAAGGTGTCTTAAGCACTCAATGGGGATGATGATTACTTCCATAATGTGTGATTGAATGAAATGTAGGAAATTAGAAATGATAAGATGATGTAATGTAAATGATTAACTAGGAAAGTTATTGAAAACTGATAAAAATAGACTGTAACAGACAGATAGTGAGCTGAAACTAATGAAAATAGAAACCAGAAGATGAAACTGACTTGTGATAGAAATTTGAGCTCAAAATGGTAGGAACGTGATGGAAAAGGTGATGTGTTTTTGGAATATGATGACAATGGCGTGTTATTGGTGTTTTCAGTTGAATTTTTCACAGATTGTCCGACTATACCTATTTTGCCTAGATTTGATCTGACAGCTCTATAATCTGTTCCTGCACACAAAAAAATAGGGAAGAAGGTTGAAAAAGGGGTTTGCCTTGGTCAAACCCCTGTTCAGGAATCAACCTTGAAATGTAATAAAATAAAAGAAATTGTGTTGCCATGTAGTATAGACTAGATCTAGAAAATGAAGTATATCATACCTTGACATTGCAAATACCTCTTTGAATGTGATCAAATATGTTGATGCAAGAGATTTGACTAAACACAAAAACCCAAAAATAAATAACGTAAAACAAAACCTTATGTAGTAGATGTTGTAATTCACCACAATGTTGGATTGAGGGGAAGTGAGAGAAGACATGAATGAAAATGGATGAATTGGAATCTCCTTCCTTGATAGAAAACTCATTTTTTTAGCCTCCAATGGATGGAAAGAAGCGAGATCCATGGAAGAAAAAACCTTGATTGCTTGAGAAGAAAGAATGTTGGAATGATTGAACTTGATGGCTCTTGATTTGTCTCCTTGCACTTAATAGATTGATTGAAAATAATTGTTGCACTTGTAAAATCTTGATCATGAATGCTAACAATGGATAATGGATGCCAAAAAGAGGAGAGATAGGGGGTTTATATACATCTCACACCATTTTGAAGAGTTTAGAATTAAGCAGGCTAACCACAAGACCATATCTCCCTTGAAAAGACTTAGCATGGGTTTATAGGCAAAATTTGGGCCCCATTCTCCTAGAACATGTCACCAATGATGACATGTACGTGGGAGAATGAGCCCAAATTTGATCTGGGTGCTAGAGATATATGGTTTGTGCAAGATTTATGATTACAACTCATTTCGGGATACGAGCAGATCACAAAGACAAAAAATAAGTATATAAGACCTAAGTGAGAAGATGAATTATGGAATTGGATGGAAAAGAGAGGAACAAACTTAGAAATAAGGGCTAGCCTTGAGTTTAAGAAAGATTGAAAGGAATGGAGGAGCCATATTTGAATTTAGGTATCCTTTAAGTGTCATATGAGGTCCTACCATATAAAATACAATAAAGTAGGCACCAAATAGTCCTCAAATTTTACACAAATTAGGTTCTTACAATTTAGGATGGTACAATAACATATTGTGATCCTTGCTAGAGGTTTTGTAGACTAAAATATGTTAGTGTATTCCCCTTTACAATTATTTCAGTAGTAGGGCATAGATTTTTTGAGGGAGATAAACTAATATTCTAGCAATAAATATAGGTAGATATTGGTGGTGGTTGATTATTTGACAAAATGGATGGAAGAAATTCCTACAAGAAACAATATGTCAAAAGTAGTGATTTATTTTCAAAGTACTAATGTTATTCCCCGATTTGTTGTGCCATCAAGGATAGTCACTGACAATACAATGTGTTTTAGTTCTAAGTATTTTAGCAATTCATGTTTTTAGTAGAAGATCTATCTATCTCATTCATTCCCTTATTTTACACAAGAAAATGGACAAGAGAATTCAATTAAAGAATGCATTATGAATACCATTTTGTAAAGAGGGCATGTGTTGATTGAGCTTAAAGAAGCTATTAGAGTCATTCATGAAAGAATCTTGTTGAGAAAGCACAAAATAACAAACCTCTTTGAAAAATGAGGCTTTTGAAAGATAACTTCAAGTTGAGGATCTAGTCCTCATGTGGAATTCTAGATTAGAGGATAATGATAGACATGAGAACTTTGATGCCAAATGGGTTTGGCCATACCAAATTGTTGAAGGATGTAGGCACTTTATATATTAGTAGTCTTAGAGAGTAATTCACAGAGCTATCGATTTATGATCAACATTTGAAACATTTATTTTCTCGAGGTTAAGATTTAGCGAACCTTTTTATATACGCTTTCTTTTTTCTATGATTGTGCTTCATTCTATAAATATTGTTTTATGTGTGCCTCTTTTTAATCATGACCTTTGTTGGGTCATGATAAAGTGCTCTTGTTGTTGTCTCCTTTTTATCCCTATTTTGTTCTTAGAGATGTAGATTCTCTTTGTGCCTACAAGAAACATGCATGTATGACTAGAGCCGAAATTGACATGCCATTTTTGTATGTATACCTTCTCTTGGTTCGATTCTTATATTGCACATTTTACCCTATCTACCCTCCATGGATAACCAATCTAAGAAATATATAGTTGGCTACCCTATGTGTAGTAAATAGATAAGGGTGCCAATTCAAAGAGTTTCCATAAAAAAATCCTAACTAAAATTTGTTAAAGGATACTTTATGGTTAACACCTTGTAATTTATTCATTTTTATGCATTTTGAAGCAACTTAGATTTCAAATTTTCTCATCCTAGAATTAATGTCATACTTTCCCTCTTTGACATGGATTTCCCCCTCATTCCTTATTTTCTCTCCATGTCACTTTTCCTTCAATTTTGAGATTTTAGAATCGAGTATGTATTTCTTGTCGACTCTCCCTTTTCCCTCTAAGTCTCTTTTCCTTGAATTTTCAAATTTTAAACTTGTTCTTTATTGAACTTGAATTTCATGGCATGTCTTTCCTCCCCATTATCATTTTCCCTTTTAGGTTTCTTTCCCTTTAATTTTGGGATTATGAACTTGGTCCTCTTGTCATCCAAACTTCCCCTCCTTGGTATGTGTTTCCTTCCAACTCCCATTTCCCTTCTAAGTCCATTTTCCTTAGATTTTTGGATTTTAGAGTTACTCACCCAAACACATATTTCCTCATAACTTACCTTTTATCTTTTGATCCCCCTTTCCTTAAATCTTAGGATTTTGGACTTGTTCATCCTAAGTTTGGATTTTTATTTTCCATCCTTGCACTTTCTCATCCTAATGATGGATCACAGAGTGTGATCCGAAACATTGATGCTAAAAATACATACACAATTGAATCCAAAAATTTACTGCATTACTAAAGGATTGTGGAAATCTGATGTTGTTAAATAATATCCTCCTTGGCATGCCTTTCTTTCCAACTTTGCTTTTCCCCTCTATCTCTTTTCCTTCAACTTTAGGTTTTTAGACTTAGTCATCTTGGCGTGCCTTTCTTCCCAACTTCCTTTTTTTTTGTTCTTTTTTTCTTGAATGCTGGTATTTCAGACTTGGTAATGTCAACATCCTTGTTGGAATTACTCTCCTTGGCACACCTTTCCTCTAACTCATCTTTTTCCATCTATATCCATTTTCCTTCAATTTAAATATTTTGGACTTGATCATCTTGGTATCCCAAATTTCATAGTTTAAGGATATTTTAACCTTCCCCCTTCGAAGCACAAAGTCTCAATTTTTTTTCATTTAAATAAAAAACTCTTACCTACCTCTTTACCTAATCAAAATATGTCATTAATATTCTAATATTATTTTATACCTACTCCAAACAAGTTTTTTCCATCCACACATTATTGTTCATTATGTAGACACAAAGTCAACCATATTTTCTAGTGATTAGAAAAATAGATAATATCCAAAATGTTTTTGATTAAGTGGATAAATTTAGTAGCCATTTTCAACATCTTTCATAGGTGCTTTATTAGCTTATACACTAGATTTAATAGCACCATGAATAAGAGGATAACTATAGATAAGAAAAAAATATTTCCTCCATATTTTTGAGGTACATCCACATGATCTTACAACATGTGTTCTAATATAATTATGAGAAATGGTACCAGATGGGTATGAGCTCCTCCTGTTACCTGCCCCAATAATGGGTCTTGACATTTATTACAAATTTAGATGATTGAGGATTTAAAATTAATTTTTTTCATTTGAGGGGACGAAAATAGAGAAATATAATAGATGTAGAACGAAAAAAAAAAAGATAATACTCTAGGTAACCCTATGGATTTGGTTTTTTATTTAGGGTTTGTATGTTTAATATTGTTTTGGTGTGGGGTTATTCCAAATATGTAATAAACTCTTTATAATGTTGAAGAAAGAGTGTGACTAGTATATCTTACATTGTTTGAGTGTCTCAAGAGTGTTATTTTCAAATTTAATTGATAAGTTCTTTATTAGTTAGTAAACCAAATGATCATACAATTATTTTAGATATTTTGTAAGGTATATCATCAAGGACTATTATGAAGTTTTACAACTTATATTATTTACTTATTTATATATGTAGAAGCTAGTTTACTCATGCATTTGATTAGATACATATCTTGATTAAGGTATGTATTTGAGTTCAACTATTACATAGTTTTGTATGAACCACCAACTTTGTGTCTAATTAGATACAATCATTATTCATGTGCTTCTCTCCAATCCATCACTTTGACACAATTTAAAAAATATTAAACAATATAATCATTTTCAGTTGTGGTGCTCTTTTATATTTTCACATGTATGAGTATAATAGAAAAAAAGGATTGTCATATTCATATTCTAAACACTTTACCTAGTGAGCGTCTTCTATTTTATAATGGCATAAAAGTTTACTCAAACCAATATATAGATACAAAGTGACAACTTGTATAGGGGAATCAATGGGCAGTGGGTATAATTTGTAACAAGGAGATTGATTCCCTATAAGCTCATTTGAAACAACATCTTAGAGAAACCCCACTGGTCTTGTAGAATTACAACTCAAGGAGGTACTACCTACCTCAATAATTGATCCTCAGCTCTTAACTAGTATTCAAGTTTTTTAGGGTTGTTGATTAATTCAAGCATTGTTCCTTTCTCTTTCCTCTCGAAATACTTTATTCCTAGTCTATGCTTTATAAATCAGATTAAGGTTGAAAATTGATGTATTATTTGAGGTTAGTATAATAATAAATTTTGTTTTAAGTATAATAAGTAAAATAAGAAGCAATACTAATTATCCATTTTGTTAAATGAAAATATTAAAGATAGATTAGTATGCATGGAGGTCTATAAATAATAGATAAAATGCATTAGTAAAGAGTAGTCTTATGTTTGAAAAATTATCATGTAGAAATAATTTCTTATTTGATACCTCACATGTTGTCATAATGATAATCTTAGTTATCATTTTTGTTAAGCTTATTTTTTATTATAATCAACAACCTAACAAGGGGGTTGACCATTACACAACCATAGCTCGAAGGTATCAAAGAGAACAACAACACTAAAATAGGGGTGTTGGCTTTTACAGGTCATAAATGACTTATTAACAACACAAACAGAATATGTGTGTAAAAAAATACAAAAATAAACAATACACTAGCACAAAGGCTAGTAGCCCTCCTTAAGAGTGGGAGGGTCACTTAGTCGTCGCTTGTGGAGAAGAGTGTGGGTTTTAAGAAATAATTTTCCTGCATTGTTGGACAATTGTCTAAGCAATGCAACCCATAGGATCCCCACCACAAGGGAAGAAATGTTGCAGGGGCATTCTTTGTCCTCGGTGAAACTATATAGGGTGTTTGTATTTTGACCGGTTTTACTCAGTTGCAGCCTTGACCGGCAACCTCGGTCATTGAAGGAAGCTCGGTCGTTGAAGGAACTTGGTAATCTCTAGCGCTTGGTGAAAGTGTTACTCGACGATGTCTGTGGTGCTCGGTCGACACTGGTGCTCGGCGATGCCTGGCATGCTCAATTATTTCACTGTTGCTCGGTAGTTCTGGTTTATCGACTGGAGTTCTATGTGATTTGTTGGGCCGACTTGGTGCATTTATTGTTGGTAGTTGTTATAGGTTGACATGTTGGATTAAATGTTTGTAAGACTATTTTGATGTCGACTTGTATTGAATTTAATATTTGTTGGGGGGAGTTAATGGCTTCATCCAGCCGACTTGTGGTTGATGACTAGTATTTATAGGATGTTTGGGTAGATGTTTAGGGCATCATGGGGAGATAGAAGTTCATGACTTGGAAGACTTAGCAAGTCAGATCTGAGGTTTTGAAAGCTGGAGTTGGCGAAGTTGTGGAAAAGATCTTGCATGATCTTGCAGATCAGATCGTTATCTGATAGTTTGTAATTGTAGAGCTAGTGGTTTGCACACTTGGAGACAAGGAGATTGCTTGGAGGCTTGCGAGCTCAAGTTTCGATCTGCCTTAGGGTTTCCATCAGCTTTTGATTGTTTTCAGAGCTGAACTAGCTGGGATTGTATTGGATCTATTTGGATCTTGAAAAATTGTTTATGATTGTAATTGGCCCTAACTTGGAAGGCCTTACAACCGGGCATGTTAATGAAAATCAGAGTTAAACAATTACTTTGTTGTGGTGTTGTTGAGTATTCCATTGTGTTTTTCTATTGGCTGCAAGGTTTGGACTATCCTTAATTGGATCCACCATCCCTGACTGCATCAAGCAGTATTAGAGCAAATTTTGTTCCTATCAGAGCTAAGAATTGATCTTGTGAAGAAAAGGTTGACCTAGCAAGGCTGATCTTGTGAAGTTGATCTTGTTGGTGAAGAGATTGTATGATCTGGATTGCAGATCCATGGCACTGAACTTGTGGATCTTGCCCTAGTTGTTTGTTCAAGGTGGCAGGTTGAGATCTGACTTGTACACAACTTGGAGATTGCCACAAGGTGGTCAGTGAGGGTTTGTTGCAGAGGGTTTTTTCATATCTTTAAGGATGCCTATGAGAAGATTGGACCCTAGAGTTATTTTTTATCTTTGTGATAGTGTGGAATCTCGGATCACAGAGAAGGTGAAATCAGATTTCAGATCTGAGATGGAATTGATGAAGAATGACATGGTCGTCGAGATCATGAGAGCTATTACTGGTATACCTTGGAATGTTGGTACTAAGGATGGCTATGAAGAAGCTACTGAAGAATTTGAACCTGTTGGATCTAGTGGTGATGACCGAAGGGACAGCTCTGGTGAAGATAGAACTACTCAACTGCATAGATCTGGAGCTCGGTTTAGTAATGGTTACCAAATGGAAGTTTCTACTTTCTTTGGTACTTTGAAGCTCAACAATTTGATTGATTGGATTGGTGAACTTGAAGATTTCTTTGAGCTGGAAGAAATTAAAGATCCTCTTCAGGTGAGATTAGCATAGACAAAGTTGAAAGGACATGCTGCTCTTTGGTGGAAGGAACTACAAAGAGATAGAGAGGATGAAGGTGAAATGAAGATCAATCGGTGGAGGTTGATGGTGACTAAGTTGACAGCTAAGTTCATACCTTCTAACTATGAGCTTGACTTGTTTAAGAAGTTGTAGAATTTGAAACAGAAGGATCTGTCTGTGGAAGATTATATTGAGGAGTTCTACAAACTTACTATTCGGTCTGGACATCAAGAGCTTGGTAAGGAAAAGGTAGCTCGATGTGTGAATGGTCTGAGATTCAATATTCAGGATGAGCTTGGTATGCTGAAGATTGATTCTATTGAAGATGCTTATCAGTATGCTCTGAAGGCAGAAGATAAGTTGAAGAGGAAACAACATAGTAATCCCCGAGGGAAATAAAAGATTGATCACTCAGTGAAGGATAAATTGACTGATGCAGAAGATGAACAAAAACCTATGGAACCAAAGAAGAAGACAGGTAGAGTTATCTTTAAGGGTACTTGCTATAACTATGGAGAGGAAGGACACCATACTTTTGAGTGTACACAAAAGAAGCTTGGTAACCAACGAACTGTTGTGGTGAGTGAGAATGAACCTGAATCCGAGAACTTGCTACTTTGGTGAACATTGCTCGGTACAAAGGAGGAACCTTGTTAGAGGAGTAACTTGTTTAGGACCTGATGCAAGTCTGGAGGTAAACTCTGTGATGTTATTATTGATAGTGGTAGCATTGATAACCTTGTTGTTGAGGACATGGTTTAGAAACTTGGGTTGAATAGAATGAAGCATCCTTGTCCTTATAGGATTAGCTGGTTACAAGATGTACATGCTCTAGAAGTAAGGGAACAATGCTTTATTGATGTTCAGATTGGCCAGTACAAGGATCTTGTGCTATGTGACATTGTGAAGATGAATAGTTGTGATATATTGCTCGGTAGACCTTGGCAATATGATTGCAGAGCTATGTATGACTATGTAAGAAATGTGTTTACTGTTGAGAAGGATGACAAGAAGTTTTCCTTGATGCCTTTTGCTCGACACAATGCTTAGTAGGAGAATCCTAAGTATTGGTAGCCGAGTTGAGATTGTGGATCTAGAGAAAATGAATGATTAGTATGGAGAACTGATCTGTGTGTTGTCAAGATAAGACTTGAAGAGACAGAGAAAGTTGAAGTGGAAGAATATGCAAGCTGAAAAGGTGGAGGACTTGTATGTGAAGAACCAATTCGGAGTTTATGTGATGAATCCTGAAAGATGTTCTTCTCACATATGAACATCTTTTTGAATCTGGGGTGTCTGATGCAGGGGCATCCAAGGTTGAGGCAGGGGCATTCTTTGTCCTTGGTGAAACTACATAGGGTGTTTGTATTTTGGTCGGTGTTACTCGGTTGCAGCCTTGACCGATGACCTCGGTCATTGAAGGAAGCTCGGTCGCTGAAGGAATTTGGTAATCTTTGGCACTTGATGAAAGTGTTACTCAACGATGTCTGTGGTGCTCGGTGATGCCTAGCATGCTCGGTTATTTCACTGTTGCTCGATAGTTCTTGTTTACCAACTGGAGTTTTGTGTGATTTGTTGGGCCGACTTGGTGCATTTATTATTGGTAGTTGTTGTTACAGGCTGACATGTTTGATTAAATGTTTGTAAGGCTATTTTGATGCTGATTTGTATTGAATTTAATATTTGTTGGGGGGAGTTAATGGTTTCATCCAGCTGACTTGTGGTTGATGACTAGTATTTATAGGATGTTTGGGTAGATGTTTAGGGCATCATGGGGAGATATAAGTTCATGACTTGGAAGACTTAGCGAGTCAGATCTGAGGTTTTGAAAGTTGAAGTTGGCGAAGTTGTGGAAAAGATCTTGCATGATCTTGCAGATTAGATTGTTGTCTGATAGTTTGTAATTGCAGAGCTAGTGGTTTGCACACTTGGAGACAAGGAGATTGCTTGGAGGCTTGAGAGCTCAAGTTTAGATCTGCCTTAGGGCTTCCATCAGCTTCTAATTATTTTCAGAGATGAACTAGCTGAGATTGTATTGGATCTGTTTGGATCTTGCAGAATTGTTTTTGATTGTAATTGGCCCTAACCCGGAAGGCCTTACAACCGAGTATGTTAATGAAAATTAGAGTTAAACAATTACTTTGTTGTGGTGTTGTTGAGTATTCCACTATGTTCTGTTGGCTGTAAGGTTTGGATTGTCCTTAATTGGATCCACCATCCCTAGCTGCATCAAGAAACTAATGAAACTCCATTTAGACATCTATCAACACAAGCATTAGAGTGTTGAGAAAGTTGTACATTATTAGCTGAAGCTTGGATTAGAGCATGATCAAACAATGGATAATGGTCCACATGGCTAGAGAGGGTCGCACCAGTAGTAGTAGGAATGATATCTGTAAGGAAACTCAGGTGTGGAAACAACTTCCTACACTAATCTCTTAAGGAAAGTATTGTGCAAATTCTTTTAAATCCTTACAATTTCATATTCGTTAACTACTTTAACAATGATATTGCAGCCATATACCATGCATATAGAAAATAGAGAATGACACAATGATTTACCTTAGGGAAAACCTTTCGGTAAAAACCCCAGCACTCCAAAACCTGCACAATGTATTTATCAAAACTATTACAATTTACAATACACTTGCAATGCAAGTTCTTTTAGAAGATTTTTCCAAATCTTGAAGACAAATCGCGACAGCATAAAAATGTTCCAACAATACACTTACTTCACCTTTCTTCACAACCCTAAAAAATGCTTATATCCTGTGCTTCCCTTTTTAGGGCAACTTCCAAAGATAGCTGTATTAGGGTTTTACCATTCTCTGAGAAAATAGGAACCCCACGATTGGGGAAGAGTGTACAGTACTCAACTTTATTAGTTGCCACATGTCTTGCATGTCTTCACCCGTCATTAAATCTTCCAGACATAGCTCTTACGTGTCATAGGAATCTGTCATAACCGTTTCAGCCATGATCTCCTTACACACAATTCAAGATGCTGAAACATCAATTGGAGTGAAACATCAACATGCCAACTAGACATGTACACTCACACTTAATTACATTCTTTGCAAGAAATACATTTTACAAAAATAATAATAAGAATAGGAATTATCCAAGGTTGAGACACCTTATTCCTAAAAATATCCACATGGTTTACAATAGGGGTATCACCCAAATTAGTTGCAAGAGCATGACTTGGATTTGCAGCAGGAGCATCACCCAAATTTGTAACATGAGCTTCATCCTCATTGTCAACTTGTGAGGAGTCCTCAGAGGTAGACTCAAAGAGAATTAGAAGCTCTGATGGTTAAGCTTGTTGCTCTTAAATGTGTAAACACATTACTTGATAAATTAAAAGTATGTGTGTGTGTATTGAATGATATATATATATATATATATATATATATATATATATATATATATATATATATTGAATGACATCTATTTTCTTTAGTTCACATAAATTTACATTATATGATATTCGATTGAAATTGAAAAGGTTTTATCGGATTTAAGATTTAATAGATTGAGTAATTTTACTTGGTTTTAGCTTTGATTGTGGAATATAATGAATAGTATTTTGTACTATTGCTTGAGTAAATTTATGAAATCATGAAATAGTAACACATACACATACACATGCACACGCACACGCACACATACACATACACATACACATACACATGAGAGAGAGAGAGAGAGATCATTAATTGGATAATTCTAGTACCATTATGTATAGAGGATATATCTCTTATATGATTATGTTAGTATTATAAGGCATTGAGAGGGGGGGTGAATTAGTTAGTATTATAAGGCACTGAGAGGGGGGTGAATTAGTGCATTCACAAGTTTGAAACCTTTAACATTAATCTTCCATAAGACCCAACATGCAAATGATAATATAACATAGAAGCATAGAAATAAAACATTCACACACAATGAACTCAAGACACAAGATTTTTCTCATGGAAACCCTTGTTAGAGGGAGAAATCCATGTGTGGGAACAATGCCCA
The DNA here is from genome assembly GCA_027943335.1 of Chamaecyparis obtusa. Classification (NCBI taxonomy): domain Eukaryota; kingdom Viridiplantae; phylum Streptophyta; class Pinopsida; order Cupressales; family Cupressaceae; genus Chamaecyparis; species Chamaecyparis obtusa. The sequence goes on along the minus strand of BSBK01007091.1, from coordinate 324,691 downwards.
CAAATTTTACTAGTGCACCACTGAAATCTATCTTGTTAGGAGCAATTACAAAACCCCTCAAAGGTTATACCCGGTTAAGAGTATTTATAGCCTTGTTAGAAGCTACAAAAGTCTTGTTAAAGACTACCCGGTTAAGGGATTTCAAACTCCTTTTGAGAGTCACCTTGTTAGAGGATTTATACTTTAGATCCTATTAGAGATCTTGTTCACTCTATTAGGAGTGACCTTGTTAAAGGATTTTACCTACAAACCTGTTACGACTTTCCTTGAGATAGACCCAAGAATGAATGTTCTAATTATGACACTTCATGTCTGACAATTCTGCTTCAATTCTGATCACATCACCACCTAAACATCCAAATATCCTTTCTTGAGCTTTGCACGATCATAACCACCTATCACATCATCACATAAACCCTAAAACTCAATTTCAACCTTCTTTTATAAAACACTTTTTCTAAGTCGGACTTTTGCCAAAAAACATTTTACCCACTAACATAAAAATCAAATTTGATCATGCCAAAATGCATTGGTAAACTCAATAAAGTCAGCACAACATTAACCAAGTTGTAAATAAAACATTTACTAACTTTAAATTGACCGGTTGGCTGATCTAGCCAAACCCACTTTGCATGTTTCTTGTTCTTACTACCAGTGTTGCTTCAATTCTCAATAACTCATTGTATTCTTCAATCTAACTGATGCGGTCATATATGTAGTTAAATATGCATCTGTAGATGATATCTTCCAAACTGCACATCTTAACTCGATCTCCAACTCAAAATCTAGTTGCATGTACCTTACATATTGTCTTCTTTCTAATTGACTGAACACATAGTTGATTCTTCTATTTAATCCTTCAACACCGTCGGTAAAACTAATCTAATGCCTTCAATAGATCATGTTTCCAATAATGAAACACCACAATACAATCATATAATCAAAACTCATATCACCTTCATCAAATGTCAATAATCTCCCCCTTTGGCATTGATGGCAACACTTAGAAAGAAAAAAATTGTTGTGTCAACAATCTCCCCAAACAAACATATACACCATACATTCATGTAACTCACATAGCTCCCCCTGAGAATTAAAAGCATGTAATCAAACTATACTACTCTCCCTTGCATCCTAATGATCTTAGTAAAAAAAATCGTATCCATATACTACTTTCCCCCTTTGACAACAACGACAAAGGTGTTACAATGATATGCAAAAAAAAATTAAAAAATTAATAAGAACCATAGAGTAGCATATACCTATTAAATTCTACTTAATATATTATTGAAAGTTTTCTTCAGAACTTTTCCAATCACTAACCCATGACTTCTATAGATTCTCCCTAATGAATATCTGACCATGCAACAAAAATGCAAGCTCCTCTAATCAATCAATAGTGCACATAAGGTGGGTTAAGGTTTTTCTACTTCTTTCACGCTATGTTATAAAATATCTATTTTGGAAATTAGTAAGCTTTGTAACTCCATAAAATTTCCAATCATTTTGTCCTATTCTTCCTTGTAAGTCTTTAGCCTTTGGTTTACATTTCCAACTTCAACTCCAAAAGCAGTTGCAGTCCCATGAATAGGATAAAAATTCAGTGACAACAATCTCAACTCTTGTTGAGCTTCAATCTTTTTCCTTTCAATATCCTTAAAGAAGTGAGAAAAATAATAAATAGACTTTATAATCTTACCACCTTCTTGCAGTGCATCCTTCACCCAGTTCACAACCAATGAGAGAGTGTTCTTATCTTCAACAATGGACTATACTAGTTTTTCTGATCTCTTCTTAACATATTCCTTTTCTGCTCTTGTAGTGGCAACATCCTCCAAACTTTTCATCTCTTCACTGGTGGCAGTGACTAAATGTGCCAATTTCTCCATTGGAGTGGCCTTGTCATCATATGTAACTTCAGGCATTAATTAAAAAAATGTATCTCTTTTGTTTAGAACTACTTGTGCTTCCTACTTTAGCTTATCCTTCTTTGCTTTAGTATTGATTACCATTGTAAAGTTAATCATTGCTTCAGGGATCATAGTGCTCAAGTCTATTTATCCCTTAATTAGTATATCATCTTCATCAATAGATATTGTTGCCTTATATTTCTCCTTCTTAGTGGCCTTTACTTCTTGCTCTTTCTCTTCCTAATTAGTTGCACCCATGTTCTCCATTCCTAGTAGTTGTTGTTTTTTATTAAAGTAACAATAGGTTTTGAAGGGGCTCCAAAACCCTTTAATAGATACAAACTTAAGATAGAACGTTATAAGCTCCCAAAACAAATTAATCCAACCAAGAAAAAAGGTAGGATACTCAAACGACAAACCCAGAACGCTGCTAAAAAATGAACATTAGAAACAACAGTACTAAGAAGATAGCCACAATACTATCCAAAGTTCCCCTTTTTATGAGAATGAAGAGTCATGTCAAATGAAAAGGAAGACTTCTTAGATTATTTCCCTTTAACAGTGATCCAACCATCTTCGACTCTTGTTGCCTCATCTTGCCAGCGCAAGGAATTCAAAACAAAGGAACCAGCCCCTAGCAACAGTTCTGAAACAAAACCATAACAACTCCCAGCAAGAGAAGCAGGAACAACAGGTTCCACAACATAAATCACACCAGCAGGGCTGGCAGGAGTAGCAGCTGCAGAACCGCCAACAGAAAACCTGGGATCCACCAGCAAAGAGAGAGGGGGTACTTGCACAATAGAGCAATTAAGATCAGCCTCAACATCAGTCCTTATAGGAACAACAGGAGGCAAAATAGGATTCAATTCATTTTCAATAGTAGGCTTCTAAGAGCTCGAGACAGGAGCAGAATCCTTCAAAATTTGAGAAGAGATTTTTAGTACTGTATAATGCTTGGTAGAGGCATCCTTCAACCAAGTATGAGAATTTTTCTTCTTATTAAAATCAGCACAATAGAGAGTAGCATGATGACCTAATTTTAAAACATTTTCTATACCTAAAGGGGATACCCTCAAAATCTAGTTGTTGCATCCAACAACCTTTAGATGATTCAACTTTAATTTTGGAAGGAAGGCCCTGTGAAATGTCAATATCTACTAGAATACGGGCAAAAGTAGAGTGGTACATATTAGAAGAATCATCATCAATAAGAAGAAACTCCCCCAAAGCCTCACCCACCTCCTCTAGGACAACACCTTGCCAGAGATGGAGAGGGAGATTTGGGAGTCTGACCCAAATAGGAATATTAATGAAAACTTTAGTGGAAGGATTAAAATCTAGGTGCCAGGGTTTTACCATAAACAAAAATTTATCCTCCTCCCAACTATAGAAATTTTCACACAAGATCTTAGTTCTATCCTTATATCTATCAAATTTAGCAACAAAGAAACCTTTTGCTAAGGGAAAGATATGGACGTTATCTGAGATTATTGGTTCCCATTTTTGGGAAATCTAGTCATGAAGTTGAGGCAGAGTTGGCCAGAACCCTCGAAAGTGACAAATCAGAGCTTGTTCCCTAAGGGTCTCAAAGAAAGTTTCCAGCTCCCCTTCGGCAGCAACAGAGAGATTAATAGAGAGAGGGTTGCTGGTAGATATCAGAATAGTAGAAGGCACACCACAAGAAGAGCCCCTAGACCCATGCAATGCCTTAGAGGTAGCTTTAGCATAAGAACCCAGTCCAACACGATCAACAACAGTTGTAACTAGCTTAGAAATAACATTATCAGAAGGGGCAATAGGGCCAAAAGCAGAAATAAGAGGCAAAGATCTAGAAGAGTCCAAAAAAACTCCTGTAGGATCAAGCCCCTTTGTATGATGACCCGAGGCTGCAAATCCCAAAGCAGATTTTTTTAAAACTTTTGGGCAGGAAAACCCCTTCTCATCCAAACCCGCACCCACAGCTGAAGAAACAACCATGCATCCTGGAGAAAAAGAAGGAGACCTAGGGACAATAGGTGCAACCTCCCCAGCCCTAGGACGTGCTCCACTAAAAGGAGGCATGCCTAGAGAACCGACCGAAAGGGCATAAACAACACCGACACAGGAGGCAGAAGTCTCAGGCTCAACATCCAAGCACTCACCAAAAGCAGCAGCCTAGGGCGCTACACCCAGACACGAAGCAGAGGGTGACGCAATGTAGTCCTGCAGAACATTGCAGGAAGCATTGTAGGAAGGCATCGTGAAGGTAAGAGATTTCATTTTGAAATTTTTTGGTTCCTAGTAGTTGTTGTTGCTGATCATTTGTAGTTATCTTTATTGTTGTATCACTAGTTATATTCTGATCGGTACCCATGTTTACTATATCTTCTTCCTTTTTTTCGTTATGTATATCTTGTTTCTCACGTGATTCATGGTGATCTTGTGTATCCATGTGCTTATCCCATATCTCTATGACAGGGATATCACTTGTATTGATCTCATCTCTGATTTCCTCAAGTGTGATCTTCACACCGTCAACATTAAATCTCTCATCAATTTGAGTCACCACTAGATCACCCTCTTTTTCTTTTATCGGTTCATCTTTACTTTAATCCTTCATCAGACCTAAATGCTTTCTTAGAATCTCCTATGTTTCGACTGGCATCGATTGGGTCTCCCCAACTAACAACTTTGTAACTCTTATTTTGGTTTTAAATAAAGGTCTTAACTTTGCAAACATATCCTTTATTTATTCCTCAAATGAGTCAGGTAATAGGCTCAGTAGAACATACTTTACTAAATCCTTATCATATATAAGTGCTACCTTCCATCTTGCATCAATTTTATCATATATGACATTATGAATTTGTCCTTGGAGTTGGATTACAACTTGACTTGGCTTAAGCATGCTTGCAATTACAATATCTTCAACTTTTCTCTGATCTTCCTCATCAAGTAAGTGATAATACTTATTAACTCCAACAAGTATCTCATATTCTCTAACATTTTGAATAATTGCATTGACAGAAGGTGCCTTACTAGATGTAGACTTAACAATTTTATTAGTGGGAGAACCTACCACCTTGGATTTCTTGCCTTTAGCCTCGAGTTCCTTCTACTCTTTCTCAGATTATGTCCCTTCACTCTCTTCATTAGCAACATTCTCAAACCTCTTTGTGTTTTCTTTCTTCCTTTTACCTGTCACCTTTCTGTGATGTGTGTCTCCTTGACTGGTGTAGTTTTAGGTTTAGCAGACTTTCCATATCTCTTTGCAAGTGGAGAGGATTGTTCCTTCTTCACATAAGTTGCAGTCCTTGTTTGCCGACCGGTTGGGGTACTACCGATTGCACCAATAACTTCAACATCATCATCATCTTTTTCTGCACCATATGTGCTAGATTTCTTTGCAACATGTTTAGCTCTTGCTTTCTCAATCTATTCTTTTTTGAAACCTTTATGAATCATGAATTTCTCAACCTCATTTCTCACATTTCTTTCAATAATAGGTTCCATCAAATCATTGTGCACTTGAAGTGACTTCTATTGATATGTCCTAAACCTTGGAGTCTTGGTATCTATTGATTGAGCTAACAAATTCTCTGCATACATTTCCAAAATTTCTTCATCCACCTCATAACCAATAGGCATCACCCATGAGGTCCTTTTCTCAACTGCTTATATCAAACAAGTGTCTGTATCTACCATGAAGCAAATAGTGTCCTTGCACGTTTCAACAATTTTAGATGGTATCCTTTCTTTTTCATGCATCTTCTTCTGAAATTCTTTAAAGTAACCCCATACTTTGCCAGTAAAATCATTTCCCAAGATTTTGATATTGTTCTTGATTTGAATGAAAGATGGAGTATCTAATGACCATGCAATGTCATTGATACCGGGGAACATATTTTGGAAATAAAAAAATAAACACATGATCAGTTGACCATAATTGAACTTTTGCCTCTTGTCCTTTTTTATCTTTTCCAGATTCATCATTAGTTTCTCTCTCATTGCTTCACCCAAATCATAGTCTACATTTTCCTTGATCATCATATGTATTGTATGAATAGCACCACTAGGTATGCTATTTATCCAAATAGAGTGATACACCTTATAGCCAATAACCATAGATGCATACTTTACCTCTTTTTCTGTAATATCATTCACAGTTATCACACAACCATCCCACTTAGATTTTTTCAATCTGATCACTTCTTCTTTAGGAATGGTGCAAAGAACAGGTACATCACCAGTTGCACATAGACTAGTCACAACGTGGATTGCATCTTTTATGATTTTATGTGGTCATTCTAGCCACATGAATTGGTCATGAATTCTACTTAGAACATACCTAACCTTATCATCTTCAAATTCATTGAGGTAATTGACTACATGATGAAAACCTTTATTGGCTATGTGTTTATGCTCATCCTTCAACACTAAGTTATCATCACATAACTTCTTATAGTGTTCATATATTTCCCCTAATCCTAGGTCTTCCAACTTGTAGTGAATAAATTCTCTAACATCCTCTATATGCAGAACACCATAGGGCACGCTAGTTAGGACACCCGTTGGGTCATTTTCCATCAATTTAAATGGTTGTTTCTTAAACTCCAGCCTAGGTCTTTTAGTAATATATATCAAATTAGGAGTATCCATCCTAAATTATCAACCACAAATGCAGATATCAGATAAATACCTTAAACAATTTGCAACTAGGGTTCTTGTTGAAGAACACAACTACAATCGATTGATTTGCTCTTCCAGACCAACACAAACAATCTCTCCTTATCACTTGGATCTCTAGAAATGTCTCGAACAATGCTTCTTTCACTCCACAAAAACTTTCAAAATGTGCAAGGTAAAAATGAAATCCAAAGTAGCCCCTTTATCTACCTTTGCACATGTACATTAAATGCACTTACTGATAGAACTTACCTTTTCACCGTATTGATCCAAAAACTCATTACCGATTATCAAAACACCATGTAGTTTATCAAAACTTCACAATACACTCCAAAAGACCTTATTCCATCTTATAATACTTATAGATCTTACCACACACCTAAAGGGGGGTCGGAAGATGGATTCAACAATACTTTCTCCCCCTAAGCTACATGAAGGATTAGTTTGATGAAGAATTCTCCACACCTGATGGAGATGTGGATCCCTTCGATGTCTTACTATCTTACTTATTGTTCCAAGTCTTGTTTATCTCTTTCCTAGTCTCTTCTACATTCACAATTTTCTTTCCTTTTCAGTTGTTTGATTGGTTTACCGATTGGTTCCTTAACCTGCAATTCCTTGATATATGTCCAATCTTGTGACAATAAAAACATGTCATACCAGTTGATCTATATGGTCTAGTATTACCTCTTGTAGACCTCATTATACAATTCACAATCATGTGTCTATAGTTACCATAGATTGAGCATGTGACATTTAATTGCCTCTCCCTTTGGTAAGGTCTTTCCTAGTTCACAAGTAACCTTTGATTATTCACTCTTGATTTGTACTCATCAACTTTGTGGCCATATTTATTGTAGTTTTAACAGTGACCATCAAAGCTAGATCTAATACTGGATCTAGATCTACAATCATGAGTAGTATGTCCATACTTATTGTAGTTGTAGCAATATCCATCAAAAGTGCTAGCTCTATTTGTAAACCTACTTCTACATACATTTGCATTATGACGCACCTTATGAAAATTGAAACATACAAGCTTGTAAGATTTCTTACCAGAATTTCTTTGTGTTACCTTTAGTGGAAAATTTCCTTCTTGCTTGATCTCCTTTGTTCCAGAAGATTCACCAACTTCAAAAGTAGTATAACTAGTATATCCTAGGCCTATGGTCTCTTTACTTCTTCTTTGATTTTTGAGTTGTTCATCAAGTTTTGTAGTACTTTCATTAAATTTCTTCAGCAGATCATTAGCAGTCTTCAATTCTCCTTTTAATTGCTCATTCTCTTTTCTTAGATTCTCATTCTTCCTTAGGGATTTTACATTTTCTTCATTTGTATCATCTAGATGTTCATGCAATGTACCAACTTCTTGTCTTGACTTGAAAATTTCATCCTCTACAACTTTTAGTGTTTCATCCTTGGCCTTTAGGGCATCTTCTGCAATTTTCCTTGTATTCTCTACAAATCTCCTTGCTTCCAACTCTTCACATATTTTGATTGATTGAGCTTCAATATCTCTCTTAAGCTTTTTCTTGTCTTTGTGCAATTGTTCATTCTCCATAGCCATGGCTTCTAGGGATGCTTCAGATTCCTTAGATCCACTTTGTTCAGACAATTGATCAATGTAGCGATGACTCTCATTTAATTGTTTAACAACCTCTTGTCATTTGGCTATTGATTGCTTCAGCTGATCTTTCAAATCTTTGATAACCCTTTTAGCTTCATCAAGTTGCCTCTTGTATCTCAAACTCTCCATATTTTCCTTAAGGATCCTTCTCGGGCTATTAGGATTTTTAAAGGGAACTTTGGTCTGATATCATTTGTTATTATTATCAGGCACTGAGAGGGGGGTGTGAATAAGTGCATCCACAAGTCTGAAACCTTTAACAATAATCTTCCATAAGATCCAACATGAAAATGATAATATAATATAGAAGCATATAACAACTAAAACATTCACACACAATGAACTCAAGGCACAAGATTTTTTCTCGTGGAAACCCTTGTTAGAGGGAGAAAACCACATGTGGGAATGATGTCCACAAATTTCACTAGTGCACCACTGAAATCTGCCCTATTAAGAACAATTACAAAACCCTTTTGAGGTTATACCCAGTTAAGAGTATTTATAGCCTTGTTAGAAGCTACAAAAGTCCTTTTAAAGGTTACTCGGTTAAGGGATTTCAAACTCCTTTTGAGAGTCACCTTGTTAGAGGATTTATACTTTAGATCTTGTTAGAGATCCCACTCACTCTATTAGGAGTGACCTTTTTAAAAGACTTTATATGCAAATTTGTTTGGGATTTCCTTGAGATAGACCCAAGAATGAATGATCTGATTATGACACTTCTTGTCTGACAGATCCATTTCAATTCTGATCACAATGCCACCTAAACATCCAAATATCCTTTCTTCATCTTTACACGATCATAACCACCTATCACATCATCACATCAACCTTAAAACTTGATTTTGACCTTCTTTTATAAAACATTTTTTCTAAGTCGGGCTTTTGCAAAAAAAAACATTTTACTCACTGATGCAGGAGCATCCTAGGATTCTTGGAAATCTTGTATCACCCAAAAATATGTTTATTTTGAAAGGCAGATTAGTAGTTTTGATCTTAGTTGGTGAAGTATTTTCTCAGTCTTGGAGTATGGTTGCTCGGTTACAATGTTTACCGGGGTTCTCGGTCTCTGAAGAACTCTTGGTAACTGAAGGCGTCAGTTTTCCTGGTGCTCGATGATAAATGTGTTGCTCGGTGATGCTTGGTGTGGTCAATTATTTCCCAGCTACTCAGTAAATGGTCTTACCGACTGGTGTTCTTGAAGATTTGCTTAGCCAACTTGGTGCATTTATTGTTGGTAGCTGTTGTTACAGGCCGACATGTTGAATTTAATAATTGTAAGGCTATTTGAGAGCCGACTTGTATTGCATTTAATATTTGTTTGTAAGAGTTAATAGTTTCATCCAGTCGACTTGTGGCTAATGATTAGTATTTAAAGGGTGTTGGGTAGTTGTTTAGGCAGAAGTCCGGGGGAACATATAGAAGCGAAGTTGTGGAAAAGATCCTGCGAGATCTTGCAGATCAAATAGATTTCTGATAGTTTGTGATAATAGAGCTAGTGGTTGAGGCTTGGAGACAAGGAGATTGCTTGGTGGCTTGTGAGCACAAGTTTAGATCTTCCTTGGGGTTTTCATTAGTTGATGATTGTTTAAGGACTGGACTAGCTAGAATCAGACCGGATCTTGTTGATCTCTCATAATTTACTGCTTGTTTGTATTTGGCCATAACTGGGAAGGCCTTACAGCTTGACACATTGCATGTAATCAGTGAATTTATGAATGAATATTTTTGTTCTCTTCCAGATCTAGTGTTATTGTTGTGTAATTCCACTGTGTTGTGGTTTGGCTGCAAGTTTGGACAGTCCTTAATTAGATCCTCCATCCTTGGCTGCATCAAGTGGTATCAAAGCGAGTTGATCTTGAATGTGCGGATAGATCGCCGAAGGAGAGGCATTTTGCACCAGGATCTTGGATTAAAGATGCCTCTGAGGAGAGCTCATGAGATCTCTAAGGAAGAACCTATTGGAGAATTCAGTCTTGATGATTTTAGAGCTTTATATAAACAAGTGCAAGATCTACAAGAGGAATTGAGAAAGAAGACTACATCGAAAGAAGATAGTGATGATGAATCTGAGGAAGAAGATCATTTTGAAGAAGTTGTAGAAGAAGCTAGGGATCCAGAAGAAAATCAAATCCTGAAGGCTATGTCTAAAATTGGGAAAAGACCTAAGATTGAAGTTTCTACATTTTCTAGAAGCCTTAGGCTAGAAGAGTTGATTGATTAGATTAATGAGATAGATGAATTCTTTGAGTATGAAGAAATAGAAGATCCTGATAGAGTTAGATTTGCAAAGACTAAATTGAAGGGTCATGCAAATATTTGGTGGAGGGAAGTTCAGTTGGAAAGAAGTAGGAGAGGAAAGGAAAAGATCACTAGATGGAACCAAATGGTTGACAAGTTGAAGAAGCAATTCATTCCAGTGGATTATGAGTTAGACATGTTTAAAAAGATGCAAGCCTTGAAGCAGACCAACAAATCAGTGCAGGAGTATACTGAGGAGTTTTACAGAATCCTGATTAGGACTGGTCATTCTGAAGCTAATAAAGAGAAGGTTGCTAGGTATGTATATGGTTTGAGACCTATTATTCAAGAAGAGTTACTTGCTATTCGAATGGAAACAATAGGAGATGCTTATCAGATGACATTAAAGATTGAAGAGAAGTGGAATAAGAAGTTTGAAGGAAGACAAAACAATAGGAATAAAGGTGGTAAGACTAGTGAAATAGTTGCTGAAAGTAATGTGGTAGAGAATCCTAAGAAGACTGATGTAGGATCTGGCAGTGGTCAAGTCACTAATAATTTTAATACTAGACAGAGAGGAAGGTGGAAAAATGAGTTCACTGGTACTTGTTATCAATGTGGTGAAGAGGTTCATAGAAGTTTTCAATGTCCTAAGAAAAGAGTTGCACTAACTACCGAAGAAGACATTGAGAATGTTGCAGAAAAAGGTGAATTTATTATCACTAGGAGGTTCTCTACATGTGTCTAGGAACCAGTACAAAGAATAAATTTTTTCAGAACTAGATGTAAGTGCAAGAATTGTAATACCCCAAAAATGGGCTATAAGTTCATTAATCTCCCATATCAACAATTCGAATGAAATCGACATCAAAGTCCTAATCTAAGGCACATCTACACATCATCGAATCTAATTGATTATCTTAAATTCTGCATCGGGGAATATTCCTAGCAATATTCTTAATTATCTTAATTACCTTTAATTTAATGATTATATCGTGTAGTCCCAATGTCTAGCAAGGTGGAGAACAAGAGGGATTGGCAAGCTGGTGGAAGAGATGGAAGACAAGAGAATGAAGGATAATGAAGGGAAGAAATCCTCAAGAATACCCAAGCTAGGGAAAAATTGTCATGTAAAAGCACTTTTGGACAAGTAATGAAAGGCCAGCATATGATAAGTCGCAAGAGCATGAAAGGATGCAATCCAAAGGAGTAGACATGTCAAGAGGCTTCATAGCACCATGTTTTACTCTCTTTTTTCTTTTTTTATTAGATCAAGACCAAAGGGGAAAAGGATAGTGATAGGTGAAAATGAATGGAGGAAGATGGATATGAAGGCTAAACATGGAAGGAATGAAAGCAAGATCATCGTAAGATAGCTCACAAAATAGCCAAATGTTCGTGTATAGATCAACATTGTCAAGATCAAAGAGAGAAGATGATATGGATGAAATATGTAGAAGAACTACACATGATGCCTGATTGCCAGGTTTTCATCATGGTACTTATCCAAGACACCAAAAGGGAGTGGTTTTCACCATAGGATGAATTTATTTCTCTTTACTTTTGCTACCAAGGTGCTTGTTTCCAGGTTTTCACCAAGGCACATTTTCAATTTTTTTTAATTTTTCATTTCTTTTTGAATTTTTGGAAGAAGGCAAGCTTTTTAGATAGTGCTCCTTGAAAGGATAAACCATGATATGCCAAGGAATCAAAATGATATGCTCAAAGATGCTGATAGGGAAAGGGAGATGGAAGAGAAAAATGAAGGATAAGGTTTTATGTAAAGCGAGTGAGGTTGGAAGATAGGAGGAATAAGCAAATGAGGAAAAATGATAGAAGGTAGAAGGATAATGCATGGAAGGATTGTGAAAGGGTAGATGGAAATGAAGGCAAGCTCAACATCAACACATACCTTGAAGGTGTTAAGGAATATAAATCTGGAGATATAATATAATCTGAAGATATGCAGAAGAATACAATTGCCTTGGTGATTGATTGATTCTACCACACTCAACGACTATATATATATAAGTTAGAGGAGTTTAACATGAACAGTCATGACTTATCATATATGATAAGCCATGATTGTTCATTTAATAAATCAACTTTAACAAAGGATTAACGTTATGTTCCAGCACAAATATTAAACACGAACACAATAATTTAACACTCCCTCTTGAGAGAGAGTTTAATAGAACTTTTCATATCATGATATTTGACCCAATCCAAGACACTTACAGAATGTCAATCATGATGAGTTACTACATAGTAATAATATAAATGTTAAGATGTCTGGTCCTATCCGGGACAAACCCTTTCGGGAGTCGATCTTAACAATTTTATTACCCAACAAATAACATAAGTAACAAGATGTCTGGTCCTATCCGGGACAAACCCTTATGGGAGTCGATCTTGTATTACTCATAAGCAACAAGATGTCCGGTCCTATCCAAGACAAACCCTTTACGGGAGTCGACCTTGAAGCCTGGTTACTATTGACAAGATCGTCACCTTGACATAGTAACCTATATACACAGAAGATCGTCATCTTCAAAAATTTGAAATATTTCAATATTTTATTTTATTCATGAATAAAAATGTACATAATTACATTCATATTTTGATCAAACCGATTTTACCTCTGAAGAAATCTGTCTTTACCTTTGCAAGAGGTTTAGTAAAGATATCCGCATTTTGTTCTTCAGTACTGATGTAGACCAATTTAATGATCTTCCTGTCTACCATATCTCTCACATAGTGATATGGAATTTCTATGTGTTTTGATTGATTGTGAAAAACAGGATTCACAGAGAGCTTAATACAACTCTGATTATCACAATGAATAATAGTAGGTTCTAAAGATTTACCAAATAGGTCAAAAAGTAATTTTCTTAACCATACTGCTTCTCGAGCTCCCATGGATGCAGCCATGTACTCAGCCTTTGTAGAACTCAGAGCAACTACAGATTGTTTCCGACTAAACCAAGAAATCACTGCAGAACCTAAACTGAAGCAAACTCCTATGGTACTCTTACGATCTGAGGAACTTCCTGCCCAATTTGAATCTGAGTAACCTTGAAGTTGAATTTTAGTTTTGTCATATTTTAGCCCAAGTTCACTTGTACCTCTTAAATATCTCAAAATGTGTTTAGCTGCCATTAGATGTATCTGCTTAGGTTCACACATGAAGTGACTTAATACATTGGTGGCATAGCAAATATCAGGACGTGTGTTTCCCAAAAACATGAGAGATCCAACTATTTGTCTGTAAAGTGTAAAGTCTGCAAGTTCTGAATTTTCTGCTTCATCTTTTAACTTGTGAAGGTTAGTTTCCATTGGTGTAGCTAAAGGTTTACAATCTGACATATCAAATCTATTCAGAATGTCAAAAATGTATTTCTTTTGACTTAGGAGAATGTAATCTTTCTTTTGAATAACTTCAAGTCCTAAAAAATAGTGAAGTAGGCCCATATCCTTCATGTCAAATTCAGCTATTAGATCCTTCTTACATTTTTCAATAAAATAGTCTTCTCCTGTAATGAGTAAGTCATCGACATAGAGAACTAGAATTATCATGTCACCTTTTTCATTTTTGAAGTATATATTAGGGTTTGCAGTATTCTTAGAGTACCCTAATTTGCTCAAGCAATGATCGATTCTTTCGTACCATGCTCTGGGAGCCTGCTTAAGTCCATAGAGTGCTTTCTTTAACTTGCAAACGTATTTATCTTTGTCATGGGTGAAGAATCCTTCTGGTTGTTCAATGTAAACTTCTTCCTCAATTTTTCCATTTAGAAATGTAGTCTTAACATCCATCTGATGTACTTTCCATTCTTTGGAGGCTGCAATGGCAAGTATGGTTCTGATAGATGTGTAACGTGCTACTGGAGCAAAAGTTTCTTCATAGTCAATGCCTGCTTTCTGAGAAAAACCTCTTGCAACAAACCGAGCTTTGTTTTTATCAATACTGCCATCAGGTGCATATTTGATTTTGAATAGCCATTTTGATGATACAACTGACTTATGTTTAGGTCTAGGAACAATATCCCATACATCATTTTTCAAAATGGACTGATATTCTTCAACCATTGCTTCCCTCTAGGCTTGATTTGATAAAGCTTTCTCAACACTCACAGGTTCAGATTCTGAGAGTTCAGTTAGAAGTGCAGTGTAACATTTTTGAGTTCTAGTTCTTTTGTTCTCTCTAAAGATTTGTGCTGGTTCCACATTGTTCTCTTCAAGTATTTTCCTAGCCCATAATGGTCTCTTTTTATTATTTTCATTATCTGAGCAAGAAGGTTCAAAATCCAGGATTTCTTCTTCATTATTTATAGGTGCTGAATTCATGTCTGAATTTATATTCTCCCTCTCTTTCTCTAGTGAGAGATCTCTATCAAGATCTATAGAAATGTTATCTTCATTATCTGTAGATAAGAAGTTTTCTTCAAATTTAACATCTCTGCTTTTTTCTACTGATTTCTGACCAGGTATATAGATTCGGTATCCTTTGGAATCCTCACTGTATCCTAGGAAAATACCTTTCTTGCCAGAAGGTTCTAATTTAGTCCTCTTCTCTTTTGGTACATGTATATACACGGGACAGCCAAACACCCTTAAGTGACTTAGGTCAGGTTTGACTCCTGTGAATACTTCTTCTGGTGTGGTGTTTTCTAGTATAGCATGAGGGCATTTGTTTTGAATATAAACTGCAGTGTTAGCAGCTTCTGCCCAATATGATATGTGAATATTTTGGTCATGCATCATGACCTTTGTTGCTTCAATGATGGTCCTGTTCTTCCTTTCTGCTACTCCATTCTATTGAGGATTATAAGCTATAGTATACTCCCTCTTAATCCCAACATATTTACAATAGTTTTTGAAATTTTTAGAGGTGAATTCCCCACCATTGTCTGATCTAAGAATTTTGATTTTCTTACCAGTTTGGTTTTCTACTAGTGCTTTAAGTTCTTGAAATTTGGCTAGAACCTCACTTGACTCTTTAAGTTTTAAGAAATATATCCATGATTTCCTTGAATAGTCATCCACAAAGATTAAGTAATATAGAGCACCCGAGAAGGAAGGTGTAGACATAGGACCACACACATCAGTATGGATAAGTTCTAGAATGTTATTTGACTTATGTTCACTTGGAGGAAAAGATCTTTTAATGTTCTTCCCTAATGCACATCCCTTACAAATGCTAGAGTGTTCAGATTTTAAGAGAGGTATGCCAGAGGTGATCTTAGACAATGTTGGAAGGGCACTATATCTAATATGACCTAGTCTTTTGTGGCAAATCTCATTATTTTGATGAACATTGTGATTTAGGGCTACCTTTTGTTCATTACATAACTTGTACAAGCTACCTTCTCTGTTCCCTATATGAATGGCATTTTTTATATTAGAATTTTTAGTCCAGAGAAGGACTTTATCTTCATTGAAGGTTACCCTGTATCTTTGATCAGCTAGTCCAGAAATGGAGATTAAATTTCTCTTGATTCCTGGTACATACAAAACTTCTTTCAACTGTAGAGTTACTCCATCTCTTATCTTTAACAAACAGGTCCCAATTCCTTTTATCGGATAAGAGGAGTTGTCACCAATAGTTACCTCTTCTGAAGAGTTCCCTGAGAAGGTTTCGAATTGATCTCTGAATCCAGTGATGTGTCTGGAAGCACCACTATCTATTATCCACGTACTTTTATTAGAATTTAATTCACTTGCTAAAGCCAAGAAAAGGAGAGAAATTTCAGATCTTTTTACTTCCACTAGGGCAGCTTGTATTTTTTGTTTTTCCAGGCAATATTTGTGAATATGTCCGTATTTGTCACATTTGTAACATTTTACCATGGAAAGATCCCTTTTATTGAATTGTTTCCCATTGTTAGATTGTCTGAATTTTCTCTTCCTTTTGTGAGATGTTATCTTGTTGCTTTTAATGTGGAGAGCTTGTAATTCATTTCCATTATTAGACCCCATTCCTCTGGAAGCAAGCCTGGATTCCTCTTGGGTACAATCATTCTTTAATTGCTCAAATTTAGGTAATGGTGGTCTGGTGCTTATACATTGAATGAAGGTTTCCCATGAGGTGGGTAAACCTTTGAGAGCAATTAGGGTGAGTTCAGAGTCTTCTACTGTATTTCCAATGCAGAGCAGTTGGTCTCTTATTTCAGAGATTCTCAAAAAATAAGAAGTGATAGTTTCTTCCTTGTTCATTTTCATATTTAGAAGTTGACTTTTCAATGTTAACATTCTACTGGCATTGTTGATTTCAAATGTGTCTTGAATTATTTTAAACATTTCAAAAGCACTGGTAATTCTAGATATGCTAGGAAGAATTGAGTCTTTCACAGAGTCAATTATTAGTTTTCTGGCTTTATTGTTTCTCCTTTTCCATATTGTCTTCTCTGTTTCATCTTCGGGTATTTTAATATCTTTTTCTATATACTCTTCTAATTCAAGTTCCATCAGAAGAGATGTAAGTCGAGTTCTCCATGATATAAAGTTAGAGGCACCTTCTAATCTATCTTCCATTCTCATGCATTGAGCCATTTTTGAACAATTAAACTCAACATTTTTATTAAAAAAATATGCTCAACTGAAGGTTATTTATTTATTTTTATTTTTTTCTT
Organism: Chamaecyparis obtusa; assembly: GCA_027943335.1. Classification (NCBI taxonomy): domain Eukaryota; kingdom Viridiplantae; phylum Streptophyta; class Pinopsida; order Cupressales; family Cupressaceae; genus Chamaecyparis; species Chamaecyparis obtusa. The sequence goes on along the minus strand of BSBK01007091.1, from coordinate 307,613 downwards.
ATTTCCTTTTAATAACCTGGCTCTGATACCATGTTAAGGAATATAAATCTGGAGATATAATATAATCTGAAGATATGTAGTAGAATACAATTGCCTTGGTGATTGATTGATTCTACCACACTCAACGACTATATATATATAAGTTAGAGGAGTTTAACATGAACAATCATGACTTATCATATACGATAAGCCATGACTGTTCGTTTAATAAATCAACTTTAACAAAGGATTAACGTTATGTTCTAGCACAAATATTAAACACGAACATAATAATTTAACAGAAGGGTGGTGAGAAGATGGAGGAATTGTGAATGAAGGAATACGTGAAGGAATATGGCGAATGGATAGCAGAGGTTGTGGTTTAGGCTCATGGAATGGAGGAATGCTTTTGGAAGAAGATGAAGTGGAAGTCTTTGGAAGCTTGAATGTCAACTTAACTTTTTGCTCAACACCAAATTCTTTCAAGAGAGACTTTGGAATCCATATAGCCGTAGGCTTTTCATTTCTTTTTGGTAATTTGGAGAGAATATCTTTAATGATGGATTTTGGAACCCATACTTGTCTTGTAGTTTTCGTCTTGGATATCTCTTTTGACTTTATGCATCCATGTCATTTAGAGGAGACATGGTGATCCTTTTTTGATGGATTCTTGTATTGCTTCTTTTTCTTGTATTGAACATTCAAGTTACTTCCAAAAGACTTGGGACTTGTGGAAGAAGAAGGAGGATATGACTGGTTTAGATGGGTGGGTGGATAAAAAGGATTCAAGGGTATGCATCTATGTTGATCTTGAGGAAAGATGGGAGATGGAGGGATGTAAGGACCCAAGATGGATGGAAAATTAGGAGAGTTAGGAGGGGAAAGTGAAGGGACATAAGGACCCAAGATGGAAGGCAGACGTGAAGCCCTTAGTAGTGGTGGAGGAGGTCCAAGGATGGATGCGGAAGATGCAAATGAATAATCAATAAGCTCATCAACATCTATATGGCAACCAAGGATATCAACATCTTTAGAGTGAGCATTAGGATTTTCAATAGAATCATGGATATCTTGAATATGAGCACCTTCTTTGATAGGATTGTTCAAAGCTTGTAAAGACTTAGGAAGAGTAGAAAGTGGAAGCGAACATGGAGTGGTAGAATAAGAAGATGGAAGACTTTGATCTTGACAAGGATCTTTGGATAGCATAAGTGCATAATTTTTTTCTTGATTTTCAATAGGCTTAACATCAGAAGTAACAACACCATTTTTACCAACCTTAATGGAAGTATCATCTTTGGAAAGCGCAAGTGTAGTAAGGTTATTTTGATCGTCAATAAGCTCAACAGTGTAAGTAGTAGCTTGATCTTGCTTAGGAGAAGACTTAAGACATGGTGGAATGCATGAAAAAGGGTGTACAGGATCAAAAGAACCATGAAGCGGATAAGAGACATCGGGAAAAGGAGTGGATGACATGGAGGGTTCTTGATCTTGATCTTTCTTTATGTTCTTTTCTTCATCATTTTTAGAGTCCTCGTGACATGGAGCCACTTCTAAGGACAAGGAAGCATGTTGGGATTGTATGGAAGACTGTTGTAGAGATGGTGGAGGACTAGCTGAAGTAGGCATCATAGCATATAAAGGCTTAGGCTCTTTAGGTTTAGCATTATTGAAATTATTTGCAGCCAAGTGAAGGTTAGCTTGAGTTTCTTTAAGAGGTAGCCCTTGAGGATAACTATAGGAAATCGCATGAAAATTATTAGGACCTTTGGTGGATGAAGGATATGTGAAAGATTTGATAAGCTTGGAAGCTTTAGGAAATGTATGGGTATTGGAGGAAGTAGGGGATGGAAGGGAACCATCACAAGACAAAGGTTCAACATTAACATGATCTTTCTTGAGAGTATAATCTTTATTTTCAACATGAGAGTTCTTAGAGGAGAGATCCTTGTAGTATTGATGCTTCAAGCTAGCACGATGCATTTTATAGTCCTCAACAGTAGTAGATGGATCATAATCAAGGTATTGTTCACAAAAATCATCAAAGTCTTTTTCAAAATCAAAATCATATGGATCACCATCACGATCTATCCAATGTGACATCCCATTTCCAGTAAGCAGGAACACACGATGAGGAGGACTCTTAGGAATAGAGGTGTCATAGGTATCATTATATTGTCCATCATCATGGTCATCATAGTCTCCAAAGATGAATGTGTCACTCTCCATGGAAGAGGTATCATAAGGATTATCACATTGCTCAAATTCTTTCTGGGGGCATGGTGACATGTACAAGTCTTTATCAAATGGAAAATGGCATAGAGCTTCCATGGAGAAAATTTGTGTGTGAAAATTGTACCTGATCTGTAACCAGTACAAAGAATAAATTTGTTCAGAACCAGATGTAAGTGCAAGAATAAGGTATGTAACGTTATAGTTGATGGTGGCAATTCTGAGAACTTTGTTTCAGAAGAGATGATTAGTAAGTTGAATTTGGAAAGAAAGAAACATCCTAATACTTATTAGATTAGTTGGATACAAGATGTGTCTAAGGTTAGGATTGAAGAACAATTCTTGGTTAATTTTCAGATTGGATCTTATCATGATGAAATATTGTGTGATGTATTACCTATGGATGCTTGTCATCTATTGCTCGGGAGGCCTTGGCAATTTGATAGAAATGTTTTGTTTGATGGTCGTGAAAACACCTATGTGGTCAGGCATAACAAATCTAGGCATAAGTTGTTACCTTTACAGGAGACAGGGACTAAGGAATGTGGGGTTGTCAAGTGTTGTCCGTGTGACCAGGACAAACCTCAGGAGCACAGGGTTGATGAACCTATTCATACAAGGTCTAGTTTGAAAGAAAAGGAAAATGATATATCTAAAGAGTTTATTGAGATTAAGAGATGGGTGGTCTTCCTTACAAAAATAGTACAACAAATAATGACATTGATGACAGAGAGATGCAAATGATGCCAAGTTGATGGAGGAGTCTGGAGAGCATGGGATTTACCGAGGTATTGATGTGATCAGTAGTGGAAGGGATGGTCAGATTCGGTTGTCATCAGTTGTAGACAGGAAAGATAAGAGAAGTGGGAAGTAGGAAACCTTGTTGCAAGGGACAATGGATGAAGTGAAGACAACTTGGAATGAAGGACAAGAGGAGATATGGGTTAAGAACAGATATGGCATACCTGTTCTGATTCCCTTAAGACATCCCTGATTTCCTTATGAGAAAATCTTCTTTACCTGGGGTGTCTGATGCAGGAGCATCCTAGGATTCTTGGCAATCCTATATCACCCAAAAATATGTTTGTTTTGAAAGGCGGATTAGTATTTTTGATCTTATTTGGTGAAGTATTTGCTCGGTCTTGGAGTATGGTTGCTTGGTTACAGTGTTTACTGGGGTGCTCGGTCTCTGAAGAATGCTCGGTAACTAAAGGTGTCAGTTTTCTTGGCGATTGGCAATAACTGCATTGCTTGGTGATGCTTGGCATGGTCAGTTATTTCCTTGTTGCTCGATAAATGGTCTTATCGACTGGTGTTCTTGAAGATTTGCTTGGCCGACTTGGTGCATTTATTGTTGGTAGCTATTGTTACAGGCTGACATGTTGAATTTAATAATTGTAAGGCTATTTGAGAGCTGACTTGTATTGCATTTAATATTTGTTTGTAAGAGTTAATGGTTTCATCTTGCCGACTTGTGGCTAATGATTAGTGTTTAAAGGGTGTTGGGGTAGTTGTTTAGGACAGAAGTCTGGGGGAACAAATAGAAGCGAAGTTGTGGAAAAGATCCTGTGAGATCTTGCAGATCAGATAGATTTATGATAGTTTGTGATAATAGAGCTAGTGGTTGAGGCTTGGAGACAAGGAGATTGCTTGGTGGCTTGTGAACACAAGTTCAGATCTTCCTTAGGGTTTTCATTAGTTGCTGATTGTTTCAGGACTGGAGTAGCTGGAATCAGACCAGATCTTGTTGATCTCTCAAAATTTACTGCTTGTTTGTATTTGGCCATAACCGGGAAGGCCTTACAACCTGATGCATTGCATGTAATCAGTCAATCTATGAATGAAGATTTCTGTTCTCTTTCAGATCTAGTGTTATTGTTGTGTAATTCCGCTATGTTGTGGTTTGGTTGCAAGTTTGGACAGTCCTTAATTGGATCCTCCATCCTTGGCTGCATCACTCACCAACATAAAAATCAAATTTGAATCGTGCTAAAATGAATTGGTCAACTCAATAAAGTCAACACAACATTAACTAAGTCATAAATAAAACATTTACTAACTTTAAATTGACCATTTGGTTGATCTAGCCAAACCCACTTTGCCTATGTCTTGTTCTTACTACCAGTATCATTTTAATCCTCAATAACTCACTGTATTCTTCAATCTAACTTATGTGGTCATAGATGTAGTTAAATATGCCTCTATAGATGATGATATCTACCCAACCACACATCTTCACTCAATCTCCAACTCCAAATATAGTCATTTGTACCTTACATATTGTCTTATTTCCAATTGACTGAACACTTAATTGATTCTTCAATTTAATCCTTCGACACCATCGGTAAAACTGATCCCATGCCTTCAATAGGTCATGTTTCCAACAATGAAAACACCACAATACAACCATATGATCAAAACTCAGATCACCTTCATCAAATGCCAATAGATTAGTAGTACCTTAATTCTATTTTCCTCGATGATTTGTAGAATATTTAAAAACAATAAAGATTTGATTACTTCCTAGTAATGGGAGTAGCACTTCAAGATCATAAGTAAGGAATATACTCAAAAGAACTCAATGAAGATATAAAAATTCATTCGTTATTAATGATTGATAAATATTATTGAATGATATGAAAACTATGACTTAAGTCATGAATTTTGTAATCTATCATAGGAATTGTTGAATGAAACTAATATCTCTTATATGATTAATAGTACCTTAATTCTCCTTTCCTAGATGATTTGTAGAATACTTATAAGCATTAAAGCTTTGTTGACTTTTTGGTAATGGTAGTAGCACTTCAAGATTATAAGTGAGGACTATACTCAAAAGAATTGAATGAATATATATAAAGATTCATTTGTTAAATATGTTTAATAAGTATTGTCTAATAATATGAAAACTATAACTTATGTGTTGAAAAGTGTAATCTATCTTACAAACTAGTGAATGATATTAATTATAATCTCTAGTATTATTAGATTACCTTTATTTATGGTAAATATTTCTAATTACCATGATGAAAAACTTGGGCATGTTCTGAGCTATGATGTTTTATATGTTTGTGTTTAGTAAAGGATAAGTTGTGCCATCTATTTAGAAGGAATACGAATTTGTATCTACTTATTTCAATGGGTCTTGAATATGGAGGAACAAAGAAGGGTAGATATCTAAATATGACCTATTTGTCTATAGTTATCTTAACAAGGGGTAAGTGCACCAAGTTGCCGGTCACAAAAAGTGGCCACGTGATGAAACAAACACAAATTTTCACAAAACCTGTCTGTGTTATTTAAAATTTGAAATCACTTGGCTCGGAGAAACCGAGCCTAATTTGCTCAATTAAAAAATACTAAAAGTTCTTCATAACCTGTATAGGTTATGAAGAACTATACATTTTTTGCATTTCACGTGGCCAAGCTCATTTCCACCGTGAAAACCAGCTTAACAACAGCTTCTAGGTTCCCAAAGTCCACAAAACTCGAGCGTGTTTGCCTCTATTTTGCATTTTCAGCTTTTAAACCAATTTCTAACAATGCCACGTTGTTGAATATGTAAGAATTTAATTTTTTTATTGTTTAAAAAAAAAAAAATTGAATTGAAGTAGGGTTTATTCAATTGATTTAAGTTTTTTTAAATTAATTTTATGTCAGATTCTCAAAATAATCCCCAATGAAATTACAAACAATGATGACCTCTTCCTGAACAACCACCACAAGCAAACCATCAAAATGTTGCACATCAAGATCAAAAAAACCCTCAAAATGTCACTCCTTAACAACCATTGCCACCCCAAAACCCTCCATGCCCTCTAATAGAACTTTTACAAGCCACACAAGAGGATCTTATAAGCTTCCTTACACAGAACACTACTCAAATTACTATGATAGTGAATAGGTTGAGGTCCTCTACTCATGAGCACCACTCATCCCTCACCACAACCCTATAATCTATAGCAAATAGTTCTAGGGGGTATCTAGAAAAGTTATGAAATGGGTTCATATAGGGATAGATGTCGTGCATTTTATGTCGATGGGTTGTCATATGATGAGGTGAAAAGAAAGAGCATACTTAAAGATGACATATGTGTTCTTTTCATTGATCTTAAAACTAATAACACCCTACTTAGTGATACAAATAGGTTTCCTGTGCATTGGTGTGTCCACGCTAGGATGAAAAATGGATTTTGGGATAGGTGGTATATGGTCTTTGACTAACCACCTTGTAACAATTGGGAGGTGCCTCTATATTTTTTGATAAAGATATTTTGTGAGTTTATCCTCATCTTGAAGCCAAATTATTTTGACATCTAACAGTTCCAAGGTAGAGGGAGAGACTCTTCACATGATAGACCTGGGGCTCAGAGGGTGGTAGACGCTCGACAAAGGATGTCTTTAGCTACTAAAATTCTATGGAGTTACAAACTCTTCATGTAGCTTCGTCATTGAATGATACCAATGTTCAACATGACACACAATTAGTTAGACCAAAGGATGGATCAACACTTGTGCCACCTCCATCATCATCAGATCTACCATTTTGGAACACAGTCCATCGAGCATATGTGCACTAGATGCCAGAATATATGTTCTAGGGTTGATACTGATGTGAATAAGGATAGATCGACATCCCATTCATGTGCACGTTGTAGGAGTAGATTCCATGCTTCTACTGCAAAGGATGTGTCCCTCATTGACGAATTGATGACCATGGTGTTTTCTAGTGGAGAGAAGATGTAGGTGTGTTTATTTGTGTTTATGACATGTTATTAATTAATCACCAAAATCTTATAAAAGTAAATAAATTTTTATTTATAGAAATAATTAATGTGATATATGAATAATATGCAATGTAGGGTGCAACAGGTGGTGTGAGTACATCGTGTAGTATTTGTTCCACTCCACGTAAACAAGTAGCTTTCACACCTAAGGTAAACATTTTAAATATTGTTAAAAATAGAATAATATGTTGGTTTCAAAATGTTTTTTTATTAATATATATATATTTATTTGGTGTTTTATATGGCTTATTAGGGGATTAGATGTTCCAAGTTGATGATGTCACACTTTCGACCGTTGACTTTGGCCTAGAAAGCTTTTGCGGTATCATATTTTGCACAACTCTTATTTACAATTTTAATTGAATCCATTTGGTTCATTTAGATTTAGATTTTTTTGACTTAGATTTAATATTATATATTCAATTCTCTTATATTAATTTTGTTTTTGTTAGGTTACCCCACTTGGCTCAAGGACATCTCATGTATGAAAGGCATCTTCCAATACACCAAGACAAAATGATATCCTCGTGAACACCCAAACACCAAAAGGTAATTTATTACAATTTAAATTTATTTGTTGAAATGTATTATGACTAAACATATACATGTAGATCTTGATGAATGAACCTAATTAATTTATTCTATATATAGAAACAATTGGGATTTACAGAATTAATGAATGCACTTGATGTCATAGAGGTTTAGGAGTGGAAAGAGGTAATATTTTCATATTCACTTTCGATTGCATTCTTGTTTGTTCAAAATCTCTAAATCCTTTCTCTATGACTATAACATATGTTATCATTTTTCATACAGGAAATGGTCATAGTTGCTTCATCAACAACAATGCCTCCTAAGAGTACATGAGAGCCATTTGAGGCTTCAATATGCATTTTTTATATATATGTTAAACATATGCGTTTAGATATAAGTACATGCATTTTTAGTTTTTTAGTGTTTGTCAACAACTTTGGGTTATTAAATTGTATTAATTATCTTTTACCTATTACAACCCCCTTCACAACTGCCCACAAATGCTCTACCAATCCATTTTTTCAGAAGTCTCGATCATCAAAGATGGGGTCCAACACAACGGATGGAATAGGTATGTTTTTCTTCTTAGATGAAACCCTCTTGTCAACTCCTTTTGGATTGCGTTCTTGTTTGTTTGAAAGCCCTAATTCTTTCCTCTATGACTATAACATCTTTTATCACTTAGCATACATGAAATAATCGTAACTAATTCATTAGTGACTATGCCTCCAAGTATAGGAGATCCATCTGAGGCTTTGGTATTCATTTTTTTAGTGTTTCTTGACATATATATAATTAACTTGTATTAATTTTGTTTTACCATTTACAACCCCCTTCATGACTTACCATAAATCCTCTACCTTTCCATTTTTTTAGGAGTTTCATTCACCCAAGAAGGGGCCCATCAGCTTTACTACATATCCCAACAACAAAAGAAAGACATGTGGTAATCAACAATTCAACTGCAAACAAATTACAATCCAATATTTATTTATTTTGATGTTATTTTGAGAAAAGATATTTGATTCAGCATTTGAATTGTTCTTATGCAACCACATACTGCTTCAAAGAGGCTCAATCTTGATTATCCACCAAAGTCATATATATTGATAGAGACATATAGTTCTAGTTGTGGCCATTGAAGGTCCAATTTATGTATATATCAACCTTGACAAGGCACATGCCACATTTTTGTAACTCTATTATTGACTTGGCATTTATGCCATTTTTGTATATTTACACAATTATTGTTCATTTTCATATATATGAAAGTTGATATTTGATCCAATTAGTTCATTGTGTGCATATATTTGTACTTAAAAACTTAGTTATTTGAAATTGAAATGTGATCCAACTTGTTCATTGTGTGTATGTCTTGATGCTTTGAAACGTACATATTTATAATTTAAATGTGATCCAATTTATTCTATGCAAATCATATGGCGTATACTTTTAAATGATTATTTAATATAATAAAATGCAAACATGTTTATTATTGGAGGCATATTGTGCTTATGAAAGAATGAAATTCAGACACAAGTGCCATCAACACTGCCAAATTTCATTGTTGGAACATGCATTGGGAATGATCAATTTCATATATCTACCTCTTTGGACACCTTTTGACATGTTTCAACACGTAAAAATTGTCAATTTTATTTATTTGAACCCTTCCCAGGCTATTGGAGTAATTTTTTTAGTTTGGGAGAGTGTTTAGAGAGTAGGTGCTTGGTAAAACATGCCTAATCGATCCTTAAATACCTGAAATTGGCAATTTTTGAGCAATTTGTTCCAAAAAATGACATGTTAAGTTTGACATATGTTAGGTGTCTCCAAAATGATTATCTAAAAAGGTCAATTTTTTATATGAGAGGTGAAAGTGTCAAAAGTTATAAACCAAAAACTCAATTTTGAGGGCTACTAGGAACAAACCTTCATTGTGAAGGAAGCCCATATCACATTATGTTTGTCGTGGGAATGAACCAAAACCTTGACCACATCTTTTTGGGTGGGTTTACCCTAGGCATGGTCCTATTTTTCCTCCTGACATGCTGGAACGCTCAATGACATACCCTGCCGACAATGTCCCTTGTTTACCCTAAGTGCAAAAAATTGTCAAACTTTGACAAACTATTTCTTGCAAAATGTGACACCTACACATGATCCGTTTGAACCTACAAGGTCATGAATATCATGTCTTATTGTTTAAAGGTTCAAAGTCATTTTTGTAGGGCAACAATTTTTTATTCATGTAAAAAGGGTCAGATGCGCTTAGTGCAAAGTTGCCAAGTACCCCATATCACATTCTAATATTTGTCATGGACATGAACTAACACCTTAATTGCATCCAGTTGGGTGGGTTTAGCCTAGGCATAGTCCCACTTTTCCTCTTGGCACATCGAAATGCTCAATGAAATACCCTATCGATGATGTCACTTGTGTACTCTAAGTACAAAAAATGTTAAACTTTTTATAGATTATTTCTTGAAAATGGTGGCACCTGCACATGACCCTTTTAAACCTATAGGGTCATGTTAGTCCCCTCTACAATAACCTATCTCATTTTTTGAAGGCTCAGAGTCATTTTGGTAGGGTAGCAATTTTTCTATTCATGCAAAAAGGGCCAAATGCACTTAGTGCAAAGTTGCCAAGTACCCCATATCATGTTTTGTTCATTGTGTGCACAATCACTGACACCTCAATCACATTTGGTTGGGTGGTTTTATCTAGGCATGGTCCTACTTTGCCTCTCAACATGCCAAAACACTCAATGACATACCCTAGTGGTGATGTCCCTTGTATACCCTAAGTGCAAAAAACTGTTGAACTTTGAGAAACTATTTCTTACAAATCATGACACTTGCGCATGATCTGTTTGAACCTATTGGGTCATGTTAGTCCCCTCTACAATAACCTTCTCAGTTTTTAAAGGCTCAGATTCATTTTTTCAAGGCATCAATTTTTTTGTTCATGCAAAAAGTGTTAGATGCACTTAGTGCAAAGTTTCCAAGTACCCGATATCATGTTTTGTTCATCATGTGCATGAAATGACACATGATCTCATTCAATTGGGTGGGTTTACCCTAGGCATGGTCCCACTTTCCCTCTCGTGATGCTGAAACGCTCAACAACATACTGTACAGACGATGCCCCTTGTGTACCCAAAGTGCAAAAAACTGTCAAACTTTGATAGACTATTTCTTGCAAACTATGGCACTTGTGCATGATCTTTTGAACCTATAGGGTTTCTTTTAGGCCCCTCTATAATAACCTACCTCATTTTTTGAAGTCTCAAAGTCATTTTTGTAAGGCAATAATTTTTTTGATCATGTAAAAAGGGTCAAATGCACTTAGTGCAAAGTTGCCAAGTATGCCATATCACATTTTGTTCATCGTGGTTGTGAACCGACACTTTGATTATGTCTGGTTGGGTGGGTTTACCCTAGGCATGGTCCCACTTTGCCTCTTAGCATGCCATAACACTTAGTGGTATACCCTACCATCGATGTCCCTTGTATACCCTAAGTGCAAAAAAATGTCAAAATTTGATAGACTATTTGTTGCAAACTATGACACTTGTGCATGATCTGTTTGAACCTATAGGGTCATGTTAGGCCCCTCTATAATAACCTATCTCATTTTTTGAAGGCTCAGAGTAATTTTTGCAAGGCAACAATTTTTTTGTTCATGCAAAAAGGGTCAAATGCACTTAGTGCAAAGTTGCCAAGTACCCCATATCACGTTTTGTTCATCGTGGGCATGAACCGACACCTTGATTATGTTTGGTTGGGTGGTTTTATCCTAGGAATGGTCCCACTTTGCCTCTCAGCATGCCAAAATGCTCAACAACATACCCTACCAATGATGTCCATTGTGTACCCTAAGTGCAAAAAAATGTCAAACTTTGACAAACTGTTTCTTGCAAATCGTGGCACCTCCACATAATCTATTTGAGCCTAAAGGGTCATGTTAGGCCACTCTACAATAACATGTCTCATTTTTTGAAGGCTCAGAGTCATATTATAGGGAAATAATTTTTCTATTCATGCAAAAAGGGTCAGATGCACTTAGTACAAAGTTTTGAAGTACCCCATATTGTGTTCTATTGATCATGGGCACAAACCAACACCTTGATTGTGTCACTTGGGTGTGTTTACCCTAGGTATGGTCCCACTTTTCCTCTCGATGTGTCAGAACTCTCAACAATGTACCCTACCAATGATGTCCCTTGTGTACCCTAAGTGCAAAAAGTCATCAAATTTTGACGGATTATTTCTTGCAAACCGTGACACCTACGCATGATCCGTTTGAAAATATAGGGTTGTGTTAGGCCCCTCTATAATAACCTATCTCAATTTTTGAAGACTCAAAGACATTTTTGCAAGGAAACAATTTTTTTGTTCATGCAGAAAGGATTAAATTCACTTAGTGCAAAGTTTTCAAGTACCCCATATCACATTTTTTTTTTCGTGGGTACAAAATGAAACCTAGATCACATCTTGTTGGGTGGGTTTACCCTAGGAATGATCCCATTTTGCTTCTTGACATGCCAGAACTCTCAATGACATACCCTACCGATGATATCCCTTGCATACCCTAACTATGTAAAATCATAAGTAAGATAGGTGTGTGAGCCTATGTAAGATGATGATGATGAATAATTTCCATCTACTAGTATCTCAAGTAGTGACAAAAGCTCTTCAGTGCACATGTACACTAACACAAAAGTTTCAGACAAAGAAGTAACAAGTGTTGTAGAATTATCCACTGAGCAATGTGAAATGAAGCCTTAAATTGGCTCATTAGAAAACAAAGAATATGGTCATGCACTTCATTCCAAAACCATAAATATTTCAATTAGAAATGTCTATTCATCAATGCCCTTGCATTTATAGGACCTGGGAAGCCAGGTTACTCATGTTGGGAATGATCCCTCAAAATTCTTATTGAATTATGTTTCCCTTGGGCTCAAGAATGGTTGTGAAGGTTTTGAAGGAAGGATCATCAAATATGTTTTTAGACTTTAGTGTGCTTGATGAATAGATTGTGGAAAGTGCATAGCATTTAATAGTAGAGTCACTATGGGTAGTCTAATTGTTCTAGGGAATGGGAAATTATAGGCCAGGTAAAATTAAATTGGGTGTAATGCTCAAGAAGAGGGCTTGAACATGCAGACATCTTATCATAACTATTCTTTCCACTCATTAGTGCCTTAATGTAATTGGTCACTGTCATAGCTTCATTGTGATTGCATGTTGCTTCTCAATACTTCCACTTCTCCTTCCTCTTGGCTTTGAAGAAGCTTCTAGAATAGATTTCCTACCTATTTTCTTCACTAAGCTCCTCATGGCCTTCATAAATTGAATGAAGTGGGCATCCCCCAAATAATTTTTTGTTTCTTAATACAACAAAGGGAATTTTAATTCAGTTGACAAGTGGAGAGCTTCTCAAGGTATTGATCTCTTTTGTAGAGAAATTCCTAATTCACCTCAAGGTTCTTATTTTGGTGACCAACTCCCAGGAGGTCCATAGATAGACTCACTAATTTCCCAAATTTGTAAAAGGGTAGTGTCCCAATTGAAGAGAAATGGAAATCCTAGTGAGTATAAAGTTATTGCATATCTAATGGGTGTATCCCCTCCACTAAAAAATATAATTGCTTCCAGGGACTCGAGTTTAAATGGAGACTTTCAATTCCCAAACACGCCCCAATTGAGTAGATGAACCCAGATGTTTCTTGATTAAAGGAGATACATGTTTATTAAAGCATCTTTATGATCCCATTTGCAATTAGTTACTACGTTTTGAGAAGCTTGCTAGCTGCTTCTGCATGAGATTTATGTAATATATAATGTCCTCATGCAAGTACATGCCAATTTTTGTAAACATATTATATTGTAAAGGCTTAATTAGAAATATCAAAGAAAAGGTTCTTGCATGTATTAATTAAACATATATCAATTAGCAAACTATTTTTTCTCCCATTACATGGCAAAAATGCCAAGATTCACTTTTTCAGTATCAATACGTAGCAAGATGAGGGAATACATATTTGTAAAGAGGTAGTACAAATGTTACTGGTCAAAACCATTTGGAGAGTATTATTCTTCTCTTGATTGTAATAATAAACACAAAATGTAGAAGACAACAAATAGCTGGAGCATTTATTTGCGATGACATATGCCAATTTTACTTCAATGCCTATTGATGATATTCTCAAAGTGTAAAAATAAATTGATGTGCGTTATTTTGAAATGATGTTGACTGAAACTTATGAACAAATGTCACATATCCATTTTCTAGAAATTTTCCATTTTTCATGAATTTTATCAAAAGTTATAAGTATTTTTGTGAGAACAGCTCTGAAACCCTCACTCAATAAGGATTTTGAAAAGAATTTATTTATTGGAGCACCTTTCACCATTGGAAATATTTATAAATATGGTTGTTTGAAGGCTCATGGAGTGCGGAACAAGATTTTGTAACTTTCAGATCCAAACAACAATGATAGCCCACATTATTTTGATGCTCTAGCTAGTTAATCTATGTGTTTTCACTGTCAAAATTGGACTGTATTGAAAAATATAAAGATATGAATAAATCCATTATGTTTGGTTGGAAAATTTGAGTATATTTTCTAGTTTTGTGATGAATACAAGCTATTAGAATAGTTGTTCATTGAACTATGCAAGTTTTTAGGAGGGTTGCTTTGGAAAACAAGCCTAATTAGGCCTAATCAATTTTAGAATCAATCAAAATTTGAGGCCTTTGTTATAAAACAATCACACCTTGTTTCTACATATGTTGAGTAACTCCAAAATGGGTATCTATAACCCTAACCCTTTTGTGGAGATCCCTCTTGTATGAAAAGTGATGATGAATTTTGTCTTCGATCATGGCTACTAGCCTTAAGGGCAATTTATGGTAAGAGAATGCAAGTTGATACATCCAGTGATTTTGGGGTTTTTCAAGGGTGTCTTCATGTTATATTTTCCTGATATGAAATGTTTAATTATCTATTTGAGTGTGGAGAACTATGGAGCACTTCATTGATGTTTGTTGCCAAGATTCCTAGTAACCTTGTGAAGGAGAGTTGGAGGCTCATGACAAGTGGCAGAGAGGGGTAATGACATATAATTTGCAAGAAATGTAATGACCTATGACTTGTGAAGGTTTGGAGGGCTTAAAAATACCTAATTGAATGTGTATGAGGTGTTGGCAGAGTTTGGAGAGGTTTGGGAGTGGCATTTTTAATAAACCCTCATTGTATGCTAGCCTAGAAGGCCCAAAAGTGAGATTGGTGTGTTGGGTGAATTTTTGAGAGTTTCCATTGATATTAATTGTGTATTTGGTCTATTTGAACCCTAACTGGGCTATTGAATTGATAAAAACTGATCTAAGACCCTTCAACATCAAAAAATGGTCTGAAGACCTTATTTTGAGCATTCACATGAAATAGGACTTTAAAGATTCATAATTACCACATGGAGACATGAAGACAACATTTTTTCACTTTACACAATGACAACATTTTTTGCACTTTATTACATCATGAATGATAAGATACAAAATTCATTTATGTATTTATATTCAAATGGTACACATTAGGATATACAATTGTAACAATACAAAATTCAATATGTATTTATAATTAAATGGTACACATTAGAATATGTAGAATTTGGCCTCTCAATATTTGTAAATCAACCCCATGACAACTTTTATATACAAAAATTGGCATCTAATATGCACATGACAACTCATTACCATATATATATGTATATATGTATATGTATATATATATATATATATATATATATATATATATATATATATATATATATATATATATATATATATATATATATATATATATATATATATATATATATATATATATATATATATATATATATATATATATATATATATATATATATATATATATATATATATATATATATATATATATATATATATATATATATATATATATATATATATATATATATATATATATATATATATATATAAAATTTGGCATCTAATATGCACATTACAACTCATTACCATTTATATATACAAAATTTGGCATCTAAGTATGTACAAGTTTTCTCATTACCGTTTATATATACAAAATTTGGCCTCCAAATATGCACTGAAGCACCTTATGGCCATTTATATATACAAAAAAAGAGAAGTTACAACATTTCACCAAAAATATATACAAAATTATCAAAATTATTTTACCATTATGTAGAATCATTCTTCTAGATGCCCCAAAATTAATCAAGTGAACCTTCTGGATCAAATCTAACCCTTATTGTGTCAAGTATTGCCTCGTGGTCAGATTCATGAACTTTCCACCAATTCTTTCTAAGAGGTCTACCACAATACTTAATCAATTGAATATTTGTTGCAACAACCAAGTTAGAGTAATGAAGAATATGTCTATGTGTCTCAAAGTCCTCAAACAACCACACATTATAATTTTTGATAGGGTACCTACATTTTATAAAAGGATAAGTTAATACCAAAATCAACATAAAGTATAATAAAATAAGTTTAAGAGGTCTCAAAGTCCTCAAACAACTACAAATTATATTTTTTGATATGATACTTTCTAAGCCATGTCCCTACCATAACAAGGGATCATATTGGGTACTCAATGCCCTCTCCATCAATGATTTTAGTTGTCAATTTCTTTTTGGCCTCAATACGACACAAAAAATAATATGTTCCTTCTTCATTGTTCTCATCTACAATAACTGCATACACATGACTTGTATTTTATAGAAGGATAATTTAATACCAAAATCAACGTAAAGTGTAATAAAATGAGTTTAAAATTGATTTTACCTAAGTAATAAATTGAGAAATTACTTGGTTCAACTAGTTCAGATACATGGTCAAAATCTATTGATGCTCCAATCTAGTTCAATTGTAGTGCTCTAGGAAGTTGATATGTATCAAGGGGTTGCAAAGGTATACAAGACCATTAGTCAACCCACTCTTTTGATTCACATTCATCCCACATAAAATTCATACACAAAGAGAAAAAAGATGCAATCTATCTAGTATAAATAGCAAATGAAGTCGCATTTGAACTTCTAAATGAATGCATGTCACTTGATCCTATAAGTGTACAACAATCTCGATAGCTTTCAATGTTAGATTCACGTATCAACAAAAAATATCTACAAACCATATACTTAACTACATTACCTGGTCCCATCATAGAGTTACACCATTGCACAACCATTTCTGCATCTATTAACACTTTGACACCTTCATACTTCAATTCCTCTCTAGCAAGATCTATTTTTACACATGCTCTGACACTATCATGCTCTCCCTTTCCATGTCATGCCTCAGAGAAATTCCAAAAATGTTTCACACCACTTTTCATATGCATCCTATTTAACTATTCAAATATCCTTGCATTCTTGAATTGTGATGTGCAATTGTCCAACCATATTATGTGTTATTTGTATCTTATATCTCTTTCTCTTAAACTATCATAGAAAACTATAAATCATCCTTGCACAAACTCTGACAAATGAGTACGATCATCACTGATATAGAAGTGGTACTCTTATATAACCTTTATGTCCTCCTCTATGCTATCATGTGCGTGAATGAATGTTGTGTACAAAAATTATAACTTTTGTAGAGTGGTAATACATAGGTTGCACTTTATTTTGAGGTTTTAGTGTATAATTCTCAGCAAAATCAATGATAGAGACAATAGTACCAAGGATAAAATTGTCCTTACATAACTTGAATTGCTCATCTAACCACCTAGCTCTATGTGTATGACCTATGTACTCATAAACTAGTTTCTCTTAAAAAATCTTCATAAAATCAGTTACACATATATCCTTTTTCACTAACTCACACCTCTTTAATTATTTTCCATCTTTAACACCACATGTGACTGACTTGTATTTTCCAAAAGAAACTAGTTTCTTACCAATTTTGTGTGTGCTATCTATAAGTAGGAAACCACCACATGCAGGACATAAACCTTTCAAATACACCATCTTATAATAAATGCACCCATTATCTTGTTTACATAGTACACTTGAAATAAATTCTGTTGGTGACTTAGGAGGTGTTTGTAGACCACATTCCTACAAAACATCGTTAGTGTGCAAAGTACAACATACATGATGATAAATATCATAATGCATGGAAAATTCCACATGGACCCTATAATAACATGTAGTGTGTGCATGATTAATCTTAACATAAAATAATTTTGTCATCTCAAAAAATCTTTAACTAATTTTAATCTAAGGAAATCTTTGAAGAAACCTTACATAAAATTGTGTTTGAGTCATATCTAAATAACATTTTGGATGTGGATCATGATTTCTATATCCAATTATGCTTCTAACAATATCTCTTTGGTTGGGTGAAACCCTTGTGTTGTCATGCCAAAAAATTTCAATTAATGTTCTTAGTGCATCAACAACAACCTTGTCCTTGTGTGGGAGTATACACAAGAATGACCAAAGATAATTATTATTAAGATCCTCAATTTTCTCTCACCTCCCTAAGGCATTGTGAAATGTTGTTCTACTTATCCTTAATGACTTTCTTGTTTTGCTTATTAAATGAGAATTTTTCATTTCCTTTCCCATTGTGGTTGATGTGAGGACACATCCAGTAACATTAGCATTTTTAGTATGTGATTTAGAGCCAATGTATTGGTATGTATCAAATAGATTTCTCACAATGGTTCCTTCACTATTATTTTTGCATGTTCTTAACCCCAAAATTTTCATTGTCTCTCTAAATTTCAGATTTTTAATCATTTCAACAACTAATTAGCATCTTCCAATTTGATTTAAGTTTTCAAAATAGTTATTCCAAATTATTCTAACCATTCTTCTACAAGTTCTTTCAAAAAAATTGTTGTGCATTGGCTTCAAATATTTTCATCAATTTCAATTAGAAACTTTAGTTTTCTATGAATTATTCTAGGAGGTGTTAATATTGGTGCATGCTCTTCATTTTTATTAGTTACATTAGGTGCATTAATCACATTAAATTGAAATGGTGTATGTTCTTCAATTTCATTAGATGCATTCATCACATCAATTTGAAATGGTGTATGTTAATCACGTTCACTAGGTCCATTCATCACATGCATTTGAATTGGCGTATGCTAATCATTTTCATTTGGTGCATTAGGTGCATTCATCATATCAATTTGAATTATTGCATGTTCATCATTTTCATTAGGTGCATTAGATGAAGTACCTTCATGTAATATCCTCATACACTCCATTTTTCTTTCCTTTACTGCCCCTCATTGTTCAATTATTCCTCTCGTGTTCTTTCCCATCATTGATATCAATTATCCTACACATAATATCGTGATGAACATACACAATCCATTACCAAAAAAATTGTAAAGTATCATAATTTTATTATAATATAAAACATTAACACTAAAATAACTTCAAGAACAAACCAAAAAATAAGAGAAATCAATCATTTGAAATCATATGTAACAAAAAAATATGAAAACATGTTTTATGCTATCGCAAAAAGACATAAAAAACTGCACTGGGCCCTTGGAACAAGTTGCAATGTTGTTTTTTAGGTCATTGGGAATGATATTTAACTTAGTGGAATTCATACATCTTATGTTTAGTCAAAACTTGTATGGGTTCCATTGAGCTAAAGGTGCAACGTTCATATTGGTCTTAAATGTACCATGTCCATAGTTTTACAAAACCTGTACATGTTTTCCTTATGTAAAAATGTTTGGTCTGAAATGAACGAGAGAGAGAGAGAGAGAGAGACCCCACTAGGTAACCTGAGAGGACAACTCAAAATTTAAGAAGAAAAGTAGATAATTTTTTTTTTTCAAACTGTTAAAATCGGATAACATAATGTCATATGATCAAATCAAGAATAAACAGCCTTATCCACTTCTTCCTTACATCACAAGTAATCCGAGATATATGCTACATTTACAAAATACAAGTAATCCCTAAAATACATTCACATTTTCATTTTACATTGATCTCCTCAAGGAGACTACAATACTACATCAACGCATCAATATGATGATATAGACAATTGTACATCAACATGAAGCTACATAATGAGATACAATGAATCATTGAAATTAGATGGTTGCATGAACAAGAAGCTACATGAGAAGCATAGTGAAGTAGTGTGATCATCCAAGTCTCTCAAAGAAAATTTGGAAAAATACTCAATGGGTAAAATATTTTTTACCCAACTATGTGGAATCCTAAGGTCCACTCCCCCGAGCTAGGAGATAACAAAAGGCCCCATACCAAGTAGGCAACACAAAACAAGAGTGACACTATTATTACAAGCATCACACAAAGACTCGCAAAGCCCAATCCACAAGGGATAACAAGAGATGTCATTAAGGAAGTATGTGCAAGATACCATAAAAGGGAACAACAAATAACAAAGGCAAACCATAAGAGAACTGAAGGTAATCCTATGACATATGTTGGAGAGTGTCATCACATAGTTCCCTACTATCATGGGTTATCCTGGTAGTCTCTCACTAAACCTTGACCCCCAAGTGAGAGCTCATGTGGAACCGACGTTCCTTTGATGAGGACAAGGAAGCTGATTTTCCAACTCGTTACCACACAGGTAGTTTGGCTTTCTCCAACCCAATCATGGTCCACATAGGATCTCTCATGGATATGAGCAAGGAAACATTATTATCTTGAATTAATGTGTTAACCCAACCCTATTCTTTTTATTATGTTATCACTTAATTAAAACTCTACAATGGGTTATCTTGCTATGACCACTTAGGGCCTCAAACCCCATTGTGAGCCACCCTCTTAAACATGCTCCTAGAATCCCACCGACTCAACAAATATAAAAGAGCACACAAGCATAAAAATAACCATAGGATCCATATTTGTACACCAATGTTGAAAAGGGCCACATATGCATGTCATATTTATCATAATATGGTGGAAACTCAATAGGAACATTTCAGATCCATCATAGTCACTAAATCACCCCAATCATAGTAGTGCATCCACATAGGATGTCATGGGTCTACAAGGCCAAAGAATCAAGAACATTTTCATTCTAATGGATTGTAGAAATTTGATTACATTGATCAAGAACACTACCATACAATTCCCAATACAAAGATGCATTCAACATCATACAAGGATGAAGCCCAATACAAAATAAGCCCCCATAACTCTACCAAAGCACAAAGAACATACACATACTATAACATAAGATAAATAAACATATTCATAATATCAACAAAATAATTTAAACATGAACAAATTTCCAACTTAACACATTCAAAATACATTAACGTTACAAACTTGGTAAGCCTTAATGACAACTTTAAGAACCTATAAAGCCTACACCTTAGATCTCATTTTAGGGTAAGTGCACCAAGATGGTGGATAGTTTAGTGGCCATATCCAAAAAAAATAAAAAAATTTCATAACCCGTGCGAGTTATACAAAATTCAAAAAAAAAATAAAAAATGCTAATAGGACCTCAAAACTTATACGGGTTTTGAGGAACAAAAATGTTCCTCAAAACATGTACGAGTTTTGAGGAACATCATATTCCTCAAAACCCATGGCTTTGGACCATTTCTGATGCCATAAACGAAGGAACAGTCAATTGAGGAAGCCATTTTTCTTCATAACGCAAGCGTATTTTGGTTCAATTTGCTTCTATTTGCATTTTTTATCGATTCACAACAATGGCACCGCATCGCAAAGGTAAGATTTTAGTGTTTTGATTATTTTTGTTTGTATTTTATTTGAAGTAGGGTTGTTTTAATTGATTTGTGCTTTTTAAAGATTTTGATGTTAGATTCTACCAAGAATTTCTCAAAATGAAAAAGAAAACAAAGACCTCATGCACAAGAAATAGAAGAAAACATTGAACATGAGCAACAACCAAACCACAAAATCCTCCACAACCACAAAATCCTCTTTCATAGCCACCTCCACCCATAAACCCTCCACGTCCTCCATTAGATCATGTAGAATCCACATAAGATGATCTCATAAAACACCTTACACATAATAGTGCCCAAATTTCTATATTGGTCAATAGATTGAGGTCCTCTAGTCTTGACCACCACTCAACCCTCACCTCAATGCTAGAAAGAATGGTCAATAGTGAAAATGAAGTTTCTAGAGAGGTTACCAAATGGGGTTCATGGAGGGATAGGTGTCAAGCATTTTATGCAGATGGGTTGTCATATGATGAAGTGAAAAAGAAGGCCATTCTTAAAAGTGACATATGTGCTCTTTTTACCAATCCTAGTACTAGTAACACCCTAGAAATAAATATGACTTGGTTTCCTATACATTGTTGTGTTCACAATAGGATGAAAGCATCTTTTTGGGATAGGTGGTATATGGTCTTTGACCAAGCACTCTGTAATAATTGGGAGGTGTCGAGCTATATTTTTTGAGAAAGCTATATTGTGAGTTTATCTTCAGCAAGAAGTTGAATTAATTTGAAATCCAACAATTCTAGCGTAGAGGGAGAGGCTCTATGTAGGATAGACTTGGGGCCCGTAAGGTGGTACAACCACAAACTAGGAGGCCTCTAGCTAAAAAACCCATGGTTCATGTTGTGGTCCCAATAGCTGTGAAGGACTCCATAGATTTACAAACCCTTCATGCACCCACATCATTGACTGATGTCATTATTGAGCATGGTTCATAGTTTGTCAGAGCATAGGGTGGATCAACACTTGTGCCACCTCCATCGTCATCAGATGCACCATTTGGATCAACACCTGTGCCACCTCCATTGTCATCAAATGCACCATTTGGATCAGCCCAACCCATTAAGCATATGTGCCCCAATTGTCAAGGTATACGTGTTGTTGTAGATACTGATGTGAATGAGGATTATTTGACATCTCATTCGTGTACACATTGTGGGATAGATGTCATGCATTCATTGTTGAGGATGCAGCTCTCACAGATGACTTGATGATGATGGTATTTTCTAGAGAGCAGAGACAGGTTTGTTTATTTGTGTTTTGGCATGTTATTAATTAATCACCTAAATCTTATAAAAGAAAATAATTTTTTTATTTAGAGAATAATTTAAATTGATACATGAATAATATGCATTGTAGGGTGCAGTAGTTGATACGAGCACACTATGGAGTGTTCATTTGAGTAGACGTACAAGTGTAGCTTTGACACCTGAGGTAATTTTTTTAAAATATTCCTTAAAATAGAATAATATGTATGTTTTAAAATATATTTTGTTAATATATGCATAATTATTTTGTGTTTTATAGGGCTTTTCGACTGCTCAGATTTCAAAACTTGATGATATCACCCTTTATGCCATTGACTTTGGTTTTGAAAGCTTTGTGGTATAATATTTTGCACATCTCTTGTTTACAGTTTTGATTGAACCCATGTGATATATATCATATCTATTTATCTTATGTTAATTTTGTTTTGCTAGGGTACCTCACTTGACTTTAGGACACCAGGAAAGAGAAAAAAATCCTCGAGGACACCCAAACGACAAAAGGTAATTCAATAGAATTTAAGTTTATTTGTTGAAATGTATTATTCATGATTAAACATGTACTTGTAGTCTATATTGATGAATGCACTTGACTTATTTGTTCTATATATAGAAACAATTGAGTTTTATAGAATTAATGAATGCCCCTGATGTCATTGATGTTTAGGAGAGAGAAGAGGTAACATTTTTATATTTACTTTCAATTGCATTCTTGATCGTTTTAAATCTATTAGAAATCCTTCCTCTATGAATATGACATATGTTGTGATTGTTCATACAAGAATTGGTCGTAGCTACCACATTAGTGACGATGCCTCCTAAGAGTATAGGAGAGCCATCTGAGGTTCTAGTATGCATTTTTTCTATATACATGTTAAACATATGCATTTAGATATGAGTACATGCAATTTCATAATTTGTTTAGTGTTTCCTGATATATATGTTATTAACGTGTATTGATTTTATTATACCTATTACAATTGTCTTCACAACCTCCCATGGATCCTTTGCCTTTACATTTTGTTAGGAGTCCAGCTCCAACAAGATGGGGACCATCAGCTTTAGAGAATGGCCTAATTGTAGAAGAAAGATATGAGGTGACCAAATATTCAATTGCCAACAAATTACAATCTAGTATTTAGTTATTTTGATGTTATTTTGAGAAAAGATATCTGATTTAGCATTTGAATTATTCTTGTGCATACACCTAGTGAGCCACCTACTGCTTTGAAGAGGCTCAATTTTGATGATCCAGCAGAGTCGTATATCTGATTTAGCATTTGAATTATTCTTGTGCAGACACCTAGTGAGCCACCTACTGCTTTGAAGAGGCTCAATTTTGATGATCCAGCAGAGTCGTAGATATTGATAGAGATATAAAGATCTAGCTGTGGTTATTGAATGACCAAATTTTGTATATATTTGATATTTTTATTGTATATATCGACCTTGACATAGTTGATGCCACATTTTTGTAACTCTATTATTGATTTGGCATGTATGCCATTTTTTGATATGACATAATTATTATTCATTTTGATATATATGAAACTTGATATTCAATCCAATTTGTTAATTGTGTGTTCTTTTGTTCATTGTTAATATGTAAATATGCTTGTGTGTATGTACTCATGTGTAGGATTTATGCCTTAAGTATATCCATGTGTATTCAAGTACATTATTCATAACCTAAATTCATGTGTATGCTTAGCCAATGGTGTATGGATATCTAAATGTGTGATTTATGCCTTGAGCATATGATCAGTACGAGTGTTTTTTGTACGATCCATGCCTTAAATGTATTTGTGGGTACCATTCATGATTTTAAGGTTATCTTGAAATGTGATCATCCTGAGAACTAAAAACATCAATTAGTAGTCTATTATTGACCCTTTGACCAGATTTGAACATGTATTCTTTATTACAAACCAAAATGGTCCATAGGACCCTTACACATTTAGGACACATAGGACCCGACCTACCCTACCGATGATGTCCCTTGTATAATCAACTTGAAGCAGAAACATATGTTTATTTTGGGCATAAAATTATGCTTGACCCATCACATCTGGTTGGGTAGGTTTACCCTAGGAATGGTCCCACTTTGTCTCTTGACACACCAGAATGCTCGCCGACATACCCAATGGTGCTTAGTGCACCTTGGGTACACTTTGGTCTGACATGGTCATGAACATTCTAGTGACTCCATGGGCGAAATGAAGTTGTCAATAGTGTTTACCCACCCAACCAGAGCTAATGGTGCAAACTATTTGGTGCCAGGACAAACGGTTTGGAAGAAACCCAATGGTGCAACTTTCAACTGACCCTCACTGCAAATTTTGGCATCAAGCGAGATTGGCATGCCAAATTCAAAAAAATTTGAATCTCCCAAAATAGAGAGAGGTTATTGTAGGCCTCAGAAACATAGTCTTGTAGTATCTAACGGTTCGTTGATACCTCTCACGTGGTTTGGGATACAAGTCTTGAAAGATCATTGCCTAATCGTGCTTAGTGCACCTTGGAGACACTTTGGTCCTGCATGGTCGCGAACGTTCTAGTGACTATGTGGGAAAAATGTGGTTGTCACTGGTGTTTACCTGCCCAACGAGAGCTAATGGAGTAGACCGTTCGGTGCTAGGATGCAATCCTTCAACACTATCACTTCACCCTAGGGAATCACCATTTTACTTTAGACACATTTGACCAATTCTAACTCAATGACTTCAAGTATTACATGGAATTAAGACAAAACAAATGTAAGGATACAAAATTCAGACTATACAAATATAAGGATACAAAATTCATGGTAAGGAATCACAATTTTTGCACTTTACATGGCATTAAGATGATACAAATGTAAGGATACAAAATTAAATATGTATTTATAATCAAATGGTATAAATTAGGATATACAAAATGTGGGCTCTTAATATTTGTAAATCAGCCCCATGGGAACTTTTATATTTCAAATTTTGCATCTAATATGCATGATGAAGCTCATTATTGTTTATATATACAAAATTTTGCATCTAAATATGCACTTTACAGTCAATTGCTATTTTTATATATAAAATTTGGCATCTAAATATGCACATTACAGTTGATTGTTGTTTTTATATATAAAATTTGGCATCTAATTATGTACATTATAGCTCATATGCACATAGAATCATATACAAATTGTCAAAATCATTCTACCATATTGTAGAATCATTCATCTTTATGGCCCAAAATCAATCAAGTGAACCTTTTGGATCAACTCTAACCCTTATTGTGTCAAGTATTGTCTCATGGTCAAATTAATGAACTTTCCACAAATTCTTGTTAAGAGGTCTACCATGATGTTTAATTAATTGAATATTTGTTGCAACAACAAGGTTAGAGTAATGCAGAATATGTCTATGTATCTCAAAGTCCTCAAACAATTAGGTGTTAGAATTTTTGATAGGGTGCCCGCATTTTATTATAAAAATAAGTTACTGCCAATATCAATACAAAGTGTAATAAATTGAGTTTAAGAGGTCTCAATACAACTCGACACAACAACGGTACCTTCTAAGCCATGTGCCTGTCACAACAATGGAACCTATTGGGTACTCAATGCTCTCTCCATCAGTGACTGTAGTTGTCAATTTCTTTTTGGCCTCAATACAATGACACAAAAAGTAATCCACTCCTTCTTCATTGTTCTCATATGCAATGACTGCATATACATGACCTGCATTTAGTAGAAGGCTATAAGTTAATACCAAAATCAACATAAAGAACTAATAAATTGACCTTAAAATGCATACAAGATGAGAAAAAAATTCACTAAGTAATAAATTGATAAATTACCTGGTTCATCTAGGTCATATACATGGTCAAAATTCACTAATGCTTCCATCTGGTTCAGTTGTAGTGCTCAAGGAAGTTTATATGTATCTAGGGTTTGCAAAGGTTTACAAGACCATTGGTCGACCCACTCTTTTTATTCACATTCATCCCACAAAAAATGCATACACGAAGAAGAAAAAGCATACAATCTATCTAGTATAAATAGATAATGATGTTGCATTTGAACTTCTAGATGAATGCATGCCACTTGATCCTATAAGTGTACAATAATCTAAATAGTTTTCAATGTTAGAATCATGTATTAACCAAAAAAATTTGGAAACCATAGACTTACCTAACATTACCTAGTCTCATTGTAGAATTACACCATTGCACAATTGTTTCTCCATTTATTAACACTACACTACCTTCATACTTCAATTCCTCTCTGGTAAGAGCTCTTTTCACACATTCTCCTGCACCATCATGCTCTCCCTTTCCATGACTTGCCTCAATGAAATTCGAAAAATGTTGCACACCACTTTTCACATGCATCCTAGTCAACCAGTAGAACATCCTTGCATTCTTGAATTGTGAGGTGAAATTGTCTAACCATATTAAGTGTTGGTTGTATCTTTTACATCTTTCCCTTAAACTGTCATAAAAGACTTTAAAGCATCCTTGCACAAACTCTGAGGAATGTGTACGATCATCACTGATATAGAAGTGATACTCTCTTATAACCTTTTTGTCCTCCTCTATTCTATCATGTGCATGCATGAATACTATGTGTACAAAAATTATAACTTGTGTAAAGTGGTAATACATAGGTTGTACTTCATTTTGAGGTTTTAGTGTATGATTCTTTGTAAAATCAATGACAAAGACAATTGTGCCGAGTGGGAAAGTGTCCTTAAACAACTTGAATTGCTCATCTAACCACCCATCTCTATGTGTGTGACCTATGTAGTCATAAACTATTTTGTCTTGAAACATCTTCATAAAATCAGCTACACATATATCCCTTTTCAATAACTCACACCTCTTTAATTATTTTCCATCTTTAACACCATATGTGACTGACTTGTATTTTCCAAAAGAAACTAGTTCCTGCCCAATTTCGTGTGTTATCAAGATGTAAGAATCTATGCAAATTTTGTAAACCACCACATGTAGAACAAAATCATCTTATAATAAATGCACCCATCATCTTGTTTATGGAGTACACTTGAAATGAAGTCTCTCGGTGACTTAGGAGGTGCTTGTAGATCACATTCCTGCAAAACATTGTTAGCGTGCAAAGTATCACATATATAGCAATAAATCTCCTAATGCACAACATGAACCCTACAACAACATGTAGTATGTGCATGATTAATCTTAACATAAAATGGTTTTGTCATCTCAAAAAATCTTTGACTAATTTTAATATGAGGAAATCTTTTAAGAAACCTTTCATAAAATTATGTTTGTGTCATATATAAATAGTGTTTTGGATGTGACTCATGATTTATAATTCTAATTCACCTTCTAACAACATCTCTTTGGTTGGGTGAAACCCTTGTGTTTTCATGCCAATATTTTTCAATTAATGTTCTTAGTGCATCAACAATAACCTTGTCCTTGCTTGGGAGTCTACCCAAGAATGCCCAAAGATAATTATTGTTAGGATCCTCAATTTTCTCTCGCCTATCTAAAGCATGGTGTAATGTGGTTCTATCCTTAATGACTTGCTTGGTTTGCTTATTAAACAAGATTTTTTCATTTCCTTTCCCATTATGGTTGATGTGAGGATACAACGAGTAACATTAGCATCTTTAGAGCGTGATTTCTAACCAATGGATTGGTATGCATAAAAAATATTTCTCACAATGGTTTTTTCACTATTATTTTTAGATGTTCTTAACCCTAAAATTTTCATTATCTCTCTAAATTTCAGATTTTTAATCATTTCAACAACTAATTGACATCTTCCGCTTTGATTTAAGTTTTCAAAATAGTTATTCCAAATTCTTATAACCATTCTTCTACAAGTTCTCTCAGAAATTTTATCATGCATTGGCCTCAAAATATTTTCATCAATGTCTATTAGAAACTTTGGTTTTCTACGAATTATTCTAGGAGGTGTTAAGATTGGTGCATTACGTGCATTAATCACATCAAATTCAAATGATAAATCTTCTTCAATTTCATTAACATGTGCATTCATTACATCAAATTCAAATGGTCTATGTTCATCACATTCATTAGGTGGATTCATCTCATGCATTTGAATTGGTGAATGTTGATCAATTGTTGAATGTTCATCATTTTCATTAAGTGCATTAGATAACGTACCTTCATGTAATCTCCTCATATGCTCCCTTTGTCTTTCCTTTGTTGCCTCTCATTGTTCAATCGTTCCTTTTTTGTTCTTTCCCATTGTTTATATTGATTGTCCTACATGTAACATCATGAGGACAATCCATAATCAAATAGAATAAAAATAACAAATGAGCATTGTTTTATTATAATCTAAAGTAACCATGATAAAATAATTTCAAAAAGAATCCAAAAAATAAGACATCAATTATTTCAAAGAAATATTGACGATAAATGATGAAGGGTGCTCCCCTTAATACCACAAACACATAACAGAAATAGAGAAACAACAACAATAATATGCAAGAACAGAAAATTGGCTTCTTATTATCTCCACAAATGTGGAATTACAAACTTTTACAATTACAATATGCAAAGCCACATGGGCATTCCCTTACAATATTTTGTAGGACAAAGCCTCGAATCAATAACCAGATCTACTACCCAGAACTATTCCCAACTGCCTAAGACAATAATACAGCCTTCCTTATATAGGCAATTTCCACCGCTCGAGAAGGTTCCAGAAATTTAGCCCTAAGGGCCGACCAAACTTAGAATTATTTTATTTTTCAATTTATTACATCAAAGTCGGCTCAAAATAACTTTTGAAACCCGAACATAAATTTTGAAAGAAAATTATTTTCTGCCATTTCAGGTGACCCGACTTCTGGAGATCATAAGTCACCACCAGTTGACCCGATTGACTATTATAACCCCATTTCAGAAATGCCACTAAGCGCTCTACAGGTTTGCATGATGCGAGCGCCCATCATTCAAATTTTTGACGTCATTCGGGGCCTCTAAAGCCTTCAAAACTGAGTTAAAAGTTTCTGTACCCTGTTGCCAATACCGAAAATCTTCAATATCTTCAAAACTACACCAGATCTAGCCATGAAACTTTGCTGGCAGACTTATATGACCAAAATGAACCTCCAAGAAAGAAATCAGATCATTTTGAGCACATACGAAAATTACCAAAAATAGTAACTTTCCATAAATAACAGCTCTGCACAAAATAGCCCTTATTAAAAATAAAAATAGAAATATTTTTGGGTGATGCAAGATTGCTCTTACACCCAGGATGCTCCTGCATCAGACACCCAGGGTAATTTGAGAAGTGACCCTGTCACGACTCAGGTGTGCAGAGGAAAACCAAGACGGTTAACCTCCTCCTTTGTTAGCCATGATGAATCTTCAACAGGTCATCCTTTCCATTTGACCAAATATTCTTCATATGTCCTATTCCTTGTGCTTCTGCCAACACGACTGTCTAGTATGTCTTCAATCTCCTTGATATCTGAACTGGATGCTGGAATATTCCACTGTGCTGCTGCAACCTCATCTTCAACACCTCATTCATGATACTCTGTCAAATCTGAAAAGTTAAACACTAGTGAAATATTCAGCCTAGTAGGAAATTCTACCTCATATGCATTTCCCAAATCATGCTTCTTAAGTATCTTACATGGTCCAAACTTCTTCATTTTCAACTTGTTATATGTACCAACCGGAAACCGCTCCTTCCGCAAATGAACCATGACTTCATCTCCAACCTGAAATTCCTTATGCCTCTTTTTCACATCTGCCTTAGCCTTATACTGTGCATTCATCTTGGCAATATGCTTCCTCACCTCCTCATGGATGTTCTTCAAATGTTCTGCAAAATCCTCAGCTTCAGCACTACTTATTTCTCCTTTATCTATCTTCCTCAATTCAGATGCATTTCTTGGACTACTTCCATATATAATCTGGAATGGTGATTTACCAGTGCTCCTCTTGGCAGAATTATTGTATGCTAATTCTGCCTGTGGTAAAATCAAATCCCATCCTGTTGGCTTATCTCCCACCAAACATCTCAGCAAATTTCTCAAACTCCTATTCACCACCTCTGTCTGTCCATCAGTTTGTGGATGATGTGATGAACTGAACTTCAAATCTGTCTTCAACTTCTTCCACAATGTCCACCAGAAATATCCAACAAATTTGGTATCTCGATCTGAAACTATGGTCTTGGGAAAACCATGTAGTCTCACCACTTCTCTGAAAAATAATCCTGCTACATGAACAGCATCATTAGTCTTCTTGCAGGGAATGAAATGTGCCATCTTTGAAAATCTGTCAACCACCACAAAAATTGAATCATGTCCCCACTGAGTCCTCGGTAAATGAAGAACAAAGTCCATGCTGATATCCTCCCAAGGCTTCTCTGGTACAGGTAATGGCCGATATAACCCTGTATTCTGCTTCACTCCTTTCGCCATCTGACATACTCTGTAACTTTGTACAAACTTCTTCACATCTTGCTGCAATTGTGGCCAATAATAATTCTCACTAACCAAAGAAAGGGTTTTGTCACGACCAAAATGTCCAGCCAATCCTCCGCTATGCTTCTCCTTGATGAGATTCTCCCTCATAGAACTTTGTCAAATGCACAACTGACTCCCTTTGAATAGCATATCATCCTGGATGATGAAATCAAACCATTTCATCCTGTATAGAGTAACTTGTTTTGTACAAGCTTTCCAAGCTTCACCAAAATCAGGATCTTCTGGATATAAATTCTTGAGTTTCTTGAGCCCAACCACCTCAATCTGCATCTCTGTCAGCAATAGTTGCCTTCTGCTAAGAGCATCTACAACCTTGTTAGACTTTCCACTTCTGTGTTTCAAAACAAATGTATAACTCTGCAAAAACTCAACCCATTTCAAATGCCTTTAATTCAATTTTCCTTGACTATTCAAATATTGCAAAGCTTGATGATCAGTATACAAAACAAACTCTTTAGGAAGCAGATAATGTCTCCACTTCTTTAATGCCTGAACTATAGCATAAAATTCCTGATCATAAACAGAATACTTCCTCTTGGCATCATTTAACTTCTCACTGAAATACGCAACAGGTTTACCTTCTTGGCTCATAACAACTCCTATTGCAGTACCACTAGCATCACAATCTACTTGAAACACCTTATTAAAATCTGGAAGTGCTAAAACAGGTTGTTCTGTAACTTTTTGTTTCAATAATTGAAAACTCTTTTCTGCTCTTTTAGTCCACTTAAACTCTTTTCTATCCCCTCTCATTGTCTCAGTCAAGGGACCACAAATAAAACTAGCTAGACCATGAAAAGATCTTACCTCAGTAACACTCCTTGGAGTAGGCCATTCAAAGATAGCCTGTACCTTCTCTGGGTCCAGTTTTAGACCTTCTAGTGAAACTACAAATCCCAAATACACTAACTCTTTTTTCACAAAACTGCACTTCTTCAAATTAATCAACAATTTCTCATCTCTCAACTTCTCAAACACCATACAAATATGCATCATATGTTCCTCCAATGTCTTGCTAAAAATCAAAATATCATCTAGGTAAATAATGACAAACTTACCCAAAAATTCTTTCAGAACCTCGTTCATAAGCCGCATGAAAATGCTCGGTGCATTGGTTAGCCCAAAAGGCATGACTAACCACTCATACAGTGCTTCTTTTGTTTTGAAGGTAGTCTTCCATTCATCTCCTTCTCTGATCCGAATCTGGTGATATCCACTCTTCAGATCTATCTTTGAGAAATACACAGCCCCACTCAAACAGTCCATAATATCGTCCATTCGTGGCAATGGAAACCTATACTTGATTGTGATCTTGTTTATTGCTCTAGAATCTGTACACATCCTCCACTCTCCATTCTTCTTTGGTGCTAATACCGCTGGTACAGCACATGGACTCAGACTCTCTCGAATCAACCCCTTCTGTAACAACTCATGTACCTGTCTGTTCAACTCTTCACTTTCTGCTGGTGTCATTCTCTGTGCTGCCTTGTTTGGAAAACTGGCTCCTGAAATCAAATCCATCTAATGACTGATCTTCCTTACCGGTGGTAATCCATCAGGTACATTATCAGATACAATATCCTAAAACTCATTCAACAAATCTGCAACCTCTACAGGTACATCCTCTACTTCTTCTTTACCAACTTTTAGAATTAAAGCAAAACACACATGCTCATGCCTCATACCATCTAAGAATTTCCTTTCATCAACAAATGTTATTCTTGCATTACCACATACCTTTTCTTCGGTCTCCTTCAATGGCTTTAGCTTATGTCGCACTCCATCCTTTGTCAGGGAATAGGTATTCGCACGACCATCGTGTACAGCACAT
The DNA here is from genome assembly GCA_027943335.1 of Chamaecyparis obtusa. Taxonomy (NCBI): domain Eukaryota; kingdom Viridiplantae; phylum Streptophyta; class Pinopsida; order Cupressales; family Cupressaceae; genus Chamaecyparis; species Chamaecyparis obtusa. The sequence continues at coordinate 274,689 of BSBK01007091.1, read as the reverse complement.
TTGTCAAACTACCACGGTCTACCCAATAACATATGACATGCATCCATAGAGATGATATCACATAGTACCTCATCTTGGTACCCACCGATCTTGAACTTTACCAGGCACTGTTCACTGACCATGACCTTGTGGTCATCCTGCACCCAGGCAATCCAATATGGATGTGGGTGTTTCTGTCTCTTGAGCTTCAACTTTGTCACCATCTCTTCTGACACCAAATTTTCAGTGCTTCCACTATCGATAATCACATCACAGCATTTACCCTCACACTTGCATCTAGTGCGAAGCAGGCTCCTCCTTTGTTCAGGTTCATTCTCACCACTCAGCAAGACTTTTCTGTTAATTAGCGTTTCTCCTCTTTCAGCATCTTCAGAATTTGATGATCTAGCATCTTCATCGACATGTGCAACTCTGGCCTGGCCTTTATTTCTCCTGTCTGTTCTGCCTTGGTGCTGAGGACATTCAAATGCCCTATGACCTTCTTCTCCACAGTGAAAACATGTTCCATGGAAGCCACCTCTTCCAGATCCTTGTCCTCTTCCTCTTCCTCTCTGATCTCTATTATTCTAATCTTGGAAGTGATTGGAATTATTTCCTCGCTGATTCTGACTGCTACTGGCCTCATCTTTCTTTTTCGGATCTTCATTTCGGCCACCATATGACCGTCCACCAGATCGTCCACCGCAACCTCTTCCGTTTTGTCTGCTCTCAAACTTCTTGTTCAGCTTTTCCTCTACTTTTAGGGAAAACTGGTATGCCTCTTCAATACTGTTCATTCGAACCAGATTCAGCTCCTCCTGAATGCTTGGCCTTAACCCATTAAGGTATCGGGCAACTTTCTCTTTATCAGCTTCTGCATGGCCTGTTCTGATGAGAAGTCGATAGAACTCCTCTGTATACTCCTGAACAGATCTTCCTGCTTGCTTCAAACTTTGCATTTTTTTCAGTAGGTCAAGCTCATAATCAATAAGAATGAACTGTCGATTCAATTTATCCACCATCCGATCTCATCTCGTGATTTTCTCCTTTCCCCTTCTATTTCGCTCCAACTGAATCTCTTGCCACCATATCTTCGCATGACCTTTCAGTCTGGCCTTTGCAAATTTGACCCTATCAGGATCCTCAACATCTTCAGACTCAAAATATTCGTCACATTCATTGATCCAGTCGATCAATTCTTCTGGGTTAAGATTTTCAGAAAATGTAGGAACCTCAATTTAGGTCTATTCCCAATCTTAGAAGTGGCCCGAAAAAGTCTTTCTTCCTCCTGGTTTACAATTTTGACTTCTCCTTCTTGATATTCTTCTTCAGCTTCATCCTCACTTTCATCTCTGACATTAAGATTCATTCCTCTGCGAATCTCTTCTTGCAATGCTCGTACTTGTCTCTGCAGCTCTCTAATCTCAGTTGTCATAGCACCAGCTCTTCCGCCATGTTCTCTTCGTGGAGGCATTTTTGCGATGCGCGCTGAGACCCTAACCACGGTCCTGGTGCAAACTGCCTCATAGTTGGTGATCTATTTACACACTCAAGAACTCCTACTCTGATACCACTTGATGAAGGGTGCTCCCCTTAATACCACAAACACATAACAGAAATAAAGAAACAACAACAATAATATGCAAGAACATAAAATTGGCTTCTTATTATCTCCACAAATGTGGAATTACAAACTTTTAGAATTACAATATGCAAAGCCACATGGGCATTCCCTTACAATATTCTGTAGGACAAAGCCTCGAATCAATACCCAGATCTGCTACCCAGAACTATTCCCAACTGCCTAAGACAATAATACAGCCTTCCTTATATAGGCAATTTCCACCGCTCGAGAAGGTTCCAGAAATTTAGCCCTAAGGGCCGATCAAACTTAGAATTATTTTATTTTTCAATTTATTACATCAAATTCGGCTCAAAATAACTTTTGAAACCCGAACATAAATTTTGAAAGAAAATTATTTTCCGCCATTTCAGGTGACCCGACTTCCGGAGATCATAAGTCACCACCAGTTGACCCGATTAACTATTATAACCCCATTTCAGAAATCCCACTAAGTGCTCTACAGGTTTGCTTGACGCGAGCGCCCATCATTCAAATTTTTGACCTCATTCGGGGCCTCTAAAGCCTTCAAAACTGAGTTTAAAGTTTCTGTACCCTGCTGCCAATACCGAAAATCTTCAATATCTTCAAAACTACACCTGATCTAGCCATGAAACTTTGCTGGCAGACTTATATGACCAAAATGAACCTCCAAGAAAGAAATCAGATCATTCTGAGCACATACAAAAATTACCAAAAATAGTAACTTTCCATAAATAACAGCTCTGCACAAAATAGCCCTTATTGAAAATAAAAATAGAAATATTTTTGGGTGATGCAAGATTGCTCTTACACCCAGGATGCTCCTGCATCAGACACCCAATGTAATTTGAGAAGTGACCTTGTCACGACTCAGGTGTGCAGAGGAAAAGCAAGACGGTTAACCTCCTCCTTTGTTAGCCATGATGAATCTTCAACAGGTCGTCCTTTCCATTTGACTAAATATTCTTCATATGTCCTATTCCTTGTGCTTCTGCCAACACGACTGTCCAGTATGTCTTCAATCTCCTTGATATCTGAACTGGTTGCTGGAATATTCCACTGTGCTGCTGCAACCTCATCTTCAACACCTCATTCATGATACTCTGTCAAATCTGAAAAGTTAAACACTCGTGAAATATTCAGCCCAGTAGGAAATTCTACCTCATATGCATTTACCGAATCATGCTTCTTAAGTATCTTACATGGTCCAAACTTCTTCATTTTCAACTTGTTATATGTACCAACCGGAAACCGCTCCTTCCACAAATGAACCATGACTTCATCTCCAACCTGAAATTCCTTATGCCTCTTTTTCACATTATCCTTAGCCTTATACTGTGCATTCATCTTGGCAATATGCTTCCTCACCTCCTCATGGATGTTCTTCAAATGTTCTGCAAAATCCTCAGCTTCAGCACTACTTATTTCTCCTTTATCTATCTTCCTCAATTCAGATGCATTTCTTGGACTACTTCCATATATAATCTGGAATGGTGATTTACCAGTGCTCCTCTTGACAGAATTATTGTATGCAAATTCTGCGTGTGGTAAGATCAAATCCCATCCTGTTGGTTTATCTCCCACCAAACATCTCAGCAAATTTCCCAAACTCCTATTCACCACCTCTGTCTGTCCATCAGTTTGTGGATGATGTGATGAACTGAACTTCAAATCTGTCTTCAACTTCTTCCACAATGTCCGCTAGAAATATCCAACAAATTTGGTATTTCGATCTGAAACTATGGTCTTGGGAAAACCATGTAGTCTCACCACTTCTCTGAAAAACAATCTTGCTACATGAACAACATCATTAGTCTTCTTGCAGGGAATGAAATGTGCCATCTTCGAAAATCTGTCAACCACCATAAAAATTAAATCATGTCCCTGCTGAGTTTTCGGTAAACCAAGAACAAAGTCCATGCTAATATCCTCCCAAGGCTTCTCTGGTACAGGTAATGGCTGATACAACCTTGTATTCTGCTTCACTCCTTTCGCCATCTGACATACTCTGCAACTCTGTACAAACTTCTTCACATCTTGCTGCAATTGTGGCCAATAATAATTCTCACTAACCAAAGAAAGGGTTTTGTTACGACTAAAATGTCCAGCCAATCCTCCGCTATGCTTCTCCTTGATGAGATTCTCCCTCATAGAACTTCGTCAAATGCACAACTGACTCCCTTTGAATAGCATATCATCTTGGATGATGAAATCCAACCATTTCGTCCTGTCTAGAGTAACAGGTTCTGTACAAGCTTTCCAAGCTTCACCAAAATCAAGATCTTCTGGATACAAATTTTTGAGTTTTTTGAACCCAACCACCTCAATCTACATCTCTGTCAGCAATAGTTGCCTTCTACTAAGAGCATCTGCAACCCTGTTAGACTTTCCACTTCTGTGTTTCAAAATAAATGTATAACTCTGCAAAAACTCAACCCATTTCAAATGCTTTTGATTCAATTTTCCTTGACTATTCAAATATTGCAAAGCTTGATGATCAGTATACAAAACAAACTCCTTAGGAAGCAGATAATGTCTCCACTTCTTTAATGCCTAAACTATAGCATAAAATTTCTGATCATAAACAGAATACTTTCTCTTGGCATCATTTAACTTCTCACTGAAATATGCAACAGGTTTACCTTCTTGGCTCATAACAACTCCTATTGCAGTACCACTAGCATCACAATCTACTTGAAACACTTTATTAAAATCTAGAAGTGCTAAAACAGGTTGTTCTGTAACTTTTTGTTTCAATAATTGAAAACTTTTTTCTGCTCCTTTAGTCCACTTAAACTCTTTTCTATCCCCTCTCATTGTCTCAGTCAAGGGACCACAAATACTGCTAAAATTTTTGATAAACTTTATGTAAAAATTAGCTAGACCATGAAAAGATCTTACCTCAGTAGCACTCCTCGGAGTAGGCCATTCAAGGATAGCCTGTACCTTCTTTGGGTCCATTTTTAGACCTTCTGCTGAAACTACAAATCTCAAATACACTAACTCTTTCTTCACAAAACTACACTTCTTCAAATTAATCAACAATTTCTCATCTCTCAACTTCTCAAACACCATACAAATATGCATCATATGTTCCTCCAATGTCTTGCTAAAAATCAAAATATCATCTAGGTAAACAATGACAAACTTACCCAAAAATTCTTTCAGAACCTCGTTCATAAGCCGCATGAAAGTGCTCGGTGCATTGGTTAGCCCAAAAGGCATGACTAACCACTCATATAGTCTTTCCTTTGTTTTGAAGGCAATCTTCCATTCATCTCCTTCTCTGATCCGAATCTGGTGATATCCACTCTTCAGATCTATCTTTGAGAAATACACAGCCCCACTCAAACAGTCTATAATATCATCCATTCGTGGCAATTGAAACCTATACTTGATTGTGATCTTGTTTATTGCTCTAGAATCTGTACACATTCTCCACTCTCCATTCTTCTTTGGTGCTAATACCGCTGGTATAGCACAGGGACTCAGACTCTCTCGAATCAACCCCTTCTGTAACAACTCATGTACTTGTCTGTTCAACTCTTCACTTTTTGCTGGTGTCATTCTGTGTGCTGCCTTGTTTGGCAAACTGGCTCTTGGAATCAAATCCATCTAATGACTGATCTTCCTTACCGGTGGTAATCCATCAGGTACATTATCAGATACAATATCCTGAAACTCATTCAACAAATCTGCAACCTCTACAGGTACATCCCCTGGTTCTTCTTTACCAACTTTTGGAATTAAAGCAAAACACACATGCTCATGCCTCATACCATCTAAGAATTTCTTTCCATCAACAAATGTTATTCTTGCATTACCACATACCTTTTCTTCGGTCTCCTTCAATGGCTTTAGCTTATGTCGCACTCCATCCTTTGTCAGGGAATAGGTATTCGCACGACCATTGTGTATAGCACATCTGTCAAACTGCCACGGTCTACCCAATAACATATGACATGCATCCATAGAGATGATATCACATAGTACCTCATCTTGGTACCCGCCGATCTTGAACTTTACCAAGCACTGTTCACTGACCATGACCTTGTGGTCATCCTGCACCTAGGCAATCCAATATGGATGTGGGTGTTTCTGTCTCTTGAGCTTCAACTTTGTCACCATCTCTTCTGACACCAAATTTTCAGTGCTTCCACTATCGATAATCACATCACAGCATCTACCCTCACACTTGCATCTAGTGCGAAACAGGCTCCTCATTTGTTCAGGTTCATTCTCACCACTCAGCAAGACTCTTCTGTTAATTAGCGTTTCTCCTCTTTCAGCATCTTTATAATTTGATGATCTAGCATCTTCATCGACATGTGCAACTCTGGCCTGGCCTTCATTTCTCCTGTCTGTTCTGCCTTGGTGCTGAGGACATTCAAATGCCCTATGACCTTCTTCTCCACAGTGAAAACATGTTCCACGGAAGCCACCTCTTCCAGATCCTTGTCCTCTTCCTCTTCCTCTCTGATCTCTATTATTTTGATTCTGGAAGTGATTGGAATTATTTCCTCGCTAATTCTGACTGCTACTAGCCTCATCCTTCTTTTTCGGATCTTCATTTCGGCCACCATATGACCGTCCACCAGATCGTCCACCGCGACCTCTTCCATTTTGTCTTCTCTCAAACTTCTTGTTCAGCTTTTCCTCTACTTTTAGGGCAAACTAGTATGCCTCTTCAATACTGTTCATTCAAACTAGATTCAGCTCCTCCTGAATGGTTGGCCCTAACCCATTAAGGTATCAGGCAACTTTCTCTTTATCAGCTTCTGCATGGCCTGTTCTGATGAGAAGTCGATAGAACTCCTCTGTATACTCCTGAACAGATATTCCTGCTTGCTTCAAACTTTGCATTTTTTTCAGTAGGTCAAGCTCATAATCAATAGGAATGAACTGTCGCTTCAATTTATCCACCATCTGATCCCATCTCATGATTTTCTCCTTTCCCCTTCTATTTCGCTCCAACTGAATCTCTTGCCACCATATCTTCGCATGACCGTTCAGTCTGGCCTTCGCAAATTTGACCCTATCAGGATCCTCAACATCTTCATACTCAAAATATTCTTCACATTCATTGATCCAGTCGATCAATTCTTTTTGGTTAAGATTTCCAGAAAATGTAGGAACTTCAATTTTAGGTCTTTTCCCAATCTTAGAAATGGCCCGAAAAAGTCTTTCTTCCTCCTGGTTTACAATTTCGACTTCTCCTTCTTGATATTCTTCTTCAGCTTCATCCTCGCTTTCATCTCTGACATTAAGATTCATTCCTCTGTGAATCTCTTCTTGCAATGCTCACACTTGTCTCTGCAGCTCTCTAACCTCAGGTGTCACAACACCAGCTCTTCCACCACGTTCTCTTCGTGGAGGCATTTTCGCGATGCGCGCTGAGACCCTAACCACGGTCCTGGTGCAAACTGCCTCACAGTCGGCGATCTGTTTACACACTCAAGAACTCCTGCTCTAATACCACTTGATGAAGGGTGCTCCCCTTAATACCACAAACACATAACAGAAATAGAGAAACAACAACAATAATATGCAAAAACAGAAAATTGGCTTCTTATTATCTCCACAAATGTGGAATTACAAACTTTTACAATTACAATATGCAAAGCCACATGGGCATTCCCTTACAATATTCTGTAGGACAAAGCCTTGAATCAATACCCAGATCTACTACCCAGAACTATTCCCAACTGCCTAAGACAATAATACAGCCTTCTTTATATAGGCAATTTCCACCGCCCGAGAAGGTTCCAGAAATTTAGCCCTAAGGGCCGACCAAACTTAGAATTATTTTATTTTTCAATTTATTACATCAAAGTCAGCTCAAAATAACTTTTGAAACCTGAACATAAATTTTGAAGGAAAATTATTTTCTGCCATTTCAGGTGACCCGACTTCCGGAGATCATAAGTCACCACCAGTTGACCTGATTGACTATTATAACCCCATTTCAGAAATGTCAGGAAGCGCTCTACAGGCTTGCCTAGCGTGAGTGCCCGTCACCCAAATTTTTGACCTCATCCGGGGCCTCTAAAGCCTTCAAAACTGAGTTCGAAGTTTCTGTACCCTGCTGCTAATACCGAAAATCTTCAATATCTTCAAAACTACACCTGATCTAGCCATGAAACTTTGCTAGCAGACTTATATGACCAAAATGAACCTCCAAGAAAGAAATCAGATCATTCTGAGCACATACGAAAATTACCAAAAATAGTAACTTTCCATAGATAGCAGCTCTGCACAAAATAGCCCTTATTGAATATAAAAATAGAAATATTTTTGGGTGATGCAAGATTGCTCTTACACCCAGGATGCTCCTGCATCAATAAAATAAATAAAACCTGATTGTTACTATCACAGAAAATCACGTGCAACAACAATGGGGCCTTCAAACAACTTGTACTGTTGGCTTTTAGGTCATTGGGACTCAAATATAAAGAATTCCTCATAACTCGTAAAGGTTATGTAAAGTAATGAAAATGTTCACAATTTTCCATAACCCAAACGGGTTATGTAAACTTATGAAAATGTTCACAATTTCTCATAACCCGTACGGTTATATAAAACTAGAGAGAGAGAGAGAGAGAGAGAGTCATGCATGTATATATATAAATAAGTATAGATATGCATATATACCTACATATTAACATATCATATATGTAAATCTATAAAAATGTGTATTGTATTACACATTTACAAGTAATTTTTTAAATGTCTTCATAACCCGTATGGGTTATGTAGAACTTGAAATTATGATTTTCGATTTTCAAAACCCAAGCGAGTTATTTTGTACACCATAACCCATATGAGATATGGCTTGGTAAAATGTTTGGAGTATGACCCTAAGGCTTGCAAGCCCATTTTCCCTCCAATTTTGCATTTACATATTTTTTCTTCTTTCAACATGATTTCTCGACTTCCTCATCATCAGCTTTACAAATGATCAAGTGGGTATTTCTAAAATTACTACCATCATCTCACACATCTTCTAGAATTTCTAACCATATAAATTTTTCTATTTTTGGACAACATTAGCAAAGTAAACTTTAATTTTCTTTACCAGTGCCTTCACAGTCCTCACAGACATATGTCTACCATTTTTTTAATAACTTTTGATCTAGTTGACCAAATTCAAAAAAAAAAATATATTAGTGTTCTACACTAGATTCTATACACTTTTAAAAAAAATTTGCAATTTGGATTATTTTGATGCAAGTTATGCCCAATGCACAAATAGGTACCTGATTTTTAGGATGTGTCACTTCAAAAAATCATAAAAAATAAAATACTCAACAAAAAATTACAAAAAAAATACACAACTTCTAGATCTCACTCTTACCTATCATCCTACCAAAGGGTTTTGAAAAATGCTAAATCTAACTATAGAGTTTGTGAAGTGCACAGAAACAACTATGTTATGTTTTTCTGAAAAAATCAAGAATAATTTTTTATGCGCGAGAGGTTTCACCATCTTAATCTTATCCATTTTAAAAAACTTTAGTAGTTTAGAAACTAGATTCATAGTACTACAATTCTTATTCTTTACACACCTCCTAGTTTTAAGTGCATAACCCTCAAATCTCTCTGTGAAGTTCAGGTTTCTCTGATTTCAAAAAAAAAAAGTGATCATTTATACCCCTCTTTTTGTTCACCATCTTGGTGCACTTACCCTTTAACTACATATCCAATTTACATTTTAAACTACATCTTAAGTATGTTTGAATTATATTTTAATCAAAATCCATACACCAAAATGTAAGACATATTACCACATTTCCCAATCAACAATAATTCTCCATATTACCTATAAAAGTGCCTATAAAATTAAAGCCTAATAAACTTTAAAATTATTATTTAGATGTTTTAAATCAAATTTATCAAACATAATTATAAAAAAATCTTAACTAAATAAATATAATTCCTAACTAATAAATATATAAATTACCTACCATATAAACAATAAATATCATATCTTCTCACTCACAATTTTCTAAAAGAATTTATTATACTAACTAAAAGATAACATTACTCTTTAAAATTATCTTAAATCAATCTTATCTAAATATAATTAACTAAATTAAATAACATTTAATTAATAAAATACTTCTCATCCTATTCATAAGCAAATAATAACTAATCCTCCCATTTCAATTTTAGAAAAGATCTCTTTTTTTTGGACTAACTAGAGAAAAAATTGCTATTTTAAAGTACTATTAAATCAACCTTATTAGTATTGGCCAATAGGCTAAGCAAGTATTATTGCATCCATTTTTGAATTTCTTTGTTAACTAGTGATTAAATGAATTGTTCTACACCAATGAAAATAAATTTTATTTTATATTCCATTATAAGTTTTTTCATTTGTAAAATGTAAATGCAAATTATTTAACTTTATAATATCTAGAAATTAATTTTTGATCATCTCATTGGATGAATGCCTTTGAAGTCTTATTACAGGAGTGAACCAATTAAAATTTACCACGTTTTTAATTAATTTATTAACATGATAATTAAAAAATTAATATACTATTACTTGTACTTTAGTTTCTACTATAATTAAAGGCAAGTACTTAGCCACTACGTGGCACTTGTTTAGTATTGAGATCTCCTAAGGTAGAATCTATTTCTTAGATTCCCAAAACAAAGTAAGAATAAGAGATGGAAGTAGAAAAGAATCGGTTCATACTTAGAAAAGTAAACAAGTCCATTGAAAATCTTAAACTCTTAAGGATTCTTAGTTTATTATCATCAAGACATTACTCAAGTAAAGATTCATATGCACCGTTATAGAAGTTTATATATGCAGCAAACATGATATTTCAATTGATATTTCTATAGGTTATAGAAATTTCTATGTACAGTTTATTTGAGGAAGATAAGATCAAGAAAATAACTAGTTTGATTGTCAAGATTCATAACAGCAAATTTGGATATGGAAAAGAATAAAGAGTTAATTTAAGACTGTAATTTGTGATTCATGATCCCTTAGACTGATGATAGCATGAACGTCATTAAAATTCTTCATTCTTTCAAAGATTAAAAGAGAGGAAGAATCTTTACCAAAAATGACTCAAACAAACCAATGACACACAATTTCCTCCAAAACTTATTTGAACAACAATTAAGATGGATAAAGATAAAGTAATTAATAGAGAGACACCACATACACTAGACTCAAATATAAGAATTTTTAAACTTATAAAGGAAACATTTAATCAGATAATAATAAATGAATACTCATAAATAAGTAAGTCATAAAACTCAATGAGAACTAGCAGTCTCCCAACTTGGTAATTGCAGAGTATAAAGTCAAATTCAACAACCATACCCTCTGGAGATTGCCCTCCCATCTTTTCTTCCCGCTTCCTCTTTGTTGAAAAAAAACAAAGACCCAAAACCGAATTCATGCAGCGAATGTATAGAGCCCAAAAATACGTTACTAATAATAAGAGAACGCATATGAATTTCCTTGCCATGACTGTCCCGTAATAAGTTCAATCATATTTTATAAATAGTTGTAACTGACAATTCATACAATTATGAAACTAGTGGATTAAAGAGTTTCTGGCAAAATTCTCCCCATATCTATCATTGTGTGTCGTCTAAGCAAGAGGAATATCAAAATAGATAGTACAATTTGACTTAATACCATTTATTAACCAAATAACTATTGTACTAATGAGTATCATTATTAGTTAAAGTGAATTTAATTACAATCATCTCAAAATACTAGGGTAAATAATTAGTTAAATCTGCCAAATTTACCATCACGACAAGATAATTCAACCAAACACACAAAAACAAAGAGATGCTAAGGAAGGGTATTACAGAGAGGGAGAGAGAAGGAGAGAGAGAGAAGGGGTGGAGAGACAAAGAGAGGGGGAAAGAGAGAGAGAGTGAGAGAAAATGGATATATATATATATACACACACACACACACACACACACATTATATATGTAAGTATATACATCTATGTAGTGTATGCTAAGTTTACAAGCGTATATTTTTATTTCTTCATAACTTGTACGAGTTCTGTAGAACTAAGACTTATGCTTTTAGTTCTACATAATCCGTATGAGTTATGAAGAACAAGGAAAGCTACTTTTTGTCTTCCGAAATCCAATCTGATTTTTTAGTACTTAGGAACCCATACACGTCATGGTTAGGTAAGAGGGTTGGACACCAATCTTAAGGCTTGGAAGCCCTTTTCCCCTCCATTTCTCTCCCTTTACACGTCTTTTATTCTTCCAAGATGATTTATCAACTTCCTCGTCATCAGGTTTACACATAATCAAGTAGGTATTTGTAAAATTACGACCATAATTTCACATGTCTTCTTAGCTTTCTAACCATATAATTTTTTCTATTTTTGGACAACATTAGCATAGTAAACTTTAATTTTGTTTACCAGTGTCTTCACAATTCTTAGAAATATATATCTACCATTTTCTTAATAAATTTGGATCTACTTGACCAAATTCAAAACAAATTATATGTTAATGTTCTACACTTGATTCCTTTACACTTTAAAAAAGTTTGCATTTTCGATTATCTTGATGCAAGTTATGTCCAGTGCAAGAACAAACACTTGATTTTTAGGATGCAACAACTTTAAAAAATTATTAAAAAAAAGTACTCAACAAAAAATTACAAAAAAATACACATCTTCTATCTCTCACTCTTGCCTATATTTTACCAAAAGGTTTTGCAAAATACTAAATCTAACTATATCTTTTGTGAAACACACTGAAGACACTATGTTATGTTTTTATGAAAAAATCATGAATAGTTTTTCATTTGCAGTGGGTTTGACCCTCTTAATCTTATCCATTTTAAAAAACTTTAGTATTTTAGAAAGTAGATTCAAAGTACTATAATTCTTATTCTTTGCACAATTCCTAATTTTGAGTGCATGACCCTCAAATTTCAATTCAAAGTTTGGGTTTACATGATTTCAGAAAAAAGTGGCCACTTATACTCCCTTTTTTGCACACCATATTTGTGTACTTACCCCAAGATGTTTTTGCTAAAACTTGTTAATCATTAGAAAATATTTACTATTTGATTTTCTTTCTTACTCTCTACCATATCATGATATAGAAACATTGGCATTTTATCATGCATTATAATGTTAGATATATTATGTTGCACTAGATTTTATCCCTCTGTCGGTTCTAGATTTCTAAGCATTCTTATGCCGAGTTAGGTATTTTTTATTTGAAAGATTTTGGGGAAGAAAATGCTTTTTGGTTGGCTGGTTAAGCACTCTAATGGTGATCTTTCTTGTTGGTGTGTTCTCACATGGAGTCGACATGTCATGCTTTTTATGTTGGATATTTCCAATGAGTTAAATCAACCATAGGGTCATATTGGAAAGTAAATAGTTTCCTAATGTAATGTTGGCATTTGGACTTACATATTTAGACTTTTTTTTGTCAAAATCTAAAAAAAATGTCTCTATTCTTATATCTTTGAGTATGTTGGTTCAATTTATGTTCAATATGTGCATTTTTATTATTGATATTATGGAGGTTTGTTATGTGGTGAGTGATCATGTTGTTGGGTTTAGATTTTGGTGACTTTGTTAGTCATATTTTCCTGACAAATCAATCAATGAGGGAGTGCAAGGGGGAAATCTTGGTAAATAAGCAACAATGAAATGTGAATATCATCATATTATAATTTTCTCTTCACTAAATAATAAAAGAAAGTGGACAATTATTTCTACGTGTGTGTAGCCCACATTGGGTGAAGCACATTAAATTTGTATTATTGTGAATTGTTATTTTTTGCCTCTTTTTTCTCGCATCATATTTAATATTATTTAAATGGCTTCAATTTGCCTAAATTCTTACAATCATTACACTAAACCTTGGAAGTTCCTTAATATATTTTCTAGTGGGCTTATTTCTATGAATTTTTGGTACTCTTTTCATTACACTTTGAGTGGAATTCACTTTCAATTGCAAACATATATTCTCAAACAACTAAGAAGAATATTACATTTTGTCTACAATGTTATTTTGTTGTTAGCAAGAGCAAATAACCTATCAAATGAAGAAACTTTCATGTGTGATTTACACTTCTCATCTTAAAATGAGTAGGTGCACTATAGAAGTGTGTGAATGGTACAAATTGAGTTTATCCATTTAAAAGTCCAAAGTTGGTTCTCAACCATAACTTAGAGCTTGCAAGATATTACATACCAATTTTGTAGTGGTAAATACTCGCACTTCCCATACTTAGATGAAGTGTTATTTCTATTAAAAACTAGATATAGAGTTAGATCTAATGGCATCTGATCATCTTGAACATTTGAGATGATTACATGTATTGACTTATAAACCCATTGATTCACAAAGATACCTGATTATTCCTTACAATAAACTTCCCAACATCTAACCTAAAATATTTACTAACATTCTAATATTTGTGTTGTTACTTTATCTTGCATTTATTATTATTTATAAAATAACCTTATTATAGTTTTTATTAATACATGCATACATTTGTAATACTTTGTGTTGTGGAAAAGAAAAAATTAAATATGGCTTTTTGGTTTTGTAAATAAGCTTTAAAAATTGACAAGTTGTGATGTGGCCACTCTCTATTCTTAATAGCTATTAAATGAAATTTTGATGTACTTAGGATTTGTAGTTCTTGTAACATTACCTTTGAAACCATTATAGAATTTTTTAAGGGTATTTGACATATTGGATATAATGCAAAGTAAAAGAAATAAATGAGCAATATGTCAACCCTGTTAATAACCCTATGAATAAATGATCAAGGGTTCAAAGAAACATATTTGACATTATTAAGCACAATAACATTCACTAATTATAATAAACAAGGGACTAGCTTGACAGTATTATCAATAAACAATAAAACTATTGATAATCCATTTGTAAACTCATATTTATAACTTAAACATAGAAAACCACAATGATACTCTAACACAATATTAGAATTCTCATAAAGAATAAATGTGTTACATAGTTCACTATATGCATGATCATAAACACCATCAAATGCCATTGTTTAAGTTTGCAATATTTTGAATATTTTCTATACAAAGTTAAAGAAACAAAAATATCATACATTCAAATAAAAAATGCAGAATGAAAACAAAATCCCAAAAGACTATGATTGAAAGAAGCAACCATAAAACTAGAGAACTTTCAACTAGCAAATAGAGAGTAGAGGCAAACGAAAAACCAAAAAACTATTAATGAAAGTAACACCTAAAATAGATTTTTGATAGTTCTTTGCCTTAGTGAGGATAAAAATTCTCACCTGGGTCAGACACCACTTCACAACGAACTACAAGAGAAATGATCAATGATAAAACATTAGAAACCACTACATTATTCTTGAAAACCTTAAAATATTGAAACAAATAAGTATTCAACCAAGTTAAATGAAAAATAAATAAATAACAATGTATATTAGGTAGCATTAACAACCATTACATTGATCCATGCTTATCTCAGCTATTACAATGATATTGAAGAGGAGCAACGAGCAAGAACCCAATATTGGTGACCATTCCTTCAACAAAAGACTTAGTGAATATAGAACAAAATTGAACATGTTTTGGTGTCTAATGGAATGGATAATAAAAAAGAAATGTCTTTGTAGTGGGGTGTCAATGAGAAATAAAAGAGAGGTTCTAAAGCATTAAATGCTCAAAATTTTGGAAAGTTGGCACCTTCCCATACAAGTAAATAAGAAGAGACTCATAGTTAACATTGTTGGCTGGGAGGGGAAGAAGAGACAACTTGTATTAAATGTTAGAAAGCAGATGAGTGTGGTGTCACCTTGTTTATTTACCATGTGGCATGGTGAACCAGAGTGGTTACACTCTGCTTATTCACCATGTGGCATGGCGAACACTTACCACTCTCACACCATGTGAGCTAGTCCCCGCCCATGGTTAGTCAGCCATCCAAATTGTTGTAAACAAGTCAGAATACATAGATGTTAACATCTATACCTATATATAGTGGGTTACAATAAGGAGTTGAACTCAACCCAAATACACTTCTAGGTGGTTTGAACCTTGATGAATGGTTTCTATATCACATACTATCATCCTCAATAATTGAACTACAACTCTTTAACTAAATTTTATCTTTGATCAATGGTCCAATTTATGAATTGACAATAACTTTAGATTTTTATTTATTCACATAACACTCCAGGGATACAAAATTAGCCTAGATTCTCTTCCCTTTATCTTTTAGGGAATTTATATAAATATGACTGCAATAGACACCTAAACCTTGAAATTTATTACTGATTAAAATATTAAATAATTACTTGTCCAAGATTTTGTCATCAATAGGGGAATTGTGATTAGGGGAGAGGAGCCAATAAGTGTGTGGGGTTCAAAATGTGTGATGTTAATGGAGCTGATAGGAGCCCACACATTAGCACTTAGACCCCATTACATGTCCACGTGGATTTGAGAAGTAAAAAAAAAAACAAAAAAACTTAATACATATCAAAATACATCATATAAGGAAAGTTTTGTATTTTATAAGTATACCAAATAAAAAGTTAGGTCCCTTCCCTATCGAACAAGCAACCTGTCATTCTCACTAATAGATTTTGATGCTGGTTAAAGTGGGTCGCTCAGTACAAAATAGCCAACTTTTCTTCTTGTAATATACATCATGTCTAATCACTTACATGTCAAATTAAAACCTTAAATGAGGATCACCACCTCATCCATAGTGCACAATTTAATCAAAATATTGTATCATGGACAAACATCGATCCAAAACATGTTCATAGTTTCCACCTCATTGTAACTACTTAGTCATGTACTACCTGCGTAGATGTTACCATCCTAAACATTGAGACAAGACCCAATTCCATCATTCCAGTCAAAATGTATCTTCATTCCTCCTCAAGTGCACAAGATGTGGTCACTTCAACAATATACCACCTGCAATTTTAAAATCAACTTGTGTAAGGTCACCAATAACCATTAAAGACCAATCAAATCTTAATTCAAAGAAATCATTGGATGGATTCTTGCAAATAAAATCATTGGATGGATTCTTGCAAATAATGATTTAAACTCAAAATTTAAATTTGTAAGAGTACAAATTAAAGACAAGTAGACTTCAAACCATCTTATTCATCCCATTTAACAACCAACAAAGAGCACAAAGAAAGCAGAGCACGGTGCAACAAGAACTTAAGCTATTTATCCAGGTATGTACGTGTTTATTACTGGTTTATGTTATTTCTATATTACCTTTGTTGTTCAATTCATTTTCATGTATGTATCCATTCTATTATTTCCTTCATGTTCAATTCTTTTTCAATTCTCCATACCCTTAATGGCTTCTCACATCCTCACATTTTTTGGGTTGTTTCTATTGTTTCATTCATGTTCATTTTACTTAGTTTTCTAAGTATCCACATTTCTATCCTTTCTACTATTGTGTTCATGTTTATTTAACTTAGAGTTTTTAACACATCCACCTTTCTATTATTTCTACTATTCCTTATTTGTGCTCTTTCCTTCATGTTCATTTCACTTATAGTTTTCTACACCCTTACTTCTACCGTTTCGTACATGCTCATTTTGGTTATAGTTTTTGAAAGGAGCAGAAAGAAAGAAGATGAAAAAGAATTGAAGCTAATTTTCTAGTTATTTATGTGTTCATTAGTGCTCTATTTTTTTTTCCTATATTATCCTTTATGTTTGAAACTCCTATCTATTGTTTCCTTCATGTTCATTTCACTTACAATTTTCTATACCCTTATTTCTAGTTTTCCCTTCATGTTCATTTTAGTTACAATTTTGTATAACCTTGCTGTTAAACAACCTCATGGTTTATTTGTATCCCTTGAAATGAATTTATCTTTAACTATTATATCCTTTTTATATTCTCCTTGTTGTTCGAAACTCCTTTCTACTATTTCTAATATATCTTTCATTTTTTGTTTTCAATTTGTAAATTACTTTTGTATTTGCATTCATGTTCATTTCAATTCCACTTATCTATCTTATCTATCCTTTCTACTATTTACTATTTCCTTCATGTTCATATATATATATATATATATATATATATATATATATATATATATATATATATATATATATATATATATATATATATATATATATATATATATATATATATATATATATATCATGTTTCCTTCATGTTCATAAATCTATCACGTACTATTTCTTGTATTATTTCCTTCATGTTCATTCAATTTCAAGTTTTCCTATCATTAACTTCCTATTTCACATCCTCTTGCTATCTTGTCACAAGACTTATAATGTTACGCATTATGCAGATGACACATGACAATTGACCATCTAAACAACAAACATGGATACAACTAAGTGATGATATTAGTAACAAAGAACACTGCTATTAGATTGTGAAGAGTTATAAATACATTAGAGACAACTATTTGAATGCCCATAGGAAACTAATAGGTCTAGGTCTTATAGTAACCTATCCTCCAAATGATTTTGATGAAGATATCCTAGCATATATTTGTGAAACTTCTTCCCCTTTACCTCACAGACTATTTCCCCACACAAAATACCTATTGGAGATCCCATATCCAATAATTTGAGCACAAAAAGAATGGATTGCAAGCCAATATCATCTAATTGACCATTTCTTTCATTCTCCATATCCTTGTTATGATCTTCTGCTACCCAAGACACCTTGTTTCTATTCTTATCTATTTAAGTTCATTCTATAATCATGGCAGACCAACTATCTGAATAGATTTTTCTTACAAAATTGTGGTCCACAACTTAGAGAGTGCTTAGGAATTATTTCATAGAAATAAATCCTTCAAAGAGTAGTTATAGAGCAAGTCCCCTCATGGGTTTTTACCAAGGTATACCTTAAAAATCATACTAGTTTCTTTCCCACACTTCCCTATCATTTTTGCACTAAAAAAATTATGTGGAAAGAACCCATACTAGATACCCCACCTCACCTAGTTGACCCAAAAAGTTTCAACCACAAGTCACTACCAGTTTAATTGTTAGGTTTGTTCATGTCTTACTATTTCTCATTCATATTGTAATCTATACACCATATTAATGCATAACTATCCACGAAATTAAACAAACAACATGTCCATGCATCTATTAAACATGAATAAAACCAAACAAGGGAATTGTAACTCCTATGTTCAAGCATCACAAACATATTAAACTAGACTATCAATCAATTGGAAAATACATAAAATTTTGTCATTCAAGCATCTCTGCTCACATTATTTGCCAACCATCACCCCACAAAATTCCATAGTTAGTTGATTCTACATCAATTTTGGTTTCATGTTGCAAACTACATATTGTTCTTATTGTATCACACCTTTTAGTATCACATTGATCAACTTTGCCTTTGTTTGTAACACATATTGTTCTTATTTGATAGAAGATGGGAAAGTCAATTTTCTCAAAGGAGAAGGAGCTTCACTGACCAAAAAGAGAAAGAACACGACTACTTTCCCATATGAGATGTGTCTTCTTCCTTGCATAGCCTAAAACCAAAAATCCACCTCGTGTTGTGAGCAATTTGGACCTTGTTACAATGTCAGAGCAAGATAATACAACAATGACAACATCTAAAGTTAGGATGCAACAGAAGCAATGGCATGCACATGATATGAAAGGGACCCTAAAATATATTGAGGATAATGACATGTCAATAAGGGAAACATCAAAGAAATGGGTTATTCCAATAACTACACTCTCTAATGGTTGGGTGGTCTCAAAACCACCTCCAAGAAAGGTCCCCCAACCATCCTCACCCATGAAGAAGAAGATCATATCGTACAATGGTGCCAAGAGATGGTTGCAGTGGATCATAGTCTCGAGATTGTCAACTTGAGGGTAGTTGTGGCTTAGGTATGTGAGAGAAGACCCACACCTTTAAAGGATGAAATATTTGGTAAGTCATGGTGGTCGGGATTTAAGGCCCACTATTTGAAATTGGAACTACGAATAGTGAAAGGCCTTGAGAAAGACATGGGAGTGAATCTAAAAGCATCTATGGTGGTTGCTTTCTATGAGACTTTGTCAAAAGCATACATTGCAAATCCTTATGTACCTAGTTGCATATGTAATTATGATGAAACCTATGTGAAAGTAGGCATAAATGGGGCTATGAGGGTACTTTTTAGAAGAAGTTGTACCATAACATCTCCTACATAATTCCCAATAGTTATGAAAAAATTACCATTCTTTATTGTGTGAATACTTTCGGATAAACCATACCAGGATTCTTCCTGTTCAAAGGAAATAAGAAGCTACAAAATTACATTTCAAAATGTGAACTAGGTGCTTGCATGGAATCTCAAGAACATGCGTGGATGACGAAGGGTCTATTCCAGGGGTTTTCGCCAATGAATAGGTTGTTGCTGATATTTGATGGCCACGATAACCATAGTGCTACGAAAACCATCCAAGAGGCCTAGATGCTTGGAATTGACCTTCTTACATTGTTGACACACTCTTCTCACAAACTCCATCCCCTTGATGTGAGTGTGTTTTCTCCGTTCAAGACTTACTTTAGAAAAGAACAAGCCTCGTGGTTGGCTAGGTTCCCCAATGTTGAAATCAAAAGGCTAGAACTAGTAGAGACTGGAAACAAATATTTGACACAGACATTGACTGTCTCTAACATTGTAATAGGATTCAAAAGGATGGGGATATGGCCCCTCAATCGTGATGTGCTCATGGATGACATGCAACCTAACAAAATGTTTGAAATTCATGATGGCGAGGATGTTTCTACAATGCATAAAACACTAAGCCTATCTACAAATAATGTGCCAAATGAAGATGTGGTGGAAAACATAGTTGAACTTCATAATTCTAATTCAAATTCACAAGTGGAGTTGGTTAATCCAGTAGAGAATCATTCAAATTCACAAGTAGAGTTGGTTTAGCCAGTAGAGAATGAAATGAATATCCTTGGACTATCATCATAGTGAATAAAACCCACATGGTTGGAAGAAAGGGGTTGAGGATCTCAGTGTGGACTTGCAAGCCCCATAACAATATTCCTCTTTCACTTTTCCTACACCACCCACCTCTTTAATTTGTGTCGAAAACTGTACATTACTATGAAGAATGTACACAGCTAGAAAGTGATGTGGATGTAGATATGACACAAGAAACATGTGAATGTGAGAATGCAGAAGATTAAATCATATTGTTACAGGTATGTGAGACATCGACTTCTCAATAGGAAACATTGTTGAGAAAGTTCTTAAAGTTTTCCATTCACGTCATCATCCAAAAGTAGGGTAGGCTAAAAGAAAAAGGGATCCACTTGAGTTGCCAATCCCATCTCTTAACATTTGATGATTACATGGAATTGCTGATGGAGAAGGAGGTAAGGAAGAAAGAATCAGAGGAGATAAAAGAGAGGAAGAAAGAGTTGATCATAGAAAATAAGGCTGTACGCAAATTGAAAAAGGAAAACAAGGAGAAGGAGATAAAAGAAAAGGAGATTCAACGTAAGGAAAAGGAAAGGCTGAAAGAACAAGAGAAGAAGGATAAGGAGGAGAGACAAAATAGAGCGAAGGAAGTGGAGAAACACAAGGTTGAGGAAAGGAGGATTGAGGAGTAGCATAGGGATTTAGAAAGAAAGAAGATATTATACAATCCATCCACTCCATCTATGTCCCTACTTGAAGGCCATCCCGTAATATGAGATATGATCAACATAAACATCCCAAACTATTCGACGACTTATAATTGTGCACCAAGTTCACCATCTATTATATTTGTTATTGTCCATAACTACAGTGGAGGGGTCACAACATTTGTTGGCAAAGGTGGATATTGAAACCCAATACAAAATGAACTAAGTAGCTCTCAAGGATCACCAAGGGATGAGAAAACATCTCCCGTTGCAGCTTCAAGGCCATCGCCCACCTCACCCCCACCTACTTTGCCTTCTAGTCTTCCCTAAATTACATATGATTTTGGTTGTTGGTTTACAGTAAATTTCTATGCATATTGTTTCAAACTATGTTCTTTTTTGTTAACTAGTATGTTTATTCCAGGTTGTCACATGTAATATGATGATTGAGCCAAGATTTGAACAAGAGGATTTAGTAATTTGTAATGCATTTTGTTTTCAACTCTTTCTTATATGTAATAGTGATACATAAATGCAATTTTCAACATGTAATATGATGATTGAGGCAAGATGTGAATAATTTAGTGGACTATATGTTTTCAAATTTAGTTCCAATATTAGGGATCAAGGGTTTAATAAGTTATATGCTTAATGGTTTCATTGTGATTGTTAATGCTTTTTGACTTCATTTCATTTTACAAGATATCAGTTTTTGGATTCAATTTCACTCCTAAGGGATATACAATTCATTTCAATTTATTGGTTGTCTATTTTACATGATACCTTTTGGCCAAGGTCAAGTGCAATATTTGTTCTTATCTGTTCAATATCTACTTGCACCAAGAGGGTTCTATTTATAGAGAAACATGCAACTGCATTTACTATGCATCAAGTCACCTTGCATTCACCTAAGGGGACACATTTTTACCATTACTACTCCATTGAATACGCCTAACTCTCCGTAGATCAAGACACCTAACATTCTATCCTATCATGCCCATTCTGAAGTATTCCATAAGTTGGGATTTGAAACATGCTTGGTAGAGAACCGTGCTATTTTTTTGTAGCCACAACATGTTTTCCCGGGCTGTATACAAGTTTTGAGAGCAAGAATTGAATAGAATGAGAACACTCTACCAATTGGAGATCTTTATACTCGCCAATTGTGTTGCATAGTACATTCAATGTGAATGTTTGATTGCAACATAATTGAACAGTACAAAGGTTTCAAATAGTAGAGCATCCTTATTCTATTTGATATTGGCAGTGTTGTGTGCATATCTATTTGTGAATGTTTGAGTGCGACGTAATCACTGATTTATTTCTACAAATTACATATATTAATGAAAGGTTGATTGCATCTCATTCATAACACTTCAATTGTATGGGGTTGTTCAAATTGTTCTCATCTTGGCCCAATCATCACATTACATGTCACATGATTACATTTCATTTATAACAGTTCAATTATTTGGGGTTGTTCAAATTGTTCACACCTTGGCCCAATCATTACATTACATGTCACAGGTTGTATTGTAAAATAGGATGTTAATTGAATTGCCATTTTTTACCTCTGAAGTAAGGGTGTGAACATTCTGGTCCCCTTCCCCTACAAAGTTACATGCGCGCGCGCGCACACACACACACACACACATATACATAGATACATACATAGATACATACATACTTATATGCATGCACATATATCTACATACATATATATACATGCACATACATACATACATAAATACATATATGCATGCACATACATACATGTAGTTGCATAGATGCATGCATGTATGCATACATACATATGTATCTATGTATGTATGCATGCATGCATCTATGTATGTTAGTGGATAACCGAATCCAAATTCAATATTTGTGGGCTTTCAATGACACTGCTCATGTTAAGAGATTCTGAATTCATTTCAATTTATCAATTTTAGGCTTTCAATTTTCATGTTAAGGGTTTGCAATTTCATTTCCAATGTTAGGGATCAAGGGTTTAATAAGTCATCTTCTTTATGGTCCTAAGTCAAACATGCATTGCAATCCTAAAAGTGTTTAGAACTATAGTAAGTGCATTGCAATCCTAAATCAGATGTGCATTGTAATCCTAGAAAAGCATTGAGAGCCACCCTGTAATTAAGGATGTTGCAAAATATAAAGAATTGTAAGTCACTACTTCCATATCTTCAATTTTTCTCATGTCAACATCACTTGTGTTGATTGTTCTCAATTAGTATCACCTAAGGAGCTCCAAAATCAAAACAATAATTTATAATCTTGTTTATATGGAAACTTGTGGCTTTTAATAAGCCTTTCTACTCTAAAGAGATTTTATGACATCCCAAACTAAAGGGCATTTTCAATGCCTTAAATGGGATTGCCCAAACAAAAATGAAAATAGTAAGGGTATAAAAAATAATAAGTGAAATGAAGACGAAGGAAACAATACAAAAAATAGTAGGTAAGTTTGTAAACATGTACTGATGTGAAATAAAAATAAACATGAAGGAATCGGTAGATATGATAGATACATGGAAATGATTTCAATAGTGGCCTGACAGAGAGTTCAAAAAGTAGTATTGAATGGAGTTGTAATGTTAATATGCATCCCCTTAGTCAAATGTAAGGTGACTTGATGCGTAGTAAATGTAGATGCATAATGCAATGTAAGATGGGTGCAAGAAGTAATGGTAGTCATGGTGGTGGAAGTAATGGCCATGCAAGAGAATGAGTTGGTTTGTAAGTCTACTTGTATGTTACAACCTTGTTGTGTTGGTGTGGCATCTTTAATTTGTGTACTCTTGTAATTTTAAAAATCTTTAATTTGAAGCTTTACTTGCAAAAAATCATCCAATTGGTAACATGGACATGTCCAATGGTTTAGGGTGGTCATTTCTACATAGGCACTAGTAAATGTTAGAAGTTGCATGACAATGGAAATTGTCAAATTGTTTATGATCCACGGTCTATTTTGTTAGGTACAACTGAGAAAAGGCCAACTTCACAAACAAGTTTGGTAAGAGCAACATTGAAAACACGATAACTTAAAAAGAGGAAGGAATATGACTATTGTTACCAAACCGGTTTGTGACATCAAACTCCTTACAACTGCAATAAGGAAAAATAGTACATTTATAAAAATTGAAATGAAAGTGGAAACCCTCAACACTAAAGGTGAAACCCTATAGAAAAAAAAAATGAAATGAAAGTGATAAAACCCTTAACACTACAATGAAAACCCTTTAACTAATAAATTTAAATGGAAACCCTCAATGGAAATTAATTCCAAATGGGCTTATCTTTTGATTCAGGGTTGCCAAATGAGCCAGTTAGGGTGGCGTAAAAAAATTTGGTTGGAATCTATAAGAAATCATATTTAAACCACTAAACAAATATATTCTTAAACCCTTAATCCCTAGTAGTGGAAATGAATTTGAAAACCATCAACACTAAAATTGGAAACCAAAAATAGAAATTGAAAATGAAGAGGACATCATAAAAAATCATATTGAAACCATATAATAGGTAACTTATTAAACCTTTCATCCCTAACATTGGAAATGAAATTGCAACCCTAAACATCAAAATTTTCCACATACAACATAGTTTGAAAAGGAAATGGAATCCACTAACAATCATATTGAAAGAAACAAATAGATAACTTATTAAACCCTTAATTCTCAACATTGTAATTGATATTGAAAACACCTATTATACTAAATTGAGAAACTAAACTGATAAATTGAAATGAATTCAGAAAGCACTAACAATCACATTGAAACCATCAAGAAGACAACTTGTTAAACCTTTAATTCCCAACAATGGAATTGAAATTCAAAACATCTACTACACAACAATTGAGAACCTAAAAATGATAAATTGAAATGAATTTGGAAATCATCGACAATCACATCGAAACCATCAAACATATAACTTATTAAACCCTTAATTCTCAATAGTGGAATTGAAATTGAAAACATCTACTACACAACAATTTGGAACCTAAAACTGATAAATTGAAATGAATTCAGAAAGCATTAACAATTACATTGAAACTCTCAAGCAGATAACCTATTAAACCCTTGATTTCCAAAGTTGGAATTGAAAATCCTTAACACTAAATCTAAAATCCTACAACCAATAAATTGAAATGAATTCTATATCTCTTAGGAGTGAAACTGAAATCAAAACATAGATAACTTATTTAACCCTTAATTCTCGATATTGGAATTGAATTTGAAATTGAAAATATCTACTACACAATAATTGAGAACCTAAAATTGATAAATTTAAATGAATTTAGAAAGAATTAACAATCACATTGAAACCATCAAACAAACAACTTATTAAACCCTTGATCCCCAAAGTTGGAATTGAAAACCCTCAACACTAAATCTGAAACCCTACAACCAATAAATTGAAATGAACTTTATATCCCTTAGGAGTGAAATTGAAATAAAAAATAGACAATGTATTAAACCCTTAATTCCCAACATCAGAATTGAAATTGAAAATATCTACTCCACTACAATTGAGAACCTAAAATTGATAAATTAAAATGAATTCAGAAAATATCAACAATCAAATTGAAACCAACAATAAGATAACTTATTAAACACTTGATCCCCAAAGTTGGAATTGAAAATCCTTAACACTAAATTTGAAACCCTACAACCAAAAAATTGAAATGAATTCTAAATCCCTTATGAGTGAAATTGAAATAAAAAATATATAAATTTTTAAGCCCTTAACTCCCAACATTGGAATTGAAATTAAAAACATCTACTACACAACAATTGAGAACCTAAAATTGATAAATTGAAATGAATTTGGAAAGCATCAACAATCACATTGAAACCATCAAGCAAATAACTTATTAAACCCTTGATCCCCAAAATTGGAATTGAAAACCCTTAACACTAAATCTGAAACCCTAGAACTAATAAATTAAAATGAATTGTATATCCCTTAGGAGTGAAAATGAAATCAGAAAATAGATAACTTATTAAACCCTTAATTCTCAACATTAAAATTGAAAATGAAAGCATCTACTACACTATAATTGAGAACCTAAAACTGATAAATTAAAATGAATTCTGAAAGCATCAACAATCACATTGAAACCATCAAGTAGATAACTTACTAAACCCTTGATCCCCAAATTTAGAATTGAAAACCCTCAACACTAAATCTGAAACCCTACAACCAATAAATTGAAATGAATTCTATATCTCTTAGGAGAGAAATTGAAATACAAAAATAGATAAATTTTTAAACCCTTAATTCCCAACATTGAAATTAAAATTGAAAGCATCTACTACACTACAATTGAGAACCTAAAACTGATAAATTGAAATGAATTCGAAAAGCATCAACAATCACTTCGAAACCATCAAGCAAATAACTTATTAAACCCTTGATCCCCAAAGTTGAAATTGAAAACCCTTAACATTAAATCTGAAACCCTACAACCAATAAATTGAAATGAATTCTATATCTCGTAGGAGTGAAATTGAAATAAGAAAATAAATAACTTTTTCAACCCTTAATTCTTGACATTGGAATTGAAATTCAAAACATCCAGTACACTAAAATTGAGAACCTAAAACTGAACAATTGAAATGAATTTGGAAATCATTAACAATCACAATGAAACCCTAGGATGCACGCAAGACAAAACTCCTACACACACCTTGGTCACACCAAAATGACAAATTTTGCCTACCTTCGACCAAAAGTTAGTCATATAACTTATTAAACCCTTAATCCCCAACATGGAATTGAAATGAAAACCCTTAACACTAAATTGGAGACCCTATAATAAATAATTGAAATGAATTAGTGAAATTGAATCCAAAGAACAAAAAACTTATCAAAGCCTTAATACCTAAAAGTGGAAATGAAATTGCAAACCCTTCATAGTTAAATTGAGAACCTAAAAGTGATAAAATGAAATGAATTCAGTAAGCATTAACAATCACATTGAAACCATCAAGCAGATAACTTATTAATTCCTTGATCCCCAACATTGGAATTCAAATAAAAAACCCTTGACACTAAATTTGAAACCCTACAACCGATAAATTGAAACGAATTCTATATCCCTTAGGAGTGAAATTGAATCCCCAAAATAAACAACTTATTAAAGCCTTAATCCCTAATAGTGGAAATGAAATTACAAACCATTCACACTAAATTTGAGAGCCTAAAACTGATAAAATGAAATAAATTCAGAAAGCATTAACAATCACATTGAAACCATCAACCAGATAACTTATTAAACCCTTGATCCCCAACAGTGGAATTCAAATTCAAAACCCTCAACACTATATTTGAAACCCTAGAACAAATAAATTGAAATGAATTACTTATCCCTTAGAAATGAAATTGATACCAAAAGACAAACAACTTCTCAAAGCCTTAATCTCTAAAAGTGGAAATGAAGTTGCAAACCCTTCACAGTAAAATTGAGAACCTAAAAGTGATAAAATGAAATGAATTTAGAAAGCATTACAATCACATTGAAACCATCAATAAGATAACTTATTCATCCCTTGATCCCCAACATTGGAATTCAAATTGAAAACCCTTAACACTAAATTTGAAACCCTACAACCGATATATTGAAATAAATTCTATATTCCTTAGGAGTGAAGTTGAATCCAAAAAAAAGACAACTTATCAAAGCCTTAATCCCTAATAGTGGAAATGAAATTGAAAACCCTTCACACTAAATTTGAGAACCTAAAATTGATAAAATGAAATAAATTCAGCAAGCATTAACAATCACATTGAAACCATCAAGCAAATAACATATTAAACTCTTGATCCCCAACATTGGAATTCAAAATGAAAACCCTCAACACCAAATTTGAAACTCTACAACAAATAAATTGAAATGAATTGTATATCTCTTAGGAGTGAAATTGATACAAAAAAAAACTTCTCAAAGCCTTAATCCCTAAAAGTGAAAATGAAATTGCAAACCCTTCACAGTAAAATTGAGGACCTAAAAGTCATAAAATGAGATGAATTTAGAAAATATTAACAATCACATTGAAACCATCAAGCAAATAACTTATTAATCCATTGATCCCCAACACTGGAATTCAAATTGAAAGCCCTTAACACTATATCTGAAACCCTACGACTGATAAATTGAAATGAATTCTATATCCCTTAGGAGTGAAATTGAATCCAAAAGCAGACAACTTATCAAAGCCTTAATCCCTAATAGTGGAAATGGAATTTGCAAACCCTTCACACTAAATTTGACAACCTATAACTGATAAAATGAAATGAATTCGAAAAACATTAACAATCACATTGAAACTATCAAACATATAACTTATTAAACCCTTGATCCCCAACATTGGAATTCAAATTGAAAACCCTCAATACTAAATTTGAAACCCTACAACAAATAAATTGAAATGAATTGTATATCACTTAGGGGTGAAATTGATACAAAAAAAAGAACAACTTCTCAAAGCCTTAATCCCTAAAAGTGGAAATGAAATTGCAAGCCCTTTATAGTAAAATTGAGAACCTAAAATTGGTAAAATGAAATGAAGTCGGAAAGCATTAACAACCACATTGAAACCATTAACCAGATAACTTATTAAACCCTTAATCCCCAACACTGGAAGTGAAATTGAAAACCCTTAACATTAAATTTGAAACCCTACAACAAATAAATAGAAATTAACTGTATATTGCTTAGGAGTGAAATTGAATCCAAAAAACAAATAACTTATCAAAGCCTTAATCTCTTATAGAAGCCCAAGCATAGACAACTTATTGCATAAAATAAAAGTATGCAAAACACAAAAAATGAAAACCTTCCAAAGACAAATCACAAAAAAAATCTTGAACTCAATAAGAGTCAAAATGTCATAGCCATACACAACAAATGACACACAAAATTAATTTGAAAGCCATTACTTCAACTACAAAAACTACAAATGGAACCCTTTAATAGACAAAAAGAAAAATAATTGCAACCCATTAACAATCCTCGTTAAACCATGTAGCAGATAGCATATTAAACCCTTAAACCCCAACATTAGTGCAACCTATTTACACCCCAACATTTGAAATGAAAACCAATAATACTTGTTAAATGAGAATAGTAAAACACAAATATGCATAGTAGGACATGGAATGTGAACATGGATGCTTAACAACTGATAAAATTTGAGTTTCCTTCATTGGGAACATGACAGTGACACTACAACACAAGAGTATGATTCCCTTGAGGTTTATAGTTTTAATGAACACAATAAATCATGTTCAGAAACACAAAGCAACATAAAAGATTTGTTTGTAATCGTAGACATTGACAAAAACAGACAGTGGAGGTTAGTGTTAGCAAAACAAGCTAACAAAACTAAAGAACATAGATTTCATTGGCCTTAATGGTCAGAGGTGGCCTCAGTGAGGAGCGTTATCCTCACCTCCATCGAAGACCAGATGGTAAACGAGTTCTCATATTTCCTCCCACCGCTTGTCGTCGTCGTCCTTCTCCTTCACCTCAAGATCCTGAGCATCTTGCACGTAGACAAAGGTTTCTCCTGCAACCACTTCACAAACGAAGTGAGAAAATGAGAAATGAAATTAAAAAAATAAACTTAAAAAATGGAAAAAAAACTAGTTTTGTTACCTACAAAGTCGAAGCATAGGGTGGTCCATGGGTGAGCAGATAATGATGACATACCATTTTTATAGGGTTCTTTGTCGAGCATGTTTCGACTCCCAACTGATGGAAGACTCTAGAACGAGTGGGAATGAAAAGAATGTTAGGTGTCTTGATCCGCGAAGAAGTTGTATTCAATGGAGTTGAGATGTTAAATGGTGTCCCCTTAAGCGAAATTAATGTGACTTGATGTGTAGTAAATGCAACAACATGTTGCAGCTTAAGGTGGCCGCGAGAAGTATTGGTGGTCAAGGTGGTGTTGTGGCGCAATGCCACACGGCCACCCCAGTTTGCACGCAAGGCAAAACTCTTACGTATTCCTTGGTCGCTACAAGTTCTGGTTGACGCACCGAAATGAGAAGTTTCGCCTACCTTCAACTAATCGTGTTTGAACAAATAATAAAATAATTCTAAATGAGCTCAACTTTTGATTTTGGGTTACGACCCATATGACCTCGATGTTAAGGTACACACGTTTTGACTCCACTCCCCCTAATGTTTGATTGATTTAATTAATTCACCCTTTGTGAAAGATCATGTTCTCTTTTTCCGAAACAAGAAAATGTGGAACTTTAAATCTTATTCTTATCCAAACAAGAGGATACAATTGCTCAGATTCTGATTTCTGCTCCGAAGCCAGGAGCCTTTCAAAATCTATGGATTTTTAACCAATCGAGGGTTCAATTCGCAGAAAGTGCGTTTAGGTGAGCTGTTAGTTTTTTCAAATTTTTTTCAATCTATTTTGCTGTAGATAAGAGCTTTAGCCACTAGGCTGTAGTTTGTAGAAGCTTTCACACGGGAAGTTGTCACACGTCTGAATAAACCAACTTGCAGGCAAATGAAACATTTCTCGCCCCTGCCTGAACACACATTTTAACGTGCAACCAGTACTTTCGTCTAAAAGGCTGCAAAAATCTTGTCTCGACCTCAAGAATCAAGAATCTCTAAAACCCGGTTATTTTAGATTACTTTTCGTTTACGGTGAATAGATTGAAGCAGCTCCTGTAGGGAGAGTGGTTGCTTCGTCTCATTAAAAAAATATATATATCTGCTTTGGTAGGGTTTCGTAATATTTTTCCTGCAACTCTGCCCATTTTTTTCTCATCGGCATTGTTGATAGCACAAGAAGATTTTTGTAGAATCTCGCGGTAAGTCACTTGCCATGGTTTCGGTGATTTTTTTTTGTGGAATTTGTGCTCTGTTGGATAATTTTGTATTGTTTTATTTCATTCGAAAACAATTCTATTGTTTTCTGTTAAATTGGTTCTGTGTTTTATCTATGGCTGTTTTTATATATAATATTATTGCAATACCTACTGTTAGATCTTTATTTTTTTCTTCGCTTCTAGATATTTTGAACTGTTACATCATAATGAATTTTCCATATATTTAGTTTTCCTTGGTGTCAACGTTATTTTTGTGACAAGTTTCCTGACAGAATTATTCAGTATTGAATGGATACCAGCAACTTCTGATGCTGTAACTGCAACGGTTGCCAAAGCTATTTTCACAGAGTGAATAGTAGAAATCGAGCTACCTTCATATGTTAAACTTATCACATTCTTCTTCACAAACCTTATACATTGTGTAGCATATTTCTCCAAGTTTTGTGTCATCATACTGGCTCTTGTACTTTAATGACCAAACATCATAAGGCAAGGGATTGATGCGATACAAAATGACTAAAATTTTAAAAGATTATGTTGAATAAGTGACAAACAGTTTGGTTTTCAAGATGGGTACTTCCTCAGCATGTTTGGTTACATGGCTAGGAATTTTGGTCTCTATTGGTACAACGAGGTATCAATATGCTTTTGTTACAATTAAATTCTTTTCTGAAACCACTTGTCTATGTTACTTCGACAAAAACAGCAGTGCTACATTTGAGAGAATATCTTCCCACAAACAAATAGAGCTACTATCTCTACTTTTGCATCAATTTGAAATGCTAGACATGATTGTGTCTCGTAGGCCTACCTTTAAAATATTAGGTTTCTGTAACTGCAAAGAAGAACTTTCTCTCAAAAAAGTGATTAAAGTCTTTTTAATGAAAAGAAATGCACAGTTTGGTATTTGTCTCTTTTGCTCTCCAATTGTCCATATTTTTTCTCCTAGTGTTGTTTTTCATGGCAAGGTGCACAAAGAGTCCCCTATAATTTGCTTTGTATGCACCACTAAAAGGTTCTAGCTGCTTTCACTACAGAATGGTGCATAACATTGTTTCATTATTTTACGCAAGTAATGTCTATGAGCTTTAGCTTCTTCAATCTTATCTTGACCGATGAGCTGTAATGGATAAATAATCAACTGAATACATTCCGTTTAAAGCATTTTAACTTTCTAGTCTTCTACACTTTCTTCTACACTTTAGCACCTATGCAACTATTAGTCATAAAGTCTTTGGCACCTGCTCATCGGTCAATTGATAGAAAATCTGAAACTTGTATCCATACTTGTTGTACAGAACATTAGTTGCATTAAAGAAAAGACATTCCTATGAGTTCATTTTGAGTCTCTCCAAATAGGCCCCCAAAACTCTATTTGCATTTTAGAAAAGCCACATAGGAGGAGAAATCTGCAATCACTATTTAAATTAGCTTACCAGTCCTATATATCTTTGGACATGGTGGACCACCATTTCAAAGCATTTATCTTTTTATTTTATAAACTTGGAAAAGAACCATACTCATAACAAGTGCTTCCATTCTAGTTTGGCGTGCTTGGCCAGTTGTCTTCAAT
Source organism: Chamaecyparis obtusa (assembly GCA_027943335.1). Taxonomy (NCBI): domain Eukaryota; kingdom Viridiplantae; phylum Streptophyta; class Pinopsida; order Cupressales; family Cupressaceae; genus Chamaecyparis; species Chamaecyparis obtusa. The sequence goes on along the minus strand of BSBK01007091.1, from coordinate 241,990 downwards.
GTGTGGAAATTTGCCAAGTCTAATGAGAACTATTGAATCATTGCACTTGGAGAACTCATGAAGGCAATATAATACCTTGAGCAGAATTTTATTTGCAATGGCTACAAAATGCCATTAATAACTATCATAAATTGCAAACCCGGTCGGTGTTGGTATTGGCCAACCTTTGATAGCCATCACAAAATGTAAGCTAGAGTGTGTTGGTTGAGAGACGGCTCCTAGATTTACATTTCAAAAATTGCAATAAACCACAATGCAATGATCAAGTAGATGTTGTTTCTACAATACAGAGAGTTTACAAATTTTTCTTGTATATATAACAAAATTCCATAATCCTCCACTCCAAGCTATGTCAAACATTATAGCTCTACTATATCTTCTCTCTCTTACCAAAGCTCAGATTTCTCTACAATTTCCATGGTCATCAATATGTATGTAATGTCCCCTGCTAGGAGGCTGCCAATTTCCAATGATTAACATACATCACTATGCATTTAAATTAGATTAAACTAAGAAACAATTAAGGGATTCATAATGCATTTAATAGTAAACAAATTTAAGCCCCAATTCCTTACATCTCTTTTGATCATCAACCCTAAGGAGGATGGGGATTTACTTGTCATAGTGCGCTTGGACACCAATCTACAAGTAGGCTCTCTCAAGGCTTGAGGACCCCGTCCATATCCCATCCTGGGATTCACCTAACTTGTGAGGATTTACTCCGCCTCTTCCTACACGACACCAACCTATCCTCTTAAGGGGCAACAGCCAGTGATTAAGGAACAGGATAGGAGTGTATTGACATTCAGATGGATTATGAATAGATATAAAATTATAATAGATATGTATAAATGAAATACAACATAACTGATACATATATACATATATATATCTATATATATATATTTCTGATTTCAATCCTATAAACTGATATTGAAGACACAGTACATATACTGGACCATATATTGGTTCCTTATTCTTAGTAGCATTCATATGTTATATTCTATCAATCGGTATTGATGCATAGATGTGTTTGCTGTTACACCTCGTTGCTAGCTGATATATATGGACTTATTGATTAGATGAATACAATCTATAATTCCTGATTCGATGCCCATTGAATGATTTGGGCATGCCTTTATATATTGTAGTGGGAATGACAAGTCATGTGGCAAGGGACATGACCCATGCCTATCCATAACAACTGCGTTTACTAATCACACTGCTTCATAGCAGACTGGTCAATTGTCTTTATCACACCTTTCATGAATAGTGATGATTTGTTATTCCTTATTGCCCTTGACTAATCACTATTTTTTATCGATTCTCTAAATCATCGATAATATGCCAAACTAGTCCGATTTCCCATTGATTACTATTCTTTATATTGACAACGACAATCTTGGTTTAAGTCAAGTCTTTTCCCATGGTAGCAATCAGTGTTTTGGTGGCACCATATCCTACTATATTTATTCATGATACTTGGTGACTAATGGAAATCTCAATTGGTATCATGATTTCTTCTCTTCACTGGAAATATTAATCACAGATCTGCACATTGTGCTTAATGGTCTATTAGATACACCAATTGTTATATATTAGACTCTGTCCATTATGTCAAATCGGGGGCCATGACAATGTAGCAACAGCAACTACCTGAATGCAAGACTCAAAACCTACTGTGATTACTCTCAACAAAACCCTTTTGTAACCTTACTTTATTTTAGAGAATAAATGATTTAAAATTAAGATTACACAGAAGAACTTTCAAAGGACTTGGGCTTGCACCCTAATACTGCTACAATAACTGTGAATACTCAAAACATAATTTTTTTTTTGTGTTGGGGTTATGAACTACTTGTAAATGATGTGAAGATTTGAATTCGGCATGATGTTTTCCTAGTTACAAAACCAGATTTATGCTTTATATGATAAACTGCCCACTTAATAAGAGTGGAAAGTAAAGCCGCTTTATTTACAACAATAAACATTTACTAGTTTATAAAAATAATTTAAAATGATGTGGATAATTTAGTAAACAAGTTTAGTAATATATAATTAGTTTTGATATCTTAAATACATTTGTATGCAACTTGTCGCATTTCAAAATTGCAAATAATAATTTAAAATAAAATTAAACTTGTGGAGTAGTGACTGCTTAGAAAGTGTAACGTCCCCTCCTTGAATTTAGAACAAGATTAACCCAATTCTCTCTCATAAGTCTCCTGTGGGTCTTAAGGAAAAGCAAAAGCACACACCATACAACATGAATATATGTAATTCCCCGTTTTGGGAGGATCCTAGATCTTGCCCTAAAATCACAAATTTAATTGAAATAAGGAATGTAATATAGTTATCAATGTAAATCTTGCTTCAGATTCTACAACCATGTTAGATAATATTTGAAATATAATTCATAAGACCAATTATTTCTATTTAGGGTTAGGGATCTAATTAACAATTACAAGCACGCACATAACAATAATCATCTAATCTTATTTAAATATATCATGCAATAACCATCCATGGTTCCATTTCCCATAATTAATCATATTGAGGGTTTGGAGAAGAAATCCACAAAGGATGTTTGATATTGTTCAGCCCAATTAGGCCCAAAAGCGCATAGTGCCTGACCAAGAGACTGGCCCCTTCGCTCACAAGCGGCAGGAATATCTCATGAATATTCCATCCCTTGGGGTGGTCTACTTAATTCGAGGGGACCCAGGTCATAGAGGATGTAATATCTCCTGCTAATTTAACAATAACATCTGTAGTAAAATTAAAGAACAAATAATGAATTAAGAATTTGGCTATTTCCAATCCATATTATAAGACTGATTTTATTATTGCTTCAATTCTCAAGAAGGGAGAAGACATTGGAGGCAAACCAAAGCGCTTAGATCAAAGTTTACAGACTCAGCCTTTAACCTGTCTCAAGCTCAAGCTCTCAAGGTTAAAGAGGAAGCTGGTCCCAACCCTATCTTGGGAGCTACCCTATTGGATTTAGACTGTGCCCCTCTTTGGCAGCCTCTGCCCTTCCATTCTCATGTTTGAACCAGTAACAGAAATCAATTTTATATTATGTTTGGGATTTCCTAATTATCTCAATTCCTTATGAACATATGGTCAGAGGAACTGCTATTAATTGATTAACACAACAGAACATTCTATTTACTGATTATAGATAACTCTATCACTCACCGTCTGGGTAGCCACTGTTCCAATGACAGGAAATATTAATTACTTGCTGTAGGATTCAATAATGATCCTCTGTTCTCAGTGATACATATATATGTATACTCTCTGATTTCTTTTGGTTTTAACGTTATTGAATATGGACCCGCGTGAGTGCCTTATTGTTATGGGACTGCGTGAGTATCTATGCCTGCCATCAATGATATTTTTTCCTTTTTTGGTATCTATGTTTCTTAGATTGCGCCGTGGTTCCTTCTCCCTTTCACTGATTATACCTGCATGATGAGGTGGATCTTCCATTCATCGTGACTTAACTTCGCGCCCCTTTGGTGTATGCGATGACGTTTGTAGATAAAAACCCGATCAACGTTAATTGGTGTCAATGTTTTGTTTTAGCATGTAATCGTGGGTTATTACACCGTTCGTATTCATCAAAGTATGTGATATAGATTTACACCTCAAGTGATGCGATATGTATATTTAATTAATATATTATTTATTTGTTATTCAGCATATATATATACATAAATTCATTAATTAATATTTTATTTATTTGTTAATTAATATGTGAAAGATTGATATATTTATTAATTAATTATTTGTTTAACCATAACGTTTCTTAACATAATTAATATATAACTATTTAATTATTTATTTATTTATCAAAATTCTATAATTGACAAGGGAATATCACAGAGATTGTTCAGCCCAATTAAACCCAAGTGCGTGCAACGCCCGACCAAGACAACGCGCCCCTTGGCCCAAATGTGACAGAAACATCTAGTGACGATTCCGTCTCTTGGGGTGGACTACTTAATCCGGGGGAACCATGTCTACCACCTCTCCCTACATATTTCCTTCCATTCCTCATATGATTGTTTATTTCACTTCCTGTAACCAACCATTAGGGGGATTGAAAGGATATCATAAAGGGTGCCTAAGGCCATCCACAACTAAGCCCAAGGGTGCAGAACATCCAACCAAGACAACTTGACTGCTTGGCCCACAGGTGTTAGGGACATCCAACCAATACGATTCTAGCCAACTCAAGGTGGTGTGCTGAGAGGGGAAACCTATATTAGTTCTCCCAGTTGCATCTCTTTCCTCACCCACGTATGATTGTTTCCTTGGGAGAATAAATAAATTAAGAATCTAGATTGATTAGCATGTCACATCATTAAGTATATCAAATTGTAATGTTTCCTTTTAGGATAACCTTACACTTTGCAATTTTCCCTAATTAACAAATCCACATGAAACTAGGAACACAATATAGTTAGAGATATAAGGCTAACCTAGAAATAAGTTGCAATAAGCCCATCTCAGAACTTGTAACCAAGTTAGATAATAATAATATAATCATTATACATGTAATACATCCATTTTTAGGGTTAAGAGAGATACTTATAGCATAGAATTCTCATGAGCTCAACCATAATGAGGGTGGAGATAAGAAAGACATAATGAGGTGCGCTAATTATCCCATCCCCTAGGTCCAAGAGTGGAAACTTTGTCCCCCTTTTCCTCATGTGGTTGTAACCATGCTCATCAGGGGGTGTACCAAGCAGAGTTTGTATGCCATCCCCTCAATCACACTATCCTTCTCTCCTCTTATGATTGGGGATCCTGTTCAGATAGGAAGGACATGATGAGGTGCCCTAATTATCTCTGACCTAGGCCCAAGAGTTGAAACTTTGTTCCCCTTGGCCTCATGTGGTCATAGCCATACTCATAGGGTGGCATACCTAGTGGAGCTTGTACACCATTCTCCTTCATCACACTATCCTTCTCTCTTCTTATGATCGAGGACCCCTTTCTTAGTTACCTCAATAACTAACCCATATAGGTGCGGAGAGAAGATTGCAATAGGGTGCCCTTAACTCGACTCTAGGCCCAAGAGCAGAATCTTTGTCCCCCTTGGCCTCATGGAGTCCTTAACCGATTTCATGAGGTGGTGTACCTAGTGTGGCCTCAGTGTTCCCCCCCCTTGCACTTCCTTTGCTTACTTAATATGGTTGATTATTGCCTCCATATAATCGGTATAAACATATATATTCAAATCTATATATAATTGACATAAGCACATAGACATAACTATTCTATCATACCACAATAATCCAAGAGATTATAAATAGATTGCTCTTCTGTATGTATGACTGCTTCTGCTGCTCCTTCGTTGATCATCTCTGCTGCTGGTTTTATGTATTTCTCCTGCCTCATTTGCTTCTGATTGATGGCTTCCTTCTTATCTCTGCTCATTACTATATCCCTGCTTTAAGTCTGAATATATATTCATTTCCTGTCTTTTCCATGTCTTGGTTGTTATCTATATGCTATTGCTGTATAGTAATCTGATTGTTGCTTTATTTATATTGCTGTCTGCAATTTAGGATGATCCCTGTTTTGATATATTATTGTTACTGCTCATTGCTTATTGTTTTAATACTTAGATCTGCTTATATCTGCTATATATGTTTTTATCTCTAATCTGTCCCTTCCTCTCCTTCCGGTTCCCTCCATACATACCTCCTAGTCATTTATGAAGGGAAATGTCCCTTGTAGACAGCCGCCTCTCTACAAACAGACACAACCTTTCATGATTGCTGCCTTATTAAATTTATGCAAGGATTGCTGTATCTAAAATATCCCAAGTCGGTGTCCTTATAATTAACCCCTAGTCGGCTCCTTAAATAATTTCAATTAACTAAATCAGCATTCTGTCCATGTTAATTGCCTTTATTTTGGGTTGGCCTCTTGCACATATTTAATCGCCTATACTTAATTGTTTAAAGCTGCAATGGCCTATAAATTAATGATTGTTGCTCTTAATATCCCTTTGTCCAGGATTGTGGCAGTGATCTGTAGTTTAATTAGGCTGCGATTAGGGTTTCAGATAGGGGACATGACACAAGCACATAAGAAATTATATTCTAGACAATAACTTTATCATGCATACACTAAGCATATATCTCATGCATACCACAATTGAACAAGAATGCTATTGCCTGCAATAAATAGAAATTTCTGATCTGATCGATTTATGTGCCTGATTATTGATATCTTACGAACTGATCTGCTCTTTATGAGCATCGATGCTAATTGAATTGGTTTCCTTGATGCCTTCCTCCATCGTTGTCTTCTGCCTTTATATCGTCATGTCTCTTGAAGAAACACAATTTTTGGAAGTTGCTGTCCTTAAGGGACGGTCACAACCTTTCTTAATAATCACTGTTAGGTAAATAAAAGTCTTGTTTCCTTTTTATTAGTAATCACTCCTAATATAGAATTGCTGTCTAATATATTGTGGCTTCTATTAATTTCTTCTGTTTGTTAATTTGCTGCTTTTAAGGTAATCACTGTTTTTAAGTGATTATCCTTTTATTCATTATCATCCTGCTTGATTGCTGCTTTCTCCATTGGCTTAATATACTGCTTTGAAGAAAATCGTGAAGTCTTATAACCAAGACAATTATCTTGATTCTTGACATCTCACTGATTGTATCAGAGTGTTATGAATTCAAATAGTTGCTGATCGCTGGGCTTGCATTTAACACAAAAGAAATTAAATATGGTGCAAAATAAGACAAAAACCGTCGTGTCATAATAAAGACAAAGGTAAACATTGTCTAGGCAGAAGAAAACAAAAATATAGCAAATGAAAAGAGATTGGGTCATTTAGAAAAAAACACTTGGGAGAAGAAAGTAAGGTAGAAGATATTTAAGGCAGCACTCATTAAATGAATAGTAAATACCAATTAAAGTCAAGTTTTAAATGGTCATAGGGCCTATGTATGGTTGTGTCTTATGATAAAAGCTATTAAAAGGCAAGTTATATAAGGAAGGTGGATCAGGGAGAAAAAGGCATGAATTTTATGAATGAATATTATGACTTGTTGCAAGTAAATATAATGGCTAAAGAGGACTAAACCCCTCCAAGGAAAATTGAGAGATTTAAGGAAAATCTCTTTATTGCACTTAGCAAGTTGGTGGATGTAAAACCTTAACTTGGGTAGATATCAGGGACAATCATTCAAGGGGAATTGCTGCAAATTGGAAGGAGATTAATAGCAGAAAATCAATATGACCCCTATTTTCAGAATAATATCATAAGCTATAACTCTGAACACTATAATAAAATTCAATAAGTTTAGATAAAGTCATATTTATAAATACAAGGCAACTATCATTTTGAGCTAGAGTTATTGTTTAAAGGCCAAATAAGAAATGTTCGAGAACGAGATATTACAAATTGTATCTGAGCAGCAATCCTGCCAGCCTGCAGGGCAAAGCTAAATTGACAAATGCATTCTAGTCAAAGAGACCTAAGATAAGGGGTGGGGTACTAAGAGTTTGCAGCAAATTCAGATAAGTTAATTTTGTCTGCAAAATACAACTGTAGCTATTGATGCACATAACATTGCTGTGTGTACTTTCCATGGGACTCTAAGGCTTAAATCAATCTTTTCAGTAGATCTTGATATGTAGGCTGGATTTAATATTTAGAACCTAAAATTTAATTACTTTATTCTATATTTTTTCAAGTCTCGTACTTGATAAACTTGTAGCTTAATTCAGAGGTTAATTTTATTCTTAAAAGTCAATAACTGTGGGCATACATTAGAAAAGTAATGTGCTTGTGTATAAGGTTTACTTTGTAGGAGGAAAGAAGAGGAACCATAAGAGATTACTCTGGTGCCATATTCAGTTCGTAAAAGAACATTCAAAATTTACAAAAATAAATAAAACAAAAAACAAAATTGAACACCCCATTGCCGTCCTAGATATATTCATTTATTTAAATCAGCACATACATACACAGTATCACAAATAATTTTGAATAATATAAACTAAAATATAAAAACCAAAGTTTATGTAAATAAATATTTTTTATGTTATGTTCTATACTCTTAGTTGCATAAATAATCGGAAATATGTATATTTTTATAATTGTTGTATCTAACATATCTGTATCAAGGTATCTTGAAAGTTTGACATATATGTATCTGATACCTTCCTTCTTTCCACACCATTCTGTTCTGCTTCTTGTATGTGACATTCTTTTCTCTTTCTTTTATGAGGTTTTAATCTTGCATGCATTATCTCTTGCAAATTTGAGAACAGTGCATAAGCTTTTTTCAATAGGAAAATATATTTAATGCAAAGAAATTAGAATTTCTATAACTTTTTCAATAATTGTATAGATAACATGGAAATGAAATAGCATTGCTAGAAGCTCTTTGTTCCCGGTTGATTTTGCCATGCTGGTGATGCAAATTCATTTTTGAAGTTTCTGAGCAGTTTAATAAATCAAGGCATTCTTCTTCAAATAAAGGATTGGTTTGAGGGTTTGATGAGTGTGTATATTATGAAAGGAACAAGCTGATGGATGCACACACAACCTTTTCTTACAAACCTTATTCCTCTCTGTCAAATTTTAACTAGAACTGTAAGGATAAGGATTTTTACTGTGAATAAAACGAGTTTTACATTTACCTGAATTCTATTTATGTAAACTGGAATATGAAGAAAGCTACCTAATTCAATGTTTGTTTATGGTAACTAGCCATACATTTGGGAACAGGTACATGGACATCATAAGGCTTCAGTTGTAATCCAACTATGTGAATGTTACCCCACCATGGAATGTAGTGTGGATTTGATGACATGGTAGGTTTATAGAAAACTTTTCTTTTTTAGATGCAGAAGGCATCTCTAGTTCGAAATTATATAATGGGGCTTAGCCTAGGAATTGGCATGGTACTGGATGGTTGGATAAGTGGTCAAATTTCATTTTATGTTAGGTTCTTTGGGTTCATCTTCTAATCACAGTCTTAATTGCAATGATGGCCAACTGATTCCCGTTGCCATTGGCTATAAATTAAAAATCCTAGACTTGTAACCTTTTATTATGTATGCTAATGCTCTATCAGTTACTTGTTAATTAGTTTTGGTACTCAGCAAGCACTCTGCACTTTATAGCAACATCCTTGAGATGGATTGACAATATTAGAATGTACATGTATAGTAGATTGTTGCTCTTGGAAAGTATCTTATCCACCTATGAGTATATGCACGAATGATGTTTATTATTTATTTCTTGAATGAAGTAAGAATGCTTAGAATAGATAAATATGTATGAAATTATAGGTAGATATCTTATTTGTGTGTGGATTTTTGGGGCATTTTTGATAGGATTTTGTCCATCAAGGTGGAAGTTCACATCTTTTAGTAATGATCATTAATTACTCTTAAGATTTGTTAGGCACTAGTTGTTACTTATGAGCTTATCAAAGCAGGATAGAAGTCATTGAATGTGCATATTGTTGATAAGATGGAATCCATTTTGTTTGCAAATATGAAATAGACTAAATCCAAAGTGGGTTATGCCAAAAATGAGTTTGATATTTGCATTATTTTAAATTGGTATTTTTTTGTAGAAGAGACCAACTGAAAGCTATTTGGTTTTATCTATATGTGTTGCAGAATAAGCATTATGGCAACACTCATTGCAAGCAGTAACTTGGTTGGTGGGTTGAAGGCACTTTCTCTCTCATCCAGCTCATCTTCTTTTTTCAATGGGGACAAGTCTATCATATTAAAGCAGAGGTTGACTTCATTTCAGTTGAAGACACCTTTAATAATTGAATCTGCCCACAAGAAAGGAGCTGGTAGTACAAAGAATGGACGAGACTCAATAGGTAAGAGATTAGGTGTAAAAATCTATGGAGACCAAGTTGCAAAAGCTGGATCAATAATTATCAGACAACGGGGAACCAAGGTGAACTACTCTTTGAGCATATTTGTTTTGATCACTTTTTTATGAGGCCTTATAAATTTTATTTCATGCTTCATGCTTTCTTGCTTTACTTGGTGTCATGACCTTGAAGCTCCTTTCCTTCAAAATGAGTGTTACAAACTCTTGCCAACGTGATTGGGCAACTTCTGACATACTGATAAAAAAATATTTAAGTTAAATTCTGAAACATACTATATTATAATATTTTTAAATTCATTAGAATTTATTTAAATTTAACAATGTTTTATTTTTATAGTTTTATTATTTATATTTTTTAAAAATCAATTTATATAAGGTGAATTTAATCCCATTTTTTTTTTTCTCTCACCAAACTTCATTTTAATTTTATTGTTTCCAAACTCAAACTCGAACTTTGTAACATAGGTATTGACTATTACATCATGTGGATTTATCCACATGCCTCAAATGACATTAGAGTAACGTAATGATGTCCTTTAAGTGGGTAATTTTCTCCCCGATTTGCTGTACCTCATACGTTTATCCTTGTGAGTAAATTATCTTTATGTTGTAATAAAAATAAGTTCATTGTGGAATTGCATTCTCAAATAAAACTTTGCTTTCAAGGAGGTTGCATCCTTGAGGAGACTTGTGATACTTTTAAGTTTTTCCTTTATTATCAATAAAAATATATTAGTTTATCATTTGAGCAGTGTGCTATTTTTCGCATGTTATTGCTCTGCTTGATAATATTGATTTGACTAGAGTTACAGGACTCGGCGAGTCTCGAGCCGAGCCAGGCTTGCCGAGGCAAACTGACCCGGCTCCAGGACTCTGCCGAGTCCCGTGGCCTGGACTTGGTGCGTCCAGCCACATCCAAAAGCAAAAACTAAATTTTTTTTACTGATTTTAAGATTTTTGTTGGTAACATGTTGTCATATGCGGTCATTTTTTGACTCCGGGGCAGGAGGATTTATACAAATATAACATTTAAGTTATATTTGTATAAATACATTCCAGGATGTTTGAGATAGGTTTCAACTTCATAGGAGTTAAAACACAGATGCTAGATTTTCAAAAAATATTCCAGACTTAGCCAAATTTCAGGATTCAGCATGCCTTCAGCAATGTTATCTCCCACAACCGCTCTTGACTTTTTGAGGGCAAATTGAAGCCGGAACAAGGATTTTCTTATGATTCTAAGACCTAAAAAAGTCATTCCATCATTTGCAAAGACTTAGAAGAGAGGAAAAAGGCTTGGGAGAAGAATATAGGGTTTTAGAAAATAGATTAGCAAATCGATTGGCTAGAGCGCGAGGAGACCTAGTGGAGGACCCTGAGGCTAAGAGTAAGGGGTCTGAGGATAATGATGATTATGAGGATGCCACTGAGGTTGAGCCTCAGACACAAGGACAGAAGATGGCTGCAAAATATTCCATGACCTATCTTAGGCGTACACGTAGGAAGACATAGGGGCTTAGTCTTCTAGGCTCTAGCTTTTATTTTGATATATGTTTTGAACTTTTCATTCCATGGATTTCATATTCTATGAATATTGTAGACTTTTGACAATGACACTATTTATATTTCAGTTTTCTAATGTGTTATTTAGTAACTAGTTTAACAGTTAACTTATTTCCTTCAAAAATTTGCATTTATACTTATGTGATCAATGTAAACTTGTTTATGTGTGCAAAGTAGCTTCTATTTATCTCAATTATTGTGTCTTTGATGTTAATTGACTGAATCATGCATGAAAAAAGTTTTAAATCCTTAAAAATCTTTGAATTTTTTGGGTTTTTCAATTTGTCGAGTCCTTGCCGAGTCCGGGCGCCGAGTCCGAGTCCGAGCCTGAATCCAACTTTCCGAGTCCGAGTCTTGTAACACTGTTGAGTGAGATCCTAACATATGTGGCATGCACCAAGACAAGGAATTCTCCACAGGTTGCCGACTTGTTCTTCAAGCATGCTTGGAACACTTTCAGGTTGCTACTTGCTATAATTCTAGATTGCTACTGACAACTCAAAGTCACTTTTGGTGATTCCTATAGAAATTTCTTGGTTTTCAGTTGCACTTTTTCACTTCCTGCCATCTGTAAACTGACATCTAGATGAAGGAAGCTATTGTGTCTTACTTTATGCACTCCACATCCATGATCAACAGAACAAGCAATGGGATTCAACATTCTCAAGAAACAAATTTCTACTTACCTTTCAGAACGTTTATGGATTTTGGCTGAGATAAGCAACTTTTATTTGGAATCATCATTTGAATATAAGTTTGCTCATCTCATGCAGAAGCTGGGGACGATTCCCTCCCAGCAGGGAGGAAATGATGAAAATCATTCCTGTAATTATCTCCTTTTATTATTTGTAAATATCTTACATGTATGCTTAGCCTTGTTCACGAGAGCCTCACTGATTAAACTAATTGACGTAATTTTTTGAGGCAGTTTGCATGTGATTGGTCTCATCCAGCCAGTGCACAAGATCATCTGTGTAAAGTCTATTTAACCATTGCTAATATAGAGCGTACAATTTTGATAGAGAAACCTTGACTGGAGTCCAAGGTTTTTTACTTTGCTATATGTTGTAAACTAAATTTAAACAAATGTTCATGCAGATATACACCAATATACATAAGATCATATATTAATATACATTCATGTTCTATGTTTTTTACAACATCCTTTATATGTTGTATAATTTGTTCCTCATGCTTACCTACACATTGTTATCTTCCTTATTCTCCTCACATATTTTTTTATATCTTCCACACTTAAGTTATGCTTGCACATACATAATTCATATGATTCATGCTCTTATGTCCCCCCTTTCCCCCTCTTAGTGCCTTTTCCTTATATCCTTCCCCAATAACTCTTAGATATCGTCTTGTCAAGAATTTACTTTTTTTTTTACAGCTCACTTAGGCATATTATTGTGTATATAAAGCCTATTTTAATCGTATGTACTGGATATATGGGTCTAGAGCTAACCCAAAATTTGTGTGTGGTACTGTACAACCTCTTTTAAGCTGCTGACATACACCATTAGATTTAGTAGCTAATTTGTTTTTGTCCTGTTGTTCTGCATTTTAGCATTTACATTTTGCATTGTTTCATTTTATTACAAGTATTTTAAGTATGCTATCAATGTTAACAAATTCGATCATATTTTTAAAACGTTTTTATATGTTCCTTTCTGTCTAGAGGGTAAGTGTAAAATATGAAGTAATGTTAATTTTTTTCAGTTTTGAAGATAGCAAGAGGTCTATCTTGAATTAGATGTTAACCACTTGTGGCAACTATGCTCAAGGCTGATGAAGAATTCAAGCTAGAAATGCCTTTAGGTGCTTTCCTCAGGAAGCCAAAATCCTAGTTGAATGTGAAACCATATTGCTCTGCACGAGGTCCAAAACATTCCGATAAATATTGTTATTATGGCTCCGATATCCTGAATGCTTATATACATCCCTTATTAGTTATTTGTACTGAAGTTCACTAAATTTAATCAAAGAGAATGCAACCTGATCATTTTTGGTTTTCATGACATCTTATATTCATTGATATTTTTACCAATTTGAGTGCAGTTTCATCCTGGAAACAATGTTGGATTGGGTAAAGACTACACCATATTTTCCTTAATTCATGGTCTTGTGAAATTTGAGAAACATGGTCGAGACAAGAAAAAGGTGACATTTTAATGTTCTTGTTTTTGCTAAATTTACAGCTGCATTATTTATGACAGAATGGAGGAAGAATACATTTTAAAGATTTTGCTGCAAATACATGGAATCATTAACTCTATGGTTGTTGCTTGTTCTAATGCCCCAGGTGAGCGTTTATCCTTATGTGGCTCAACCTGAAAATCCTAACAGCAGGAAGGTGAGGCAACGTGAGTATTACCGCCTTAGGCGGGAGCAGCAAAAGGCTAAAAAGATGCGTATTTCTTCTCCAGTACTCATATTAGCTTCAGCAGAATCAAAAGAACCATCTGTTGAGAATGAAATCTGCTAGTTGCTTGTAATTGAAGAGGTTTGCAACTTCCTTTTTATTTTTTCTGAACAAAACTGAGATCTCCGACATTCCATCTTTGAGATCCATTGAATATTGTCAATGAGGTTTACATTGCAATATTGGAGTCCTTCAGCTGTTGGTCTTCTATATTCTAGTCCTCCAGCTCTTGGAAGGTTAATTTGAGAAATGCTCATCTCATGTTTTGTGTACTGATAACAAAAGTACATGCAGGAATAAGAGATTGAAAATTGACACCATTTGTTAAGCTTGTTATGGCTGATGACCATGAAATGTATGCATCATGAAATTTCCTACAAATCTGAGCCTTATCAGAAGTGTAATGTATCTGCAACAAAGAGTTCTCTATCCACTTTGCAAATGTGCTAGAAAATGATTTATATTCTGGGAATTGTTCTTAAAAACCTTTAATGTTTTATTACCTTCCAAGCTGAATTACAAATGACGTATCGTCATAGAGATACTAATTGTTGCATTTGTAGTTTGAAAATGTCTGGAAGAAGGCTGTGTAAAGCATTGATAACTAAGTTTCCAGTAGATTTAGTCTTTCAAGTGAATGATTTTAGAATCGATTGAATACCTTGTAAAACTCCTAGCTGCCTTGATTAGGACAATTGGAAGTCAGGAACAATCAAGTCGCTCTACTGCTTTTGCTGCTTGTTTTTGAGTTTTCATTACATTGTGATTCGTTTGTTGCACCGGCTGCTTACTTACCAGCATACTTTCTGGAGCACAACCTTGTAAATAAGTCATAGGCTTGATTATGTGCCAATAACTGCATAGTATTTTTCTTTAGTGTTACGTTTATGATGTTGAATAAGAGGATTGATGTAGTCTTAGGTGTTTTGCTAACTTGTAGTTTCCCTTCTAGAAGACTTCATGGTGCATAGGATATTGTTTCAGCAATGAAGATTGAGGATCTTCAGAGATCTTTGAGTCAACCATGTTAACCAGCCAGTCACAATCTTAGATATCTATGCCTTGATTAGGACATCCATAGTCTAGAGAGTTACAAAGACTTCATGGTGCATAGGATATTGTTTCAGCAAGGACCTTCAGGTATCTTTGAGTCAACCATGTTAGCCAACCAGTCACAATCTAAAATATCTATGCCTTGATTAGGACATCATCGAGTTTAGAGAGTTACATTTTGTAAATATCTTGACAACTAACTTTCGGATGGATTAATTCAGAGAGGGGACAGTTGAGCAATCGGGGGCACTCATCATCAAGTTGCATAAGAAAAGGGTTGAAATGCAGAACATCAGTTTGTGTGGTGATCTGTCCCATAGGATATCTTTGGCCTGACGGATGTGAAAATAATCTCTTCCTTGATATTCTTGAAAGCCAATTCTTCAAATTAGTGAACAAATATTAGAGATTTTCTAGGCATATATTCTGGAAAGGACAAAACATAAGAGGCTTTAGTAGTATAGTACCTTTTTTTTTTTTTCCTGAGAAATTAGTCTTAATTTAAAAAAATTTATTGAAATTTCCTCCTAATTTGGATATTGTATAACATGCTTTTTCTCTAATCTCAAGCTTCAAATGAAATTTGAACATTTTGGCTTTTGTATACCACGCCCTCTCTCATCTCAAGCTTCAAATGCAACTTTGAACATTTCAACATAGGCAATTAATTTCACTGATTAATTTTAAAATAAACTTGTGCATTATATAGTAAAGGCATAAACCACACTGCAGTAATGTTCTAGGTTAATTGAATGGATGCTATAAGTTACCACTTTACTGAGATAATAGAGCTGGGATTGATAATTGAACCCAAATAAACGTGACAACTAAATGAGACGATAGAGGGGCTTAAGCTATAGGATTGATGATGGTTAAATGCAATTATTTGCTGTGGTCTGATAATTCTCTTAACATTTGAAGTTTAATATAAAATTTTATAGATAGATTTCAAGCACAATGAGTTTGACCTTGATTGTTGTGAACTAGACTTGACATGTAGAATTGATTTGTGCCATGTAAGATTGATGGGGATGCTTGAAGATTTTCTTGCCTTCATATTTTAGATATTTGAATAGGCCAAGGTGGCGTTCTAAGGACACTATTGAAGACTCTGCTAACTCGATAGGTGAGCATGTTCTGTTGAGGCAAAGCCCTTGATAGACTAAATTAGCATCGATGATAAGTTACAAACATATGATTCATATTTGATTTAATATGGCCAATTAGGTTTAGATTTAGGTGTTTACTGACAATATGCCTTGATCTCATATAGGTTGTATTGGATCCATGTATACACAAGAGAGTTGGCCTACATGTTTTGCTTTACAATATCACTGGACTAATGAGGAGTGAGATACATTACATGCATTGTGTTTAAACCACATCACGTTCATGCCTGAGATTGGGGCTAATAGGGGTCTCATTATTGCATTGGTTGAGAGATGGTACTAAAAAATCAACTCCTTCGACTTGCCTACTTGAGAGGCAACAATGACACTTGAGGATGTCTGGCAGATTTTTTGTATTCCTATTCATGGACAAAGTGTTGCGTGCAAGCTAGATGTTGGGCATTGCTTTATTGAATAAGTTCTTCAAAACCAAGGATCTTGGTATCAAGTATTGCGAGATTTGGTATTTAATATTGGTTGATCACTATAGTGCTTGATCTTAGTTGTTTGTGCAACGACTATGGGTGTTCTTATACTAGATAGACGAGGACATGGTTTTCTGATTGGTTGGGGAGCAACCCTAGAGGGTATGGTGTGTCAAGGTATAGTGTATGCATGGGAACTTTGTGTGCTTGTGATGCTTTATTTCCAGTTACATGATGTTCTTTACATGAGAGTAATTCCATTGGGTGTGGAGTGACATCGTTATAGGTATAAGCCTAGGAGCACATTGTTGTGTGCAGTTCAATTGCAAATAGACACTTGAGAGACTATTTACCATGTCGGCACAAATATGGATGGGTGGTCACATAGCCTCAATTAGGGCATGTAATGTATTGCCGACATGTCTTGGATTTATTGGTGGATTTTACTTGGAGATCTTAGAGGGAGGTTCAACCACGAGACAACGATGGGGATCACCTTCCATTTTACTTGGAGACCATAAAGGTACATACAACCATGGGATGACAATGGGGATAACCTTCCATCTTGTTGGCATACACAATATTTGATTAGGTGCATAGGCCAAAGTCAATTGTTTGAGAGGGTGTTGCAATAGTTTTGGGATCAACATGATGTTCTTGTTGGAGGCATACTTTGCTAGGTCTACCAAAGATGTTGCAGATTGGGGATAGTCATCTCACCACAAGTGTCTCAGGAGTTTGATGAAGTTGTAGCTTGTACAATGGGGGGTGAGTCTAGGAGTCATAGATTACGAATGACACCTGCATGTGATAAATGGCTTCCTACCCATAGATGTACGCCACTTTTAGATTTAGTTGTGCATATCCCTTGGGCACCACATGATTGGGGTCCGAGAGGGAGACTTGGGGGTTGAGGTCAAGTTTGAGGCAAGGGTAGGGGTGATGATGGAGACAAAGATGATGGAGTTGACAGAGATGGGGATTACGGTGGTGGTTGTAGAGGTTTGGGGAGGCATTTGGGTTAGATTGGTGGTTACTCACTAGGTACTAGCACATGTGGCATGATAGGTATAAGTGTAGGGACAAGTTCAACTAGATGTTGAGGAGACACCCGAGGATGAGATGGTAGGGGATGAGGGTCTTCATGATATACCCATTAGTACTGAGGACATTGGAGGAGCTAAAAGGGATGGACATAATTTAGCTACACTTCAAGCACATATAGTAGCACTACATGCATGGGTGGCCCAACTTATAGTCAAGAGGGATATGACAATTGTGAGGTCACATAGGGCTGATGACACATCCCAAGCATTCATTGAGGCTTTGGATGGGCCTATTGCAAGTTTGGGGCTACATTTATATGAGCCAAGCAAGAGGTTCAATGCTAACGAGACCTATATGAGGGTGTTGCATCGCTTGATTAGAGGGCTCCTAGTTAGACAATCACCAGACCATATAGTCAAACCCATTTGAGGAGAGTTGTTAGTAGTGGAGTAGAGGGCTCGATGAGGCCACCTAGACCAACACACCGATTAGATTTTGAGGAGGGGGGCATTGAAAAACTGAAAAATAATGAGAGGGGGAAGGGGTGAATCAGTATTTAAAAGCAACTTTAACAAAAACAACAACAAAGAAAGCAATCACAAGATGAAGAGGCAAGATGTAGATTTTTCTCTCATGGAAAACCCAAGATGGGTAAAAAACCACGTCACTACTAATCTCAAAATTGGGCAACCACCCTTTACAAACAAGAGCCACAACTCTTCCTTAATCCGACCACAAAATAGGCTTCGACTCGTTCTCAAAGGCTACAACCTTTACTGTAGGATGAAGTAGAATAACAAAAGTAAACTTCCAAAGAAAATTATGTCTTTGCTTGAAGTAGCAAGGACCCACTGAAAAACTGAACCTTTTTATCTGTGTTGGGAGTTGAGGATCTTTTAGAGATTCCTAGTGTGAGCCCAAGAGGCTTTGAAAGGATTTGAAGTCCTCCCCTTTAACAGATCACCGCAAGTTGCAATCTTAGAGAATTTCCATTCACCATTTTTACTCATGCAAATTCTTTGTTCAAAAGTAATTGCATATGCTGCAACAACATTCGTTCAACAACTTGTGATCTCCTGATGGATACGCACCCCCTTCTCACAACCTGTATGTTTTTAATAACACTCTTGTATGTATATTTCTAAAAAACCAATTAGCGTATTGAGGAACACATTGAATTCTTCACGGAACACACCCACACACATTCAATACTGTTTCTTTTTATATACCCCCATTCTTTTGAATGATCTCGTCCTTTTGAGAAACACGATTGCTAAGAGCGACTTACCGCATCGCATTTAGGAGCATGGACATAATCTTTTAATCGTGTTACAAAACATGTTCTTTCAGAGCATGCACAACACCCTTGTCAAAACGGCAACCATTACATCCTTCAAAAATATCTATCTCCAGTATTTCATCTGCGTCGTTCACACTGTACCAAAACAACTTGCTACATTTTTTAACACCCAACCGCATTTTTTTCATACGTTTTGAGCTCATATTCCTTTTTTGGACATGGTGGACACATGGCTCTGAAGAGCACATGATTATACTGAGAGGGGGGGGGGGTGAATCAGTATAATAACCCTTTTTAAATTTAAATGCTTTTATTCAAAGATAACTTCAATTACACAAATAAACAATTATGCACATGAACACAATATTTACGTGGAAACCCAATATGGGAGAAAACCACAAAATAATTTGCTTTTATATAATATTGTTCTTTTACAATGTTTTGTAGGCACCAACCTACTAGAGTCTCCAACTCCTATGTTTATGAACACCAACTCACTGGAAGCTCCAACTCCCACACTTCGCAGGCACCGACCTACTAGAAGCACTAACTCCCCCTGTCTGGATTCTGAGCACCAACTCATTGTATACAAATTTTCTTCCACCTTGGCAATGTTGCTATCTTCAACTGATGATGGATTCTATTTTGCTGTACCAATCTGAATATATTTCCTTCCTCAATTTGCTATTATTATAGTCATAAATCTGCCATAAGATAATCACAATCACTTAATGTTATTCAATATATTTTCTTCCATCCATATGCACCACACCTATAAGCTGATTGTCTTCAAAGCACATTTTTCTCATATACTGTATATACATAATATATATATCAGATTAAAATCTGAATATATATAAATATTTAATTCTCTCTTTCTATCATTTTCTCACTGCTCTTCTTCTTTCTTATTTCAATTTCAGACTCACACTTTTTCAAAATGATGGATCAAATATTTATATGTTCATATCTTTAAATGAAACAATGTGTCTCTTTATAAAAGATATGACTTTTTATGAATAGGTGTCTTTTAATAAAATACTATTAACTTTAATTACTTTAATCTTTCCCCTTTTTTAATCAAACCATTTTTTTGATCACATATCAAATATTTGTCTTTTATTAAAAACTTATATCCCTGTTGCCGTATATCTCTGCTGTATTAATGTTTAACGCTGCATACATACTTTTAACCGCTGTAATATTATTGCATCTTTATAACCTTTCGATCTGATGCTATTATTTCTTTCAATGTAACTAATCTTAATTTGAACGCTGACCTTTAACCAATAGTTAATTTTGTTTGTCACCACATGAATATTCTCTCAAACTTTATCGAACATATAATCTCTGTTCATATGTAATCACTGTTTGTTGAACATGTTGAATATCAGATTTGGCGTTGTATATGCCATGTATATTTCTTTTCTATATATCTTATGCTGTTTCGTAATCACCGCCGTGTATATTGCTGCCTTCATAATCATAGATTATCATATATTATTTATTCGCTTTGTAATCGCTGTTATCAAGAAAGTCTCCATTATTGTAATAATTTAAGGAGTTACTTTATTACTGTTTTGACATTGTAATGGATCGGTCTTCACCACAATTTGATCGCTGCCATTGTAATTTTGTAAGACGTCGCTGACTTGTGTAATTGGCTTTTTATTTCTATCGCATATAATCCCCACTTCTTTATTACATTAATCGATACCTTGGTAAACTCCCTCGTTGTTAATATTTCTTTAATCTAAAAAACACTGCTTCCTTCATTGCGTGGCTGACTGAAAATGCTGATGACGTGGCAACACACTTGCTGACTGTATTCTATATATCTCTATATCTTCATATACGTATCATATGTATACGTCTCTGTCATATGTTCTGTATCTGTATATATACATATGTATTATATACGTATCTTGTTAGGTCATTATGTCTTCATATGCAATCATATAATCTTCATATTATATGCTGTGTGAGTATATGGATTTTTCTTTTATCGACACAAGATGCTGTTCAATATGATTTACTATTTACTGTATATCAATATGTTTTACTGTATAATATACATAATGTAATATGTTTTCTCTGTATGAAATATATCTTCGTATGTAATGTATATGATCGCTGTTTTGTATGTCTCTGCTTTCTGTATACATGTCTTTGCTATATGCTTCATAAACCTCTGTTTTCATTGTTGTGTACATGCTCATGGTATTCTCTGTGTATATGCTTCATCAATGAGATATAATATACACTACATGGTATAGTATTCTATTTTGACATCAATGACAATTTTCCATCAGGCTCACCCAATCGAATAACTCCCAGCTGCTATTTTATTCTTTTATATAAACGTTGCTTCAGAAGATGCGTATTCTTAAAAAAAAATTTTGTATGATGGGAGCATGACCTATGTCTTTTTGCAAACAACCACCAATTTTAAGGAACAAGACACAACTGAACACAGTGGCTTCAATACAAGAATAAGGCTAGTAAAAGCGGTCTCAAATTCTATTGATAGTAATGATTTTAAAGCCTCAGGAGACACCCATCGAAACATGCATTGCCACTTGTAATGGAAAAACTATTTAGAAACAGCTCCAACATACGTTGATCATCACAGTGTAAGAGGTAATGATAGCGGTATTAACCAGTATGATAAGTGTACAGCAGAAAGTGGGCACATCCACTATGTGTTACAAGATGTTACAAATGCTACAAATGGGCACCAAACCGAACCACAACATTACAATTCACGGGCTAAAATTATATGCCACTTGTGCAAGTTTTGAAGCAACAAACAAGATCGAACTGGGTTGCATATGACTTTATAAACTGGATCGAACACAAACTAGAATTGTGCTAGTTGGTAAGAGACAGAGTCATCGCACAGAGACATACTAAAAACATCAAATGACAAACTTAACAATCTCCCCCTTTTTGTCATTGATGACAATTTCCAGTAAACATATAAGAACATATCTGAACTAACTCCCCCTGAAGGTGTGAACCAACTAAAACAACTCCCCTTGAAGAACTACTCCCCCTTTGACATCAATGACCATGAAACTTGAAACATACCTCAAAAGATATATCAATGAAGCACGCCCCCTAAAAACATACCATTTAGTGAGGTAGTAGAACACCAAGCTTGCTTCGAAGATACTCAAAGTGATCTCAGGGTAGTGGTTTCATGAAAACATCATCAACTTGTTCCTTTGAACAAACATATGTCAGCTTAACCATATTGTTAACAACTTGCTCTTTCAGATGATGATACATAATTGGAATGTGTTTGGTGTGGGAGTGCATTACTGGATTTATAGAGATATCAATGATACTCATATTGTCACAAAAAATGCATATAGGATCATTAAACTCAAGTTTGTAATCAAATAAAGTGTTCTTCATCCGAATTACCTGAGTGCAACAAGAAACTGCTGCTATGTATTCAGCTTCAGCTGTAGATAAGGATGTGCAAGACTGTTTCTTGCTGAGCCATGAGACCAAACAATCACCCAAGAAGAAAACACATCCGCTGGTGCTTTTCTTATCATCCATTGGGCCACCCCAATCTGCATCTATATAGGCTGTAAGATGGAAATCAAAACTCTTGGGAAACCAAACACCATGCTCAACAGTGCCTTTCAAATACTTAAGAATCCTCTTGACAACATGAACATGTGTTTGCTTGGGCGACGCTTGAAATCTTGCAACATAACCAACGACCTGCATAATATTTAGTCTAGTGGATGTAATAAATATAAAACTTTACCATGGATCTGTAGAAAGTTTGATCAACGGAAGGGGATATATCATCCTTACTTAATTTACATCCGGTTTCCACAAGAGTGCCAACTGAATTGCAATCTTCCATTTTAAATCTTTTAAGTAGTCCTCTAACATACTTAGCTTGGGAAATGAAAACATCTTCAACATATTGATTAATTTGCGGCTCAAGAAAGTAAGTCAACTCACCCATTATAGACATTTCGAATTCAACTTTCATGCAATCAACAAATTTCTTGGTCATTTTGGCATTATCACTACCAAAAATTAGATCATCAACATAAACCACAACAATGAGAATGCTGTTACCTTCTTCCATGACATATAAATTGTTGTCAACATATCCCTTTTTGAAACTTTGTTGCTGTAAATAGTTATCCAGCCCGTCATACCAAGTTCTAGGAGCTTGTTTGAGCCCATAAAACACATTTTTAGCTTGCAAACATAATCCAAGTTATTAGTTATAAGACCTTCCGACTGTTCAACATATATTTCTTCATTCAAATCCCCATTTAGAAAGACAGATTTTGACATCTATTTGAAATACTTTAAAACCTTTGAAAGAAGCAAAAACAAGAAATATTCTAATTGCTTCTAATCTAGCAATGAGTGCAAATGTCTCACCAAAGTCAACACCTTCAATTTGAGAATAGCCTTTGCAAACTAAATGAGCTTTGTTTCTAATAATCTTTCCTTCTTCATTTATCTTATTGTGAAACACCCATTTAGTACCAATTACATTCTTGTTAGTGGGTCTAGGCACAAGCTCCCCAGTGTTTCTTTTTTTAATTTGTTCTAACTCTTCTTTCATAGTAGCAACCCAATGCTCATCTACTGGTGCCTCTTCAAAACATTTAGGCTCAATCATAGATATAAGTGAAAAATCATCATCCTCAAAATAATTAATATCTCTCTTAGCATGCCTAGTTCTCTTTTTAGCTATAACTTGATCAAGTGGATGATTCTTTTGGACAAATTTAGGAGTTTTGAAAGAAGAAACATCATAGTCACTTTGTGAATCATGCCCATAATGTGCATGTGAGATTTCAGCTTCATTTGAGGAAGGTGCTTTACTCCCATGAGCAGATTGAGATTTCTCTTTATCATTTTCACCATCTTTGCTAGTTGTTACAACTTGTGTCAGAGGAGGAGAAGGAGGTACAATAGTGTTGGTTTGAGTTTTTCCTTCTCCTATGATGTCCACATGCTCACTAAACTCATTAGTAATCTCATGAATTTTTACATTAACACTTTCTACCAATTTATGTAACCTTTTATTGTAGCACTTGAATGCTTTACTCTTGGATGAATAGCCAAGAAAAATTCCCTCATAAGCTCTAGAATCAAATTTTCTGAAGTTATCTTCATTCTTTCTAATATAACATGGACTTCCAAAATTTTTGAAGTATTTAACTGTAGCTAACTTACCTTTCCAAAGTTCATATGAAGTCTTGTTGAACTTGGGCCTCAACAAAGTCCTATTTTGAATGTAGACTGCGGTGTGGACAACTTCTCTCCAAAAAATATTTTTTACTTTTCTTTCATTCATCAAACAATGAGCCATTTCTTGAACTGTTCTATTCTTTTTTTCCACAACACCATTTTGTTGTGGAGTTCTAGGGGCCGAAACTTGTCTTTTAATTCCACGTTGTTCACAAAACTTCATAAAATCATTTGAGGTGAATTCTCCTCCATTGTCAGAGTGCAAGCATTTAATTTTCAGATCCATTTCATTTTCAACCAAAGTCTTAAAAATCTTAAATTTATCCAAAGCTTCTGATTTTTCTTTTAGAAAAGTAACCCAAGTTATGTGAGAAAAATCATCAATTAAAAGCATAAAATATTTTTCACTTTGAAGACTTGCTGTCCTAGTTGGTCCACAAAGATCCGTGTGAACTAACTCAAGTGTTGTGCTGCTGAAATGATCTTTTGGTTTGAAGGAAACTCTTGTTTGCTTTCCTTTTTGGCCATTCTTGCAAACAACATCAGTTGGTTTCTCTATCTTTGACATGTCTCTAATTGCTTTCTTTTACTGATTTTGATAAGATTATCAAAATTTATATGCCCAAAATGCTTGTGCCAAAGCCAAACATCTTCCACCTTGCTTAAACAACAAGTTTCATCATTAGAGTCATCAAGAATATAAAGATTGTTTGCTACTCTAGTTGCCTTAGCTATGACATCATTTCTCTTTTTGATGATACAAGAATTTGAATTAACACTGAGATCATATCCTTGATCACATAGTTGGCTTACATTTAAGAGATTGTGTTTCAAACCTTCAACATAAAGCACATTCTCAACAATGGTTTCATCATTATTTAGTAAGAGAGTACCTATGTCAGCAACCTTAGCGAAAGAACTACCACCAAATCTAACCTTTCCACCTTTCATTTTCTTGAGACTGTGAAATTTACTTAAGTCACCTGTCATGTGTCTTGAGCAGCTACTATCAACATACCATATGTCCTCATTACTGGAAAGAAGAACTGTTTGAACTACGAGAGCTTTGAGAGGTATATCTTGAGCCTTTCTTCTCCAGACTTTAGCAACCTTTGTCTTTCTTTTTGGTTCAACATTGTAAGACAAAATTGCACTATAACTGTTACAAAACTTTGAAGTATGGCCAAACTTGTTACAACTGTAACAAATTAAATTGTACTTCCTAAAGACATTATTTTCAAACTGAAAATAATTCTTTATGGGAGCAGCTCTACAATCCACAACTTTATGTCCAAAGTAATTGCATGAAAAACAATAACCATAGAAGAAAAGTTTGTTCACTTTGTTTAACATAGACTGACCACTTCCTTGTGATGAAGAGTTTTGTTCAAATTGCATGTCAACTCCTCTCTTGTATGTGGTAGGTCTTTGAGAGCTAAGAACATCATCCAAAGATACACTGCCATTTTTATTAGACACTTCTTCACTTGATAGCATGGAGGATTTACCAATATTTCTAAGAGTAACAATTTTAGCTTCTAGCTTGGTAATGTTTTCTTCTTTTAGCTGGATCTGATTTTCAAGATTCTCATGTATTTTCTTTGCCTCCTCATTCAAAATTTTATAATCAATCAGTTGTTTTTCAGCCTCTTTAAGGGCCATTGCAATTTTTAGTTTTTCTTTGCTTTCAACTTGTAGAAGATCTACAGAATTTTGATTCTTCTTTTTCAGCTTCTTAATCTCAGCCAATGCTACAATTAATTAAAGTTCTAGGTCCACTTCATCATTTTCCACATCATCATCTTCCTTTGAGCTTAAATCATCCACAACCATGAACATAACTTCATCTATTTGAGGATCACCTTCATTGCTGGAAGTATCATTGCTGCCATCCTTTGAAAACAACATCTTTTTGGCCTTCTCAAATTTCCAATTTCTCTTCACAAATCTCCTAGTCTTCCTGGATTTTAAGTCTTTTTCATCTTGGTTGTCATCATCTTTATCAAAGGGGCACTTTGAAGCAAAGTGACCAAGTTTCCCAAAATTAAAGCACTTCAAACCGAGTTTGCCTTCGCTTTTGTTAAGACCCTTTTTCAATTTTCTAACAAGGTATGCAATTTCCCCATTAGAATCTTCATCCGAGCTTTCACTGTGTCTTTTCTCCTTGCCTTTATTCCTTTTAGAAGCCTTGAATATTGATCCATTTTTGGAAGTCCCTTCAACGATGGTCCTCATCTCATAGGCAGTTAGAATACCATGCAATTTATCTACTATAAGAGTATCCAAATCAGACATTTCTTCAACAATTGAAACTTTAGCATCAAGCCTCATGGGAAGAGCACGAAGAATTTTCTGAACTACTATTTTCTCTTCTGTGGTTTCTCCTAGACCTTTTAGAGCATTGAAAACCTCATCAACACAAAGAAAATAAGAAGCAATGTTCTCATCTTCCTTCTTACGAAGACTTTAAAAAACAACCCGGTGAGTTTGAACTTTTGCCTTCCTTACTTTGTCATCACCATGATAGACATTATGCAGTTTTTCCCAAACTTCCTTTGTTGTAGTACAATGCATAACTTTTATGAATTCCACTTCAGTTAGGCCACATAGAATAACATTCATAGCCTTGGCATTGTTCTCAAATTTCTTTTTTCCTATCAGCATCCATAGGAGGTTGAGCTGAAATAGTCTAGCCATTGACAAGACTGAGATAAACATCACATCCTAAGGACATGATGTAAGTCTTCATGCGAACACTCCAAAAAGAACAGTTGCTCCCATCAAATAAAGGTGCATGGTTTGTAGCAAGACCTTCTAAGGCACTCATGATAGGCACCAAGATCGAACTCTCAAGCTTTTAAGTTGGGGAAAAGAGTGACCAACTTTGATACCAATTGAAAAACCAAAAAATACCTGAGAGGGGGAGGGAGTGAATCAATATTTAAAAACAACTTTAACAAAA
This sequence comes from Chamaecyparis obtusa, assembly GCA_027943335.1. NCBI lineage: Eukaryota > Viridiplantae > Streptophyta > Pinopsida > Cupressales > Cupressaceae > Chamaecyparis > Chamaecyparis obtusa. Next base: position 214,892 of record BSBK01007091.1, on the reverse strand, counting down.
AACAACAACAGAGAAAGAAATCACAAGGCGAAGAGGCAAGATACAAATTTTTCTCTCGTGGAATAACCAAGATGGGTAAAAAACCATGACACTACTAATCTCAAAATTGGGCAACCACCCTTTACAAACAAGAGCCACAACTCTTCCTTAATCTGACCACAAAATAGACTTCAGCCTGTCCTCGAAGGCTACAACCTTTATTGTAGGATGAGGTAGAATAACAAAAGTAAACTTCCAAAGAAAATTATGTCTTTTCTTGAAGTAGCAAGGACCCACTGAAAAAATAAACCTTTTTATCTGTGCTAGGAGTTGAGGATCTTTTAGAGATTCTTGGTGTGAGCCCAAGAGGCTTTGAAAGGATTTGAACTTTAACAGATCACTGCAAGATGCAATCTCAGAGAATTTCCATTCACCATTTTTACTCATGCAAATTCTTTGCTCAAAATTAATCACATATGCTACAACAACATTCGTTCAACAACTCGTGATGTCCTGATGGATACACACACCCTTCTCACATCCTATATGTTTTTAATAACACTCTCGTATGTATATTTTTAAAAAACCAGTTAGCGTATTGAGGAACACATTGAATTCTTCACGGAACACACGCATAGACATTTGATACTATTTCTTTTTATATACCCCCCATTCTTTTGAATGATCTCGTGCTTTTGAGAAACACGATTGCTAAGAGTGACTTACTGCATCACATTTAGGAGCATGGATACAATCTTTTAATTGTGTTACAAAACATGTGCTTTCAAAGCACGCACAACACCCTTGTCAAAATGACAACCATTACATCCTTAAAAATGTTTATCTCCAGTATTTCATCTGCGTCGTTCACACTGTACCAAAATAGCTTGCTACATTTTTTAACACCCAGCTACATTTTTTTCATACGTTTTGAGCTCATATTCCTTTTTTGGACACGGTGGACACATGGCTCACCCAACCGAATAACTCCCAACCGCTATTATATTCTTTGATATTGTAAGAATTGTGAGGATCACTACAAATGTAATAGCACTCCTGATTGTATGTATTTTCCAAATGCAACAATCTCTTGCATTTATATTGAGAATGAGCCAATAAGAGACATGTCCCTTCATGGGACATGTCTATTCATTATTATGTAATTCATATAATGACAATTATGATTATATATATAATATCTCTAAATTATTATTATATTAATTTCTCCTAATAGTATTTTATATATATATATATATATATATATATATATATATATATATATATATATATATATATATATATATATATATATCCATCCGACAAAAGCTACAAAACATCAACACTCCCTCTTAGATAGGGAGGATAAACACATGATATAATATTACCTCAACGTAATATCAAGAATATATAGAGATATCATTTCATGATATTATGAGTAATGGCCACAAAATATCAAGTCACATGATATTCACCATGTACTCAGAGTAGTGTCCTACCAACATTAAGTCTCATGATGTCCACCAGGTACTCAACAAATATTTTAGATATCACCTCAATATGATATCAAAGATATGGTCTGACCAAGAATATCACGTCTCATGGTATTCACCATAACTCAAAAAAAATATTTTACATATCACCTCAATATAATGATATAAGAGATATGGTCTAACCAAGAATATCAAGTCTCATGATATTCACGATAACTCAAAAAAATATTTTACATATCACCTCAATATGATATCAGAGATATGGTTTGACCAAGAATATCAAGTCTCATGATATTCACCATAACTCAAAAAATATTTTAGATATCACCTCAATATGATATCAAAGATATGGCCTGACCAAGAATATCAAGTCTCATGATATTCACCATAACTCAAAAATGTCCTATGGATAATGTGCATATGTATCCTTAATGTGCTCTGATACCATGTTGATTTTGTGAGGATCACTACAAATGTAATATCACTCCTGATTGTATGTATTTTCCAAATGCAACAATCTCTTGCATTTATATTGAAAATGAGCCAAGAAGAGACATGTCCCTTCACGAGACATGTCTATTCATTATTATGTAATTCATATAATGACAATTATGATTATATATATAATATCTCTAAATTATTATTATATTAATTTCTCTTAATAATATTTTAGATATATCTCTATATATTATATCTCACGTGATTATATATATATATATATATATATATATATATATATATATATATATATATATATATATATATATATATATATATATATATATATATATATATATATAGTTTAGTCTTATAGTATTTATCTGACAAAAGATACAAAACATCAACATATATAAACGTTGCTTCAGAAGATTCATTTTCTTAAAAAGATTGTTTGTATGATGGGAGCACGACCCATGTCTTTTTGCAAACAGCCACCGAATTTAAGGAACAAGACACAACTAAACACAGTGGACAAGAATAAGGCCAGTAAAAACAGTCTCAAATTCTGTTGATAGTAATGATTTTAAAGCATATGCAATCATATAATCTTCATATTATACGCTGTGTGAGTATATGGATTTTTCTTTTATCGGCACAAGATGCTGTTCAATATGATTTACTATTTACTGTATATCAATATGTTTTACTGTATAATATACATAATGTAATATGTCTTCTCTGTATGAAATATATCTTCGTATGTAATGTATATGATCGCTGTTTTGTATGTCTCTGCTTTCTGTATGTAGAAATTTACAGCTAATGCTGCTCAAAGATCTAGCTGTGAGAAAATGAAACAATTTAAGAAACAAAACAAATTAGAATAGCAATGAATTTTTACAATGAAGAAACCCCAAATATGGGCTCACTCTTACAAATACATGCCTTCATCTACAAATTTATAGATGAGCTTGCATATTCTAGTCAACAAAAGTTTGCAGACATGTGCAAAATGCATGAAATCTGCAGTAAAAAGAGAGGCTTCTGGACGACAGAGTAGGTGGATGGCAGGCTGGGCAGCAGTAGCAGTCTACCAAAAAGGTGGGCAGCAGCAACAGTCAAAGATGGCTGCCGAGAGTTGGAATTGATATTCCAACACCCCCCCTCAATTCTAACTGATGAGTAGAAAAGAAAGAGGAAAGAGGGAAGAGGGAAAACCCGGTGGGAACAAAACCCCCCTCAAAATAGATGCTAACAAAGAAAGAAAACTACAGTAATACAATGTCTTGCACCACAAGAAGATCTCGAAGAAAGTGAAATACAAGAGGCGATGTAGTCTTCCATAATGTGTAGCCAATGATAGATGCTCGAAACTGGATGTAGAAGCTGGTCCATGATCTTCGAACAACATTCCTTCCTTTGGGAAGAAATAAAACCAAATATGCTTGAATGAAATTTCCCAAATCCTGAAAGGAATATGTGGGAAGAGATTTCAAGATGTATGAGGCTTTTGAAAACTGCTCCATGGTCTTCATGCTGATCCTGGAACTTGTCATAAGAAAATCAGATAATGTTGAATATGACAATCTAGAAGCGTTTAGAAACTGATGTAGAGCACGATAAAAAAACTCATGTATCTCCTCACAAGGCAAATAAATCTCCTTCAAATGTTGAGCCAAGTGATCCACACTCATATCAGACTGTGAGGAATGATAATGAAGAGAATAAGGAAGAGGATCACAATGTTCTTTCACAACTATTGGAGAAGAATCGCCATCATCAAAGAGAAGATGTATACAATCAATGGTGTCATCTAGATCTGAAATGAGGGATTCTACAAACAAAAAAGATATGTCTGATAGAAATTCATCCCAATGAACTGAATCTTGAAGACAAGAGTGAACCTGTTGAAGAGAATCTGAAGTAGCATTTGAAGAAGCCAAGATCTCTATCAAATCGGTAGGTGGAGGTGACTGAATAGCTTCCAATGTTGGAGATGTAGAAAGAGGAGCATCAGGAGGAGATGTCTTTTTGCAATCAAGACAATCAAGACTCTTCCAATAAGCAAGTTCCTCTTCAGTGTCATCATCGTACATAGGATCATCATCTTTCTCAAGGGAGAGAAGCATGTCTGTAGCTGGATCATCTGAGAATGGAGGTTCAGTGGGATCTCCATATCTTTCCCATAGAATGGTCCAAAGAGTACGAGGGCACTCAATGTGCGATAGAGCCCATGATGTGTGCTCACCGACACTTAAACCAATTAATCCAAAGACATGATCATTTCTACTTTCCCAAACAGATTTCTGCTTACATGAACTTGGTTCAGGAATAAGCCCATACAAATGTGGCAATAGATGAATCCATCGACAATGCTTTAGGATTCCATCACGCCAAGTCTTATAATTTCCTTCTTCCAAACTAATGACAGACGGATGATATTTAATTCCCATTGTAATATTAGACTATCCCCTTTTGGAACTTTATTTTCAATTCATAAATACAGAAAATAAAATAAGAGAAACCCCCAAAACAATGAAAAATTCATTCTAAAATAGCTCTGATCTGCAATACCTGCAAGTAAAGAGTTTTCTTTTCTCCTTCTTAGCAACTCGCTCTGATACCATGTAGAAATTTACAGCTAATGTTGCTCAAAGATCTAGCTGTGAGAAAATGAAACAATTTAAGAAACAGAACAAATTAGAACAACAATGAATTTTTACAATGAAGAAACCCCAAATCTGGGCTCACTCTTACAAATACATGCCTTCATCTACAAATTTATAGATGAGCTTGCATATTCTAGTCAACAAAGGTTTGCAGACATGTGCAAAATGCATGAAATCTGCAGTAAAAAGAGAGGCTTCTGGACGACAGAGTAGGTGGATGGCAGGCTGGGCAGTAGCAGCAGTCTACCAAAAAGGTGGGCGACAGCAGCAGTCAAAGATGGCTGCCGAGAGTTGGAATTGATATTCCAACACTGTATACATGTCTTTGCTATATGCTTCATAAACCTCTGTTTTCATTGTTGTGTACACGCTCATGGTATTCTCTGTGTATATGCTTCATCAATGAGATATAATATACACTATATGGTATAGTATTCTATTTTGACATCAATGACAATTTTCCATCAGGCTCACCCAACCGAATAACTCCCAGCTGCTATTTTATTCTTTTATATAAACGCTGCTTCAGAAGATGCATATTCTTAAAAAACTTGTTTGTATGATGGGAGCATGACCTATGTCTTTTTGCAAACAACCACCAATTTTAAGGAACAAGACACAACTGAACACAGTGGCTTCAATACGAGAATAAGGCTAGTAAAAACGGTCTCAAATTCTGTTGACAGTAATGATTTTAAAGCCTCAGGAGACACCCACCGAAACATGCATTGCCACTTGTAATGGAAAAACTATTTAGAAACATCTCCAACATACGTTGATCATCACAGTGTAAGAGGTAATGATAGCGGTATTAACCAGTACGATAAGTCTACAGCAGAAAGCGGGCACATCCACTATGCGTTACAAGATGTTACAAATGCTACAAATGGGCACCAAAATGAACCACAACATTACAATTCGCAAGCTAAAATTATATTGCACTTGTGCAAGTTTTGAAGCAGCAGACAAGATTGAACTAGGCTGCATATGACTTGATAAATTGGATCGAACACAAGCTAGGTTTGTGCAAGCTGGTACGAGAAAGATTCATCGCACGAAGATAGACTAAACACATCAAATAACAAAAACTTAACATGCATGACTGTCTAGGCATCATGTGGAATGGCTATCTCACTTAGAGGGTAGATGTAGCATTGATTGATTTATGATCATTGTACGAGAAATTTAGTTTGATCGAGCTTGCGAGCTCCCTTTTTTATCATTACTCCAATTTTGCACATTGACACTAATTTTCAACGTATATATATGAGATGAATGATTTTTTGGTTGTGATTGCACATGATATTTATCTCATTTGATATCATGATTTTATGATGTCTATATGGTTCTATGTTCATGTTCCTATGATATTTTTTTGATTGTGACATTTTTTTATGCATATGATGGAAACTATATGATTATGTTGCATGTTATTTATTTTATGCTGTTGAGTTCTTATGGATGTATTGAATTTATTATGTATGATTTGATGTATGGATATGTAATGATTACATGCATTATGAGGGCTATAATATCTATATATGCATGAGGTTATGATATGTGGATATGTATATTATTTTTCTAGTGGTTATGTATGCGATGAGACTATTCTATGTGATGCAACATAATGATCATGATTTATATGATGACTATGTTCTAATCATCTGTATGCAGAATGTGATGATGCTTTTAGTATGCAATGTTGATGATATCTATATGCATTCAATGTCCTAACATGTGTATGGATGCAAGATGGTGCACTTTTCTTTGTGTCAAGTTACTGAACCAAAATAATTGCAAGGACTGATAGAAGAATTGTTAGGTGGAAGAAGAGTTAGTGAGCAGTGAAGAAAGTTTGTAGTAGACAAGGGTTGAATGATATCAAATTTAGATAGGCTCACTTGATCAAATAGAATAGATAACATGAGGTTGATTGATTGAGATTGATCATTTGATTGGAAACTGATCGATATATTAGTCTTTGAGCTTTTATTGTACTTTCAGTATGCACAAAAATAATCATAGAACATTTTTATTTTGCAAATGGACATCTTACACCAAGGTATGGAAGGAACAAGGTGAGGGCTATCCCTTTGCATAGGTAGACTCATTGCAAACAAGGAGTACCTTGACTAATACTAGTGACAATAGAGACTTGTTGGAACTTAATTGCCACATCAATATTATCAAGACAAACCACAAACATAATCAAGAACAAATATCATGATCCATCCTCGCTCCTCTAATCACTTGGGGATATCTTTGGGTAGTGTAGGAACATGATATGAATATAAACAAAAAAAAGAGATTAGACTCAGTGGACGAAACAAGTCGATATCCATTTAGATCTTCTTGCCAAAGATGTATGTTTTCTCAATAGGATGCTAGCTAGAGATCAATGCCTATTTTAGTAATGAAACATATTGTATAAGACATCTAGTCTAGTTTTGATGATGCAAGAACCTATATAGAAAAAAAGTATAGCTGATAGGGATAGATTATGGTGATTAGGCAATTGATTATTTTGATTGTTGTCTAAATAGGTAGTTTGTCTATTGATGCCTAAATTGTTAAGTTCAATGTTGGACATTATGTTTTACTTGTGTTTTCTCAATGTGTTAGTGCCTTAGCAAGAGATAATTTATTATGGACAATGGATTGTGATGATTGAAACTTATTATGGTATGCGATAAGTTTATTATGAAAGATGGATTGTGATAGTGATTTTGACACTGTAAAATGTGATGTATAGTTTGAATTGATTGCAAATTTCCCATTGAAAACTTAGATTGAGGATTGCCTATAGTTAGGTGTTCGAACATTTAGTACGAAATGAGTTAGACCTACTAAATTTATTATGGATATGGAATGAAAGGATTGTGACACTAAATATTGAAAAATATTAGTCCATGAGAGGTGCGTCAAGAATTTATTATGGGTGGATGGATAGGATATAAGATTTTATTATGGAAGGATGTATGCTTAAGTTACTGTTGATGGGATGGAAAACCAGATATAATGATGATAGATTGAAGAGAAACAACTTACTACACATGACATCTGTAAGAGGTTTTCACGATGGTACTTATCCTAGGCCCCATCAAAATGGTTTTCAACATAGGGTGGATTATTTCTCTTAATTTTTAACTTTTTTGTGTCACACATGATGCATGTTTGCCAAGTTTTGTATTTATTTTTTATTTTTATCTTTTATTTTGAATAGAAATCCCCAAGGGTCATGTGTAGAAATTGTGAAGGTGCATGATGTTGATAGTCTCTAGAAGTGGTTCATTTTTAGAAGTAGGTAGTTGATATGCTCTAGATTTGTATGTTACAATCATAATATATGCATCCAACCAATGAAGTTTGAATTTTCTTAGCTTTTCTATATCTGTTAGATTCCTTAGATTAGTTTTTATGATTAGGTCACCGATCTTAAAGTGTGAGACTCTAGCCTTTTTTTAATAGATATGACAGAGACAATATTGATAAGCTTGCACATGGCTTAGCATAGTTTGATGTCTTTCATCCTATAACTCTAGGTTATGCGACTTGGATACTCAATATTCTTCATCATCTATGAAGTTCCACATGGAAACCTTCAAGGATGGTAAATCGATCTCTATATAAAGGATGCATTTTGATCCAAAATTGAGGGAGTAAGGTGTAACACCTGTAAGAGTTCAGATGCTGGTTTGGTAAGCCCATAGGGTTGGGTTAAGTTTGATGTTACATTCATGACTAACATCATTGATAGCCTTTATGAGGATAATCGGGATAGGTTTATTAGTACCTCATCTTGACCATTACTCTAAGGATAATATGGAGTGGTGAAGTGTTGAATGTGAAACTTTTCAAAAAGCTCACATACATCATAATTTTTAAAGTATGATCGTTGTCTATGATAATGGATAGGGGAACATCATACTAACATATGATGTAGTTGAGGACAAGCTTTACAATTTTCTTGCAGTTAATATAGTGAAGGGAATGACTTCAATCCACTTCATGTAATGCTTGGTGGTAGGAAGTATGAGTTTATTTCCATTAACTAAGATGGGGTGAATCTTTCCTATAAGGCCAAGTCCTCACTAGGAGAAGGGCCAAGGAGATGTGAGAGGTTGAAGCTCATACACTGGTGCGTGAATGAGATCTCTATTTATCTGACATTGGCAATATTTGTTAACAAATATTTAAGCATCTTGTTTGATAGTGGGCTAGTATTATTAGTTCTTATGTGATTTTAGCTAAGATAAGAATATTGGAATGGACTTCATATATATCATCATGTACCTCATGTAGATTCATTTGTGCTTCCTTTGTATCTTGACACCTTATAAGCATATTATTTAGATTCTGTCAGTATAGGGTATCAATGATGATAACATAACGACATGTATCCCATATGAAGGTTTTTGGTTGGTTTTTTTATAAGTCAAGGGGAATTATTTGATCATGTAGGTAATCGTATATGTATTTGTAACATGATGAACCAGACCAACAATCTCATACACGAGCTCAAGTGAGCTTGAGAATATCCAAGGTGAGCATCATGAGTTGTATTGCCAAAAACTCACACTACAACTTGTTGTTTGGAATGTCAAGTAAAGATCTAATTGTTGCCATGGAATCAATTGCTTTCTTCTATAATATTGGGATTTCTTTAGAAAGAAGATCATCTACATAATCTTTCATGAAGTGCACATCATATCATGAAAGATAGCAGTCATACATCTTTGATAGGTTGACCCTGCATTTTCTAGAGCATAAGGAATAAAGTTACAACAATATGTACCTCAAGGACATGTGAAAATAGTTTTTTTGTTGGCCCTCAAGATTAATTTATATTTGATTGTGGCCAAACAATCCTTCCATTAGTGACATCTCATATTTGACAATGAGATCTACAATCATGTATATGTTTGGCCATGAGGATCATCTTTTAAACAAGCTTTGTTTAGGTCTCTAAAGTCTGTACATATTCTGATGCCCACAATAGGCTTGATGACTAGTACTAGATTGGTTATCCACTCAACATAATCAATAGTTTAGATAAAATTGACATCTAACAACTTTTTAACTTTAACTTTTATCAATAGAATCTAACAGTGCATTTTTCTTAACTTTTTCTAGACCAATTTGACACCCAGATATAGAGGTAACTGATGGACTAGTTTAGGATCTACTCATGATGTGTGAGCATAAGACCAAGTGAAGTTGATCTATTTTTGTATGAAGAATTTGGTGAACTTTGCTCTATTTGTTTCTATTAAGGAAGCAACAAAGTCGATGATTTGGAATTTTCCTTTGTTTCAAGTTTAACTTCCTTTGGTTTTTTTACTAGAAGTGGGGATATTTCTTGATCTATGGGGAGTATATCCAACCTTCTATCTTGAGGTGCCTCGGAAATGTTTTCTCCCTCAGATATGTCCTTTAATTTTAACTTTTTCATAATTAGAAGGTGAATTTTAGTTTTCACCTAAAGACCAGTTTTTGATATTTTTATTTTTTGTTTTCATTTTATGACTAGAATGTGGAATATACTAAGCTATAATGTCAAGATTCATGGAAAACCCAACTTTGTGATCACCCATGGGTATACCCTTTTGAAGTTCCATAAACTCAACAAATAGCTTTGTCATTTTTGAGAATTGGTAGTCCTCATCGATCCCAATCAATGAGTGGTTGGTGGACTAGAGATATGCTATCATTGGTGTTTGAAAAGCCTATGGTAATGAAATTAAGGTAAGGATAGAGTTATTGTTAGGGTCCCAAAATGTTTGAATCTAGGGATAACAATCATAATTTTTTTTGAGTCCCATTCCCATTTATCAATGTTATTTTATGTATCATCATTAGATGTCTCAATACCATCTTTAATGTTAGCATATTTATTTCAAAGCAATTTAGTACTAAAGAATCTGATGAATACCCAAGCCCTTTACTCTTTGATGAATGTTTGTGTTGGATGAGCTCCTTGATTCCTTTTTCTTGTAATCCTAGGCTAGTGTGGCTATCACAACCTTTATATTTTATGACAATGAAGCCCTTACTGTACCATAGTGGATGATATAGAGTTGACAAATGCATAGGTGGAGTAGGATATAAAGGTAACACCAACAATCATTGATGCATGTGTGACGAGGGATTACCATAGATACACTAGCTTGCACATGATCAAACCCATCTTTCTAGAAGGCTACCCCACAGAAGACCTAGGGCCATACTTGATGCAGGAGCATCCTTGGGCAGTTGGCAATCCTGTATCAACCAAAAATATGTTAGAGTTGAGTTTTTGGCTTTCAATGTTTGAAGTGGCGATCTCGGTTGGAGACTTAATAGTCTCGGTCATTTGGTGGTAGTTCTTGGTTGGAAGATGTGTTGCTTCACTGACGGACTCAGTGACTGAGTGTGGATGTTACTCAACTGAATGAGCTTGGTGGATGAATTTGTTCTTGGTAACTGCTTTGGGGTTCTTGGTGAAATGTTCCTATTTTGGTTCACCGACGAGCTCGGTCTCTATTTTGGTGTTAGTCACTAAGTGGCATCGGTAGCTGTTCTATGTTTCTCGATTGATGTTCTGACATGCTCGGTGGTCTAGTTCATCAACGAGTTTATTTGGATTGTTTTGGTTGGCTGACATGTGTATTTAATTTGGATCACATTCTTCATGATATGGATTGACTGTTGAGATGCGTAAGAACCTAAATATGGGCTAGTTCTTTCTCCTATGCGAATTTAATGACTGTTGTAAGCTGACATGAAGGATAACATGTTTTTTCATGAGTTTCTTGTAGCTAAATGATATTTTATGATTTCAAATTTGTAAAGCCAACTTGTGGCTATGTTGTATAAAAGGAGGGTATGGGTAGCATAGAAAGGTAGAGTTGGGAATTTGTGGAATTAAGAAGCTAGTGGCTTAGATTTGGCCTAGCTAGGGAGTAGTTAGATCCTGTGAGATCTTGTTGTATTTTTTGGTGTATTGGCCGTAACTGAGAAAGCCTTATAGCTTGACATGTTGCATGTAATTGGCATTTGATGATAATAAAGAGTTGAATTTTGTTATATATTGTTGTTTCTTTGTGTTTTCTGTTGTGTTGTCTCTTTGTTGCAAGACTGGATAGCTCTTTTGATCTCTTCGGTCTTGGCTGCGTCAATACTCTAGAGTAGAGCATGTGGTAGATAGAGATGAGGACGACAACGATGATGATGAAAAGGTGGATGAGGATGATTGGGGAGAGGATGGGAAGGTAGGAGATATACTAGAGGTAGTTCCCATGGCTAAGGACTACGATGCAACTGAGGATGATATAATAGAGGGGATAGATGCTACCCCTCTAAGGAGATGACTACTGAGAGCCACATAAGAGATTCCACCCCTGAGGGTATTTCCCTCTAAGAGCATGGAGAGACTATTCGGTCCATGCCCCTAGTAGCATCTCAAGGTAAAGCCCCAATGTTTTCAGCTACTGAAAATCCTGATTGGAAGGAAGGAGATCTAGGTATGAAATGTTGAATATATCTAAGAGAAAATGAATAATGTATATGTTTTAATTTTATTGATGTTATATGTTACTATTGGGATGAGGGGATGGAGACACTTTGTAGGTGAGGTCTTGAGAGACATCACTATAGCATCGAGGATACCATCATTCTCTCAAATGTGATATGAAGCACAATGAGATCCTGTGTGACACAGGGATCTATTCGCATTAGTGCAAGTACTTAGAGACGATAGGGATTGATTCCATTGAGAGTTAGCAGAGACCCAACATGAGCTATAGGAGATATGAGGGGTACTACGCAGTCAGTTAGAGAAGAGCTCATCTAGGAGCCATTCATGATCCATGGCTTATCATAGACCATCATCCACAACACAACCACCCTCTTCTCATCACAGACCTGAGGGATCAGGGAGTCATCATCCCATGGTTGAGGAGTGATTTTCTATGATGATATATAATGCATGTTTTGGGATAGATAGGGAACATTTTGGATAGTGCCAACTATGTACCAAACATTTTGATGTATATGGATTGATGTTTTTAAAAAAAAGTTTACATGTATATTTTCTATTTTATGTCCCTACAATCACATAATTAATGTTTAAGGATTAAAATGATATACATGTGATTTAAATAAAATCTAGCTTTAATTAAATAAAAGTATGATGATGTGATATGTTTATGTAAATAGATAAACACAAAGTCTAGCTATCAGAAAATAACTGAACACTAATCTAATCAAACATAATTATTGATAAAAAGAATGTGTGAAAGTGTCCTCTAGGTAATACCCTAACAAAAAATGATTAACATATTACACATAAAATTCAAGACCGAAACGTGTACATTTTTTTCAAGAATGAAGCAATAAATGAAAAAAAATTAACACATAATGCTCTAAGGTAAAGACACAAGCGCACATGAAGATTGAAATAGATAAGATAAAGAGAGAAAAAAAAGAGCAATAAAAAGAAGATTTAGGCATACTATCGATGCAAATGCATAGTGTTTATGGGGTCCTTCAGCTGTATACCATCCATATTAGCTAATTTATATGGGCCAGAACCATGAACTTCAGTGATGATGTAGGGGCCAAGCCAATTAGGACTGAACTTACCTCTTTCTCTAGGTAGAGCATTGACATTCTGTTGATTCTCATAAAGAACCAAGTCTCCCACCAAAAAAGAATGTTCAATCACTTTATGATTGTATTTCTTCCTTAGAGGTTTATGATAGGATTGAATATGCTCAAGGTAATTAATGCCTTGCTCATCTAACATTTCAATTTGTTGAAGACGACGATCTCTTAAGGTGTCATTGTCAATTATACCATTAAAAGAGTCTCTTAATGAGGGTATCTCTAATTCTAAAGGTATAATCCCATCTGCATTGTAAACTAAATTCTAAGGAGTTCTTATTTTTGTAGTGCAAACACTTGTCCTATAAGCCCATAAAGCATAGGTCAACTAGGTGTGCCAATCCTTAGTTTCCAATAATTCTATTACTTTATTTTTAAAGGGAGCACCATTATCAAATATTATCATTGACAAAAAACTAAATCGAGCAATAATGTTTTCTAGATGGAAATTACAAATGATATCAGCCGTAGTAGAGTGAAGAGGTATTGCTTCTATCCATTTCATGAAGTAATCGGTAGTAGTGATGATGTAAGTATGTCCTTGAGAAGGAGGTGATATTTTTCCAATGAAATCCAAACCCCAAAGATTAAAAGGCCATGAAGCTACTTGAGAGTGGAGTTCATGTGCAGAAGCATGGATGTGATTATTGTGATGTTGACATTGAAGACATCGTTTAACAAAGGCAAACAAATCTTTTTTCAAGGTTTGCTAATAATATCCCATACAAAGGAGCTTTTTAACTAAGGACTTTCCACCAAAATGCCCACCACAAGATCCTGAATGATCTTCTTGTAAAGCGATAGGGATCTTAGTTCTATTAAGACATCAAAGTAAAAGACCATTTGTAAGAGCGCTTAAAAATAATTTCACCAAGAATGATATATCTTGTAGAAACTTTGTGAATCCAGGCTCAAGTATTTTGTGTTGCTGATTTGGGAAAAGTACCATCTTTCAAATAATGAAAGATGTGTGAATACCATTCATCCAAATGAAGACTAAAACAACAAGTGTCATCATTAGGGCTTTCAAAAATAGCGGGATTGAGAAGATTTTGTATGGTGAATTGGTAACTCTCAATATTGTTTCCTAAGAAGATAAGAGAAGTTGCACTTTCCATAGCCTTTGCATGCCTATTATTCCTTTTGAGGTACATTTGAAATAGAATAAGAAGAGAATCTAGCAAGCAAAATTAAGGCTAAATCACAATATTGAGTTAACTTAGTATGTTTAGCTTGATATGTCCCATTAATATATTACAATAAGGGCTTCAGATTCCACATTATTGTTAGTACAAGAGAAGTTAAGGTGATATGATGAAGGTATAGGTTTCTTTGAGGGAGACACAAGTATAACACTGACACCAGAGCCAATTCTGCATCTAGATCCATCAAAGTATAATTTCCATGTGTCATCATTGTCTATAGGTAAAACAAATTCGTTGGGAAAAGTGATAGGAGTATAATTTGAAGTAGGTGAAGGAGCTTTAGCGAGATGATTGGTCAAATCTTTCCCTTTGAAAGCTTTTTGAGAAACAAACTTTAAATCAAATTCACTTAGCATCATAACCCATTTAGCTAAACATCTTGATAAATTGATTTTTGAGAAAAGATATTTGAAAGGATCAAATTTTATGATGACATTGATTTTAACATTAAGAAGGTTATATTAGAGTTTTTGACAAGCAAAAAATAAGAAAAACATTATTTTCTATCATAGTGTATCAAGTTTCATAATCCACCAAAGTACAACTAATGTAATACATTGGTTTCTCTTTTCCATTCTTATCATGTTGAGCTGAGACAACAACTAGAGTTTTAGAAGAAGCATACGTGTATAAAAAGAATGGTTGATTAGGTTGAGAATGTTGTAAGATAGGGGGATTAGCAATATATTGTTTAAATTGTTCGAATGTCTATTTACAATCATCATTCCAAGAGAAATTAGAGTCTCTCTTTAACAAGTAAGTGAAAGGAATTGTATGATTTGCCAATTGTGATACAAACCAATGAATGGATTGTATTTTTCCTTGCAAACTACAAAGTTTTCAAATATCTCAAGGAAGTGGCATATTAATCACGGCGTCAATATTTTCAGTATCCACCACAATACCTCTGTTTGAGATGATGAATCCCATAAGTTTTCCACCGTCCACACCAAAAGTACATTTTTGAGGATTCAAACTCATATTATATTTATGCATTTGTTCACAATTTTTTCTAAGAATAGGAACATGATTCTTATGAGCAATAGACTTGGAAAGAATGTCATCAACATAATCTTCAAGAATCTTATGGATATAATCATGGAAGATAAGAGTCATAGTACGTTGATATGTATCACCTGTATTTTTCACTCCAAAGGGAATAAAAAACCAATAAAATGTTCCCCATGGAGTAATAAAAGTGGTCTTGTATTGATATTTAGTAGGGAAGAAGATTTTATTATAGTCTGAGAAACGATCCATGAAAGATAATAAATCATGTCCCTCTGTAGAATCCACAATCATGTCAATGTTAGGGAGCGGTAAATCATCCTTCAAGGAAGCTTTGTTTAAGTCACTAAAATCAGTACACACTCAAATTTTATTGCCACCCTTAGCTACAACTACAATATTTGAGATCCAAGGAGAGTAATCAATAGGATGAAGAAAGCCAACATCAAGGATTTTTTCAATTTCATCTTTCACAAGAAGAGAAATATTAGGATTTATTTTGTGTATCTTTTATTTTATTGGCTTCACATTAGGAAGAAGGAAAATGTTATGCATGATAATTTTAGGGTCAATACCAGGCATATTCGAATAAGCCCAAGAAAAGAAATGAAAGAATTCAAGAAGAAGGGAAGTAAGCTCTTTATGTTCATCCTCATCTAGATATTTTCCAATTTTAATGACTTTTTCAGTTTTATAAGGACCCATTTACACATCAATGGGATCAATAATCAAAAGATTAATTTTTTGAGAGACATCCATAGGCAAAGGGAGATCATGTCCATAAATAGTCTCTTTCCCAAAGTACGCTTCAACATTCAAACAATAAGGAAACCTCCTATTGTGATGAAAAAGAGGGAGATCATCATATGCCCCCAAGAATTCAACTAAAGCATCATCGGTACTGAAGGTATTGAAAGAAGATTGTTGATCAAAATCAATAAGATGAGGATTCATAACTTTCAAAGATCCAAGAGAGATATTGTTAACATTGAGAGTAACTAGTTGTGGCTACTTATAAGGATTACAACCTAATCCATAGGAATATTCATGTCTGTCATTATCTAAGGGAATTTTCATTCCTTGTTCATATTTTCCACTTCTATTTTCATTGAATCTATATTTCACTAATAAATGATAACCACTGTTATCTCTATTTGAGCATTAAGTATTATCATTAGTATCAAATAAGATCAGTCGGTAATCTAAGCTATTGAAGTTGGTAAAAGTTAGAATTAGGAGTTAGACAAGTTAGTCAGTTGAACTTACAAAGCCTTCATACCGATCAGTTACAAGGTAGAACCTAAAGATAAAAGAACAAAGGTTTAACCGAGCATGTTTATAGAGCATCAGAGTTTACCGAGCACCGAGTCAGTGAAGACCAAGCATTCTACACTCTGAGCATCAGTTAATTCACTATCCAACAAGGAATGCAATGTTTATTGAGTTGTTCAGGAAATGACACAGTAATCAACAATGGCACATATCTCTATGTAAACGGTTTACACGGATCTATAAACATTTTACCAAGATTGAGACACATTTATTATGGATGTAATCATTTAATGTTGTGATGATTCCTATTTAATAGTTAGATCTAGGTTATTTTTGTACACCGTAGATCTTAGGTTTTCTAAGATGTTGTAAACCTAATTAGGTCAAGGCAATTTTCTATATAATTGTACAAGATGTCAGTTCTACATACACATGATAAGGAGATCATGAAGCAGTAGCCACACATAGGACATCAGAGATTAGTCAAAGGTTTACATGAAAGAACAGTTATCAAAGATAGTATTCAATTTATCAGAAACATACAAGGCTACTGAGAAGGACATAGAGTAATATTCTACACATCAAGGTGAAATCTACTTAGTATTTCATAGATTTGATTCAGACAAGTAGAAGTTGTCATTTACAAATATTTTTCTATTATCAATTTAACCATTATAGCAGGATTATAAATCTCTTAATAGAGTAGACTTAACCGTCTATTGTAAATCTCCTAATCGAGTGCAGACTTATTTGGTGTTGCTAAAATCCTTTCACAAGGTAGATCTAATCGATTTTATGTTACTCCTAACAGGGTAAGATCATCATAAGTGATCACAATTGTAGCCTTAACTGACATACTTTATTTACTGTAGTAGTGAAGAATTTGTGGGTGTCATCCCCACCATAGTTTTTATCATCTAATAAAGGTTTTTGCGTAACCAAAATACTTGAGTCATGTGTTAACATTTTATAAATATTTTATTGTTTGTTTTCATGCACTTTACATTTACAAGTTATTTGAATGTTTGTTGCAAATAATGGATTCAGTTGGTTAGTTAAGCACTACTATTGTAGATTGTTAATTCAGTAAATTTTTTTGAGGGTACTGATTCACCCCTCCCCTCTTAGTACTATATCTTTCTTATCCCAACAATTGGCATGAAAGCTAGATCTCTTATTTGGAAGTTTAATCACTGAAGATGAAAGATCTTTGGATGGAGAGATATAGGTTGGACAAGACAATTGAGAATCAAAAGATTTAGATACAAATCTTCACTAAGAAATACAAGCAAGAAAGGGATGAATTGAAGAAGTTATTGGCTCAGAGAAAGGATATGGCTATTCGACACTACGAGACTGATTATCATGAAGAAGATATTGATGAACCATTTAAGAATACTGGATCTGGATCTGGTAGTGTATCCTAACATATTTGAAGGAACAATTTCTAATTTATCTAAGAAAAATCTTCATATTACTGAACAAGTTAAAGCCTTGTAGATCGGTCAAGATCGCACAAATGGTGAGAATGATTGACGTTATGAACAATGCTAGACAAGCTGAACAAGAGAGGAACTTGGCTATTGAAGACATAAGACAATGATTGAAAAACTACAAGAGAAATGATTTGAGATACTGAGACTTACCGAGCATCACTTTGAAATCTCTAACCAAATGGTTGTTATAAGTTAGGAAGTCAACCGAGTGAATAGTGAGCTAACAAGGAAACTTGAAGACATTGGTGAACTTGGAGAAGAAAATGAGAGATTGCAAAATGAAGTGAAGATGCAACAACAACACAATGAAAAGATTAAGAAAGTTGAAGATAGTTCTAAGAAAATTGATGAATTTATGATTAGTCAAAGAGGACTTGTAAGTACTACTGGATTAGGCTATATTGAGCAAGGAGAATCATCAAAACAAGATGAACATATGAATTCCTACAAGAGTCAAAGACCTAAGAAAATTTCATGCTATCATTGTGGTAAAATGAGCCACACATCAAATGTTTGTAGGAGTAAAGCTAAAGGTAACCCTAAAACTACTCCTAAGTTTAATGGTTTTGTTATAGTTGTAACAAGTATGGACATCAGGCACATGAGTGCAGATCTAAGTTGAATAGGACTCCTAAAAAACCCTACATGGAGAAACACTGTCTCACTTGCAACATGCATGGACATACATCACAAGAATGTAGAACAAAGATGAAGCAAGTCTTGACACCGAAAGGACAAAATAAGACCTATCAACCGAAAAGAAAATGTAATACTTATACTTGGGATTACAAAACATGGGTTAATTGCACAACATGTGGGAGATATGGACATATTACAACTAACTGCATGAGGAAGAATTGGAGAGGTAGCTCTTGTAATTGGACAAGCACTGGTATGACATGTTTACATTGTCACAAGGTCGGCCACTTAAGTAAAGATTGTAGAGATCGAGCACCAGAAACATAAACTTATGAGAATGGTAATACAATTGAAGATATCATGAGGATAACAAACACTATGTGGAGAAAAGCATCAGGTGATAATACCGAGTCGAGTAATGCAGTCGGTGATACCTCATCCATTGGATTGGGTGACATCACCACCTCCACATAAGTTGAAAAGGTATGTATGGAACTACTAATTCTGATCGGTTATATCTATCATACAGTTCCTTATATCAAGTGTTCACATACCCAATCTGCTTGAATTAAGATGCATTATGGTTTTACATGTTTTGAACTTTAAGTGTTTACAGTCAATATATGCTAGACTGAGTGAGAAGTTGCTAGTCGGTAACTATTAGCAAGGTTAACCAAGTGCCAGTATTAACTGAGTAAATTTACATGTGTTAAATGAGCTTATGACATTTTGAAGTATACATGGAGAGTGACTGTTGTTACTGATTTGTGTTAGGTCAAGCATTTATGAAAAAAAGTTTGAGCGGGAAGTTGAAAATTGCTATAAATAGACGAAGGACAGCTTATTTCTCACATTGTGATTAGGAAGAGCTAAGAGTTTTCAGAGAGAATTTGAGCAAAGGATTTTTACAGTGATTGAACAAAGATTTGAAGGATTTCGAGCAGTTTTCATCATTGTTATGAGTAAGTGTTATCATCATCGAGTTATTTCTTTACTATTTCCTGAAGCCCTAAATTGAAGAACAATGGTGTCCGCATCAAGAGTTAAAAAATCTAAGAATGTAGCTAAGGAGGATGTTAGGTTGATCATTTTTGCTACATGTGATGAGCCAAAGTACAAACTTCACCCCGAAGTTGCTTCGTAGACTGACAAAATTGAAGCTTTTTCGAGCATATCACCTAGGGTTTTGCTAGTTGAAGACATACATGCCTATATTCACTATAAAATTGGTGAGATTGGTGTTTTTGAGCTCATTTCCACATTTCAAGAGCTAAGTGTTGATGGGAAATTGAAGGATGACCATGAGCATTTGAGAGTCAAGGGTTTGATAAAAGCCCTACATTTCCCGAAGGTATTCAGGAATGAGTGGATAAGAATAGTTTTGAGCTATTTTCACGATGGAAAACTATGGCTTGATGAGCCTATGAAAATCATGAAGGATATCATACACACAATAATAGGTTACCCTACCACCAACAAAGTCAAAGCACTAGGGAGTGCACTGAGAATTGAGTTGGAGAAAACCACTGGAGAAAAATGGGATGGTAGAGGATTGAAAGTAAACAAAATTGTGGCTCCCGAAACTAGGTTCGGTGCATATGTTATTGGGTACAAAATCTCTCAATCAAGAAGACCCAACAATGTACCGTGTTGAGCGGTAGATATTGCTTATAAGATGGTGAAGAAGGGATTTCAGTTGGACCTCACCGAGTTGTTGTTGAAACAAGTTGAACAAAACATGAAAATAATTCAGTCAGCAAAATGAAATACATGTAAGTTTGGATCATTGTTACTTTGCATATTATTTTATGTGCAAAACATTTTCCCTTCCATCAATAATGTTGTCTGGACTATCAACAAGTCAATGACTCTACAAATAAATGATTTGATACAAAAATTGGGTGAGAACTTTGTCAGTATATTGGATGTTTACTTTGAGCAATTTAAAGATAAAATGAATGCTAGAAGTAGGATACCGAGATAGTTGGTTGAAGAGTATGAGCATGACATTTGTTTCCTAGTCGACACAAACTATACACTGATTAAAGTAGTTGAACAAAGAACAAAATGGTTAGCCCCAATGGGATACAAGATTGATATTGATCGAGCTTCAAGGTCAATCAAGGCTTTACTGGCAGAGCCTAAGGATCCAAAAGCTACTAGGTTTGGAACCTATGAGGAAGCGAAACAAAGAATAAAAATGGATCTAGTTATTGGGAAAGCTACAAAGAAGTCAAGAAAAATGATAGACAAATTGATACAAAGGTTTGGAGAAGATGCAGATGATGTTGAGGCATCTGAGGACATTTCGGTTGAGGTAGAAACCAAGTGGCAGTTACTTATTTCTGACACTGCATATGATGAAGAGGCAACCAAGTCTGATAAAGATGTAGAATCTACACCGGTTAAGCCCACTCCCAAGAAGAAGTAGACATAAGTTCAAACTAGAGCCCGAACAAGATCTATCACTGTTGCTTCACCACCACTGAAAAAAGGGAGTTTTTAAGATTTCTAGGCCTACACCAACCAAGACCTATCAGAAGAAGAGAGGTACACAAGCTACCTTTGAGGCACCAAAGAAGAGAAGGAAGCTAATAAGAGGTAAAGATGATGTTTATGATGAAGAAGAGGATGCCATGAATCAATTTAAGGTAGTTTTGAATAAAGGACAATCAATTAATGAGCTAACAGAAACAATAATAGACACTAGAGGCCTTAGTAACCCACAATTGGGTCGGCTTGTACATATGACAACCGAGGACCATAGTAAGATACAAGAGGCAGTAATTCAAATGATGATAAAATTAAAAAGGGTACCAATAGAATTTTCCAAATATGTACCTAAAAGTTTCTATGATAAGGTATTAGCTAGATGGACTTATGGTCTAAGCACTGAGAATAAAATGGGGGAACATTCCCTAATATTGGCAATGCCAACACTAACAGTCCCCGGGATTGAAGAGCTAATGAAGCAATATTCAAAGATATTTTTGTTAAAAAGTAGAGCATTACAAATAGTTGCTAGAAATCTGGCAGAGGTTGATGAGAATAGTCAGTTGTTATGGACTTCTATTCTCCAAGCTCGAGCTGAATCAGAAAAGATAGCATTGGTTGTAATACCTGAGAGGAAGAGTAAGAGAAAAGGCAAAGGCATCCATTCAGATCATGCATATCTGGCCAAAAAGGACCCTATAGAGCTATTAGACACCGAGGTTCCTGATACTACCATTTCCATTGACTTTCATCTAGATGGTTATCAAGAAGTGTACCCAGATCCACCCAAGAAAATGATTATAATGGGTACAAATGATGTTCTTATTGAAGACATCACTAATGGTGATCCTGATGATATTCAGGATGATGAGGACATCACCATTGCTGCTACACAAACCAAAGAGTCAACACCTACTGAGGCAGCAACAAGAACTATACTGGGTGACCTTCCAATTTTAGTTCAAGCTATTGAGATTATTTCTCAAAAGGAACTCGAAGGCTCAACCCCTGAGTAGCAGAAGGACACAATAGGGGAGCAAGACACAAATACACAAGGTACAATTGAGATAAATGATCCTAAGGAGAAAGAGGTTGAAAATCAAGCACTAGAAGCTCCTGAGCTGACATAAACCACTAAGACAACCACCACTGACACTACATTAGAGGCCCCTACTCAATCAATTGAGACTCAGGTCATCGAGGAACAAAAGAAGGAAGATAATGTGTCAACTGAGCAATTGATGAACTACAACTGATTTGGAACCTGATTGAAGAAACTGTGATTTAAGATCACCGAGAAGATTGATTAGATATGTAATATGATTAAATTAGTATTATGTTGTCATTGATGTCAACTAGTTTGACAACACTTATCTTGTAAGTTACTATACCGAAACATCTGTAGTGAAGGAATGAAAGAGATGAAGAACATAAATATCTACACAAGGAAGATGGATATTATAGATAAGGTTAGAGAATACATTGAGTAACTTGTTGATGAGTCTGTGACTTCATGTTATCGACTTAATTATGTTTCATTTATCTATGATGAGGAAAAGAGATGAAAGACACAAAGCAGTGTTGTCGGTTGATGAAGCACTTTAGTATACACCGATGGAGTGTAGTGTATATCGAGCACTGTGTTAACCGAGCTTGTGTTCACCGACACATTTCTTTGTTAACTGAGAAGAACAAAATGAACTAAACGACTAGTTTAGACGATAAGATTGATGAGCTGGAAAGTGTATGAATTCGAGGTAACAGATAAAGTTTGTTACATAGATCAATGACTAACAAAATTTAGGAAAGATCTAAAGGATGAGAATCAAACATGTTATTGACACAAGTGTCGAGGTATGTTTAAGAGGCAAAATCAATGAATCTGATTAAGCAACAAAATCTGATGGAGCAGAAGCAAATGGTTTACATGTCTATATAAGAGACTGGAGATTTCACATTGAGTATGATGCTGGAAGAGAAGGAAACCGCAGAATCATCGCGTGAACAAATTTTCATGCATTTTGATCATATTGGTTAAGGAGAACCCTACTGCAAAGCATTATCGAGCGACAAAGAGTGATTACCGATGGACAGTAAGTTGATATATTGTTGAGACATAATTGATTTATTGATCAAAAAGATTTATATGATCTGAACATTGATCTGTAATTTGCAATTGAAGTTGTATTAAGTCAGATCACCTACTATTACATATTTAACCATTGTACATAGTCAAATCTCTTAACCGAGTGGACTAAGAAAGTCTTATTATGTATCATTCATAGAATGACCATTGTTATCCTGTCAACCCCAAAGTGACTGTTGGTTGGATGATAACGGTTGGTCTTAAATCCTCTAACAAGGTCACACCTAACAATGTGTTTGTAACCTTTAACAGGGTTGGGTCTTCACCGACCTCACTTCAGAAGAGTGAATATTTTGGGTTGCCTATCCTAGGTGGTTTTTCCCTTCACATGGTTTCCATGTTAAATCTCTTGTGTTATGTGTTGATTATGATGTTTATTTTGATGTCATATTTACATGTTTCATATTTGATTTGATCGGTAACTGTTATAAGTTTTTAGACTGATAATCGGTAAATGCACAGATAGTGAAAGTATTTTAAGTTACTGAGCAACAGTAATTGAAGTATTTGTTTTTTGATTATACATTTTGTATTGGGATAGTGATTAATTGATTCACCCCCTTCTTAGTTATTCTAACACTCTAATACCCTTTTTAAAATCATCTCCACAAGAGACCAAGAAGAAGAAAAAGAAACATGGAAAAGGGCCAGTCACTTTGGATGAAATAATTGGAATTCCTGAATGTGACCCAAGGACTTTGGACCCTGAAGAATTGAGAAAATATGGAGAATTGTGCACGAGGAAGGATACACAGGAAAAACTGAGGAAAGAAAGAAAAAGAAAATAAATATTAGAAGATGTAAGAGACATCCTTCAGTAGGTTATCCCGACATACAAATAAAGGAGGATACTCCCATATTGGACCAACTTGCATCTCTTACAAGCCACATTAATTTCCTTGACGTAGATGCAAAGAAGAGGATTGAAGAGAGGGCAGAAGCAAAATCCCAATTAAAACTTGCAGAGAAAATCAGCCAAGAAGTGGCTATCAATAAGGTAAAACTTTCTTAGGTTATAACCGAGTTACAATCTATAACTCAGAAAATTGTACAAATTTTGTTTAAGTTATGCACTGTGGACACCTTCACTGCCAAGGTCAATGAAAAGATAAAGAAGCTAGATGCAAAAATTTTGGCCAGTACAAATGCTTCTCTAATTGAGTCCAATGCTTTTCATAAGCATATACTTAAAGTACAAGAATTGAGGCGGTTGAGAGTAGACTTAATGAAGCAAAAGGAAATCATAAGTGACCAAGTCACTGAGTTGCAAGCCGAGTTGCTACCATATCTAAAGATAATAGAGTGACATATTGAGAAGGCTAAGGTATTAGTAGCCACCCCAGAAATTTCAATTTTGGATAACATTTTTGACATGCATGCACAAGTCGGTCTTGAGCACATTTCTCTCGAAAACTTGAAAGAGGAATGGGAAAACCTCTTAGCTTCATTGCAGAAAACCCACCAACACATATTTGACAAGATGTAAGTACATTTTTGATTTGGCATTAATTTTAAAAAGGGGGAAATCATGTATATGCCAATGTACTTCACTATATATCGGGAGTATGCACAAAGGGGGAGTATTGTATATAAGTTAGTAAATTTTGGAGAATGTATATTTTGTATTAATATGGAGTTAGAACATTTTTTGAGATTTGGTACATATACATTATGGTTTTGATACTAATTCCAAAGGGGGAGATTGTTATCTCTACTTGAGCATTAAGTATTTTTATTAGTATCAAACAAGATTAGTCGGTAATCTAAGCTATTCAAGTTGGTAAAAGTTAGAATTAGGAGTTAAACAAGTTAGTCAGTTGAACTTACAAAGCCTTCATGCTGAGAAGTTACAAGGAAGAACCTAAAGCTAAAATAACACAGGTTTAACCGAGCATGTTTACCGAGCACCGAGTCAGTGAACACCAAGCATTCTACACACTGAGAATTAGTTAATTCACCAAACAGGGAATGCAGTGTTTACCGAGTTGTTCAAGAAATGACATAGTTATCAATACTGACACATATCTCTATGCAAATGGTTTACATGGATCTATAAATATTTTACCAAGATCGAGACATATTTATTATGGATGTAATCATTTAATGTTGTGATTATTCCTATGTAATAGTTAGATCTAGGTTATTTTTGTACACCTTAGATCTTAGATTTTCTAAGATGTTGTAAACCTAATTAGGTCAAATTAGTTTTCTATATAATTGTACAAGATGTCATTTCAACATACACATGATAATGAGATCATGAAGCAGTAGCCGCATACAAGACATTAGAGATCAGTCAAAGGTTTACATGAATGAACAATTATCAAAGACAATATTCAGTTTATCAAAAACATACAAGGCTACCGAGCAGGACAAAGAGTAATATTCTACACATCAAGGTGAAATATACTTAGTATTTCATAGATCTGATTCATACAAGTACAAGTTGTCATTTACATATATTTTTTATATCAATTTAACCATTATAACAGGATTGTAAATATCTTAACAAAGTAGACTTAACCGTCTGTTGTAAATCTCCTAACCGAGTGCACACTTATTTGGTGTTTCTCAAATCCTTTCACAAGGTAGATCTAATCGAGCTTATGTTACTCCTAACAGGGTAAGATCATTAGAAGTGATCACAATTGTAGCCTTAACTGAGATACTTTATTTACTGCAGTAGTGAAAAATTTGTGGGTGTCATCCCCACCGCAGTTTTAACCTTCTAACTATATACACCTAAAAATGGTCATCTAGACTATTAGCCCCTTTTGCTAAATCATAAATTACTTGCTCTTGATCAAATCCTAGTCCTATCATTTATTCGATTATTTTCTATGGGCTAACCATTTTATCCTAAGTCTTTATTTATTTAAAAGGAATATTTCCTCCCCTTTTAAATAAATAAAAGCCCCCACTTTTCCTCTTATCCTAAGTTGCACAAATAAAGCATTATTCTTATTTTATAAAAAGGGAAAAAGCACTTTTTGTCTCATATGGACATAAAAGTCAACTCCTATTTTCTCATTGGAGGATACTTGTGCACATGGATTGCTCCTCTTTCAAGCTCCACCGTTGATTAAATCTTTTGCCTCTTAATCTCCATGGTCCATTCCTTTTCATTTCCTTTAAAAGGAGAGCTCTTTTCTTCATTCTAGATCCCCAACTTTTTATGCTAATATTATGCTGCAGGTTTTATAGGTCATCTTGGAGCTTTTGGAGACATTCTTGCATCTAGGGTTTGAAGATTTGGAGCATTGTTGGCATTCATCTTGGATCTTCATCAACATTCTATCTTCTTGTCTTCATTCTTGCATCATCATGGCTTTCTTGCTTCATAGTTAGATTTCATTTCTTGCATAGTAGCTTTATTTTCATGGCATTCTTAGCTTAGATTTCCTTTATGCTTTAGATTAATTCATCTAGTTTAACTAGGAGGCTTTGTAATACTTGCATCTTTCATTTCCATAGTTTAGCTTGCATTTCCATTCTTAATCTAGCTTGCATTGCATTTCATTCTTGATTCTTGAGGATATTGGCATTCTTGCCCTTGTCTTCATTGAATCTCCCATTGCATGGTTTACTAGCAAGGTTATAGGCTAAATAGCTCTAGCTGAGAGCATTCTTAAAAACCCTTCCACTCCATGCCTAGGGAGCTATGGATCAATTTGTGAGGGCTCATTCTTGAGTTTCCTTGCATGTAATGATTCATAGAAGTGTGACACATTTATAGCACACACTAACAAGGGTTTTTGTGTAACCAAAATACTTGAGTCATGTGTTAACATTTCATGAATGTTTTATTGTTTGTTTTCATGCACTTTACATTTACAAGTTATTTGAATGTATGTTGCAAACAATGGATTTAGTTGGTTAGTTAAGCACTACTATTGCAGATTGTTAATTCAGTAAAAGTGTTTGAGGGTACTGATTCACCCCTCCCCTCTCAGTACTATATCTTTCTTATCCCAACAACCACAGCCATAACAAGAAGCCATATTTGAAAGAGTTAATGATGCTTCATAAGTCACTATGTCATAACAACCAAGTTTGATAGTTTCTAAAGACTAATTGGTGGAAGTAGCAACAAAGTTGTTACTAAGCTCATCAAAAAGAGGAGATGCCATTATAGATTCTTTGTCAGGTTTAGGTTGTTGACATTCAAATTTTGCAAATTTTTACTCTCAATTATAAGTTGGTGTAGAATATAAGGACCCCCAATCATCCCTTGAAAGGACACTAGTAGGAGAAGAATCATCCTTAGGTTCTTGATCTTGTTACTCTTCAACAAAAAAAGTTTAGAGCTTGATTCAACATTCAAACAACTATTCAGTCTATCATCTACCATTAGAGTGTACATCAAATTGCTATAGATAAACTTGAATTTTTGATGAAGAGTGAAAGAAACAACATGTTAGTCCTAAGGTCAGATTATTGAGAGGGGGGAGGGGTTGAATCAATAATCAACCAATTATGCAACTTTTTTAACCTCTTAAACTTTACAACATCATTCACAAGATTAACTACTTAATAGTGAGAAATAAAAATCATAACCATAAGCACTTCCACATAACAATGAAAAATTAACAAAAAGATTTATCTCATGGAAACCCAAATCAGGAGAAAATCTGGCTAGGAATTAGTAGCCACTAAATGATGTACTCTTCTAAAGTACACCTTGTGATGAGCTTAACCCTATTAGGAGTTTACAACAACATTGTTAGGTACTACCTGGTTAATGGATTTACCTTAGTCCTATTAGGACCTTTACTCTATTAGGAGTAGCCTTGTTAGAGGACTTTAAACACAAGCTAATGTGCCACATTGTTAAATGATTTACAATAAGGACCTGCTAGGATCCACTTGATTAAGGGATTTTGACTGCTACAACTGTTAGGGAATAACAAAAAGAATGATTTGTAGTATAACACTACCTCTACTTGATCATATTTAATAAAGTACACAATCTCTTCTCAATAAAATTAACTCTACCATATCTTGATTTCAACTCCCAGTTCTCAACCGTACTTGCCCAACACATGATTTGTTACCCCAACTGATGAGATAGTTACCCCAAGTGATATTGAGAATATGATAATGAACAAGGTTAACCAAGAAATGAAAGGTATGTAGAAGGATTAGGTCAGTTGTTATGTTGTCATTGATGTCAAGCCTATTGACTTAATGATTTATGCAAGTTTCCATATCTATCTGAAATATGTGGTGTTGGGTAAAGAAATGAAATAAAGAAGTGATGTTAAGTGTGTGAGCTTAAATGGGCAATTGATGAATCAATCTTTGGCAAGGTAATATTGATTTGATTGTTTTACATGATTTAATGAAGTGTTAGAATGATGCACAAGTCAGTTATATTGGTTGTTAATAAAGGATTGAAGTTGTGAAGTGAAAAGACAAGAAAACAATATGTTCTACCAAGCTGGAAATGGTTGTCGGTAAGTAAAGATATTGGTCAGATATTGTTAACCGAGAATTTAATAACTTATCCAAATGTTAATCAACTAAATGTTAACTGAGTAGATGGACTTAATTGAGTAGATGAAGTTGGTCAGTTAAATAGGAAATCAATTGAAAAATGACATCAAATGAGAATTTTGACTAATCTAGAAGATTCTAAGGAAGGAACAAAGTTAGTTAATGAAATCAACAGATCAAAAATGTTAGGTACAGATAAATTGTAAAGATTTAATGATTGGTTTAAGATCCAAGAAAAGTTCAATTTCCAAGGTGAAGATACAACTGACAAGATTCATAAAACATTTTATCAAATATTGAGATTTGATCGAATGGATGAGATTAAGCAGTGAATAGTATTAAGCAGCTAAAAATGTCTATATAAAGAATGATCAAGATGGTAATGTTTTTGATTTTCTGATAGACAAAAGAGATAGTCGAATAAGTATAAAAGGGTACATCAAGCATAATAGAGTTGAAGAAAAGTGTGAATCAAGTGAAGGAAAGTGATGAGATGAAGTGTGTGTGTGTGTTGACCAACTAGTAAAAAAGAGCTTGAAGGAGACAAATGAACAGAAATGAGACCTGAACAGGAAAAGGTAGTTTCATATTTTATCAGATCATTTCATTGTTACTTTCTAACGTCCATTGTAGCAGAAAGTCTCTTAATTGAGTGGATTTAACAGTCCTATTTGTAAATCCTTTGTAAGGTGACATTTTAACAAATTTTCTAAAGTCCTCTAATAAGGCCAATCATGATAGGGTGATAGATCTAGTTGATATTTGGTGCAAAACCCCTAACAGGGTCACATCTAGAAAATGTGTTTGTTATCTTTAACAGGATTGGCTCTTAACCGAGCTCACTTCAGAAGAGTGAATTACTTTGTGGGTGATAATTCCTGCAATGGTTTTTACCCAAATTTGGTTTCCACATTAAATATTGGTGTTAATGTGTGATTGAATGTTTTGCATGTTATTTACTAATTTTTTGATGCATACTATTGTGGTCGGTTGAATGTTTAAATTTGATTATTAAGATTCATTATCGAGAAGGTTTTAAGGTTGAAATTGTTAAGGGACCTAAGATAATTGATTCAATAAGTGATTCACCCCCTCTCAATTATCCAACATGATCAACACTCTTAACTTTCAACTTCATCCATTATATATTGAAATTTTAAGTCCATTTCCTTAATCAAGCCCTAAATTTTACATGTATTTGAATTTTAAATATCTCGCTCTGATCCAAAGCGCAAAAAAATAAATTCAATGTACAACATAATTTTCCAAGACCGCGTTAGCCAATACAATGATTTACATGGAATTTTGTGTCAAGGGGTCAAACACATTTTGACTAGACACATTTTTCCTTTAGAATATTCTCCACACACTAGCATCAAACAATGTGATGCCAGATAATCACCTCCAATCATGAAGACACATCACCAGATCATGATCGACTTAATCAATTGCAAGACAACATCAACATTGATCACCGATCAAAGATTTATTAATTGTTTCTCAAGAACACAAATACTTTAACTTGTTAACAACTTTGTCTTTGCTTATAGATCACTCACCCTTCACACCAATTGTTCAAATTAGTTTCGATCACAACCATAGCTTCTACATACTGTCAATAACCTTCTCTTGTGATCATGCCACATAACTTGTCATAGATTTGACAAACCAATTAAATCACCTATCACCTATCACTAACTGTTCTACCAGTTGCACTGTTAACCTTCATCCGATCATAACTTGTTTACCAATCTACATCAACAATAGCGGTTATACATTTGACATTCTGAGACATCCCCAAGTCTCTCATAAGGATCACTACAACTAAAAATCATCGCAACATCTTGATCACTATACTTATACTTAGCAACATACTAAGAATATTAGGTCAATACTTTCCATCAATGAAAACCTAATAACTAATCATCATGCAATCAAATTTTCATCATGACAACACTAGAAATCAGTTACCATCACTGCATCAGTTATGCCAACAATCTCCCCCTTTGGAATTGATGGTAACATTCACTTTCTCTCTCCAACATGATACATTATTTACAAACCCGTTCAACATCAACAACTCTAGGAACAAGAAGATGTTCCCACTTGTGTCTTTCACCTATTCTGCCATTACTTCCCATTTCACCGAACTTATCTCATCTACACTTCCCTTCTACAACTCTAAACATTTCCTCCTTTTGTTTCACCACATAATTTCCTTTTTACAATACACATTCTCCCGTTTTGACAACAATACCAAAGGTGCCAAATACTCATGATATCTACTTTGTTGTACCTGACTAATCAAAACACATTACTACATAGAAATCTCCTCCTAAGGAGTAGCACCACAAAATCAATCCAAACATAAAGATATTCACTATATACACTTGGATTGATGCAACTGCATCTTCTTTTAATTCAAATCAGATAGGGGAATGACCCCCAACCTACCTCTTAGATTTTCAAATGTATGCTTAGGAAATGGTTTAGTTAAAATATCATAAACTTTCTCCTTAGCTGGTACATACTCCAACCTCACTTCCCTTTCCTATACCTATTCTCTAAGAAAATGATATTTGATAGCTATATACTTAGTCTTAGAGTGCATCATCAAGTTTTTTGAAATGTTAATGGAACTTTTATTGTCACAATAGATAACCACTAGTTCAGTTACCTTCTCCTGAATTCCTTCCAGAATCTACTTTATCCATACTACCTATGTACAATCAATTTCAGTAGCAACATAATCAGCTTCAACTATTGATTGAGATATACAGTTTTGCTTCTTTCTTGTCCAAGATACAAGCCTATCTTCGAGAAAGAATGCACCTCCACTTGTTGTCTTCCAATCATCAACATTACCCAATCAGCATTAGTAAAAACATTCAAAGAGAAGTCATCTTTATGTCCATACGAGAGACCATAGTCTTCAGTCCCCTTAAGATATCTGAAGATTCTCTTCACCGCAATCAACTGAGATTCCTTAGGATTAGCATAAAATATGGCCATTAATCCAACTTCTTATGCTATGTCTAGTTTTTTGTGCACCACATACTGTAGCTTACCGATCATGGACTTGTAAAGTGTCTCATCCTCTTTAGAATCGTCTTATTTTGACAGTTTGCAATCGGTTACCATAGGGGTACCAACCAGTTTTGAGTCTTCTAACCCAAATGTCTCTTTCACATATTTGGACTGGATGATGAAGATACCATCTTTCATCTTTTGATTGATCCAATTAAGAATTTATTTTCATCGATCATAGACATCTTGAATTCTTTCCTCATCTCATTTGCAAATCATATACTCGTCTTTTCATTGCCACAAAAATGATATCACCTACAAATATCTCTCCAAAAAATAACCTATCATCTTTCTCAGTCTTCAAATACACATTACAATTGTTGCTTATCCCAAGGAAACCAATCTGAATCAGATATGAGTGCAATATCTCATACCATGCCCTAGGTTCTTGTTTCAACCCATACAAGTCTTTATGTAATTTACACACCATGTTCTTACCTTCTGAAATAGAAAATCCTCTATGTTGTTCAATGTATACCTCTTCTTCCAATACACCATTAAGAAAAGTTGACTTAACATCCATTTGATATACCTTGAATCCTTTGTAAGCAACACATGTAAGCAATATCCTTACACCTTCAATTTTGACCACATGTGCAAATATTTCACCATAGTCCAAGCATTCCTCTTGCACATATCCTTTTCACACCAACCTTGCCTTGTTCCTTATCACTTCACATTTCTCATTAATGTTGTTTATGAAAATCCACTAAGTACTGATCACATTCTTATCCACCGGTGTGGGTACTACTGTCCAGGATTTGTTCTTCTCAATCTTCTGCAATTCTTCTTCCATATATTTTACCCAATCTTCATATTTCAATGCATATTTCATTGTTTTAGGCTCAAATTCAAATAGAAAACATGTACCATCTCTTTCCTTTCTTCTAGTTAGATCACCAATAATTTTATCAGGGGAATGATTTAATTTCACATACCTTGGTAGCACTGATTCAAATCTAGGAGTATCTTCAATCACTTGTATTGGATCCTATTCATTAGTATCTCTCTCCATCAATTCTGTTGTAGTGTCTTGCTCCACCGGTTGTACATATACAAATCCATGATCTAGTCTTCAGGTTTCTTCATGTTGGATTCATCATTTTTCTAAGAAAATTCATCAACTCTTACATTATCACTTTCCACTACCTTTTTTTCTCTTGTTAAATCACTTGTAGGCTTTTATCTTTGTGGAATATCCTAAGAATATCCCCTCATCAATTCTTGGGTCAAACTTACCTATATTTTCATCTCTCTTTATGTAACATCTACTTTCAAAAAATTTGAAATAACTTACACATGGAGATAGACCATGCCACAACTCATATTGTACATTTCTTCAACTAAAATCTATTCAATATGTAAACTACAGTGCTTTCCACTTCTCTCCAAAATATCTATGCAATACCCTTTTGAATCATTAATGTCCTAGCACAATCAATGATAGACCTATGTCTTCTTTCAATAATACCATTCTACTAAGTGTTCTTGGAGATGACATTTGCCTTTTGATTCCTTGTTCCTCACAATATGAAACAAACTCATGTGAAGTAAACTCACCTCT
This sequence comes from Chamaecyparis obtusa, assembly GCA_027943335.1. NCBI lineage: Eukaryota > Viridiplantae > Streptophyta > Pinopsida > Cupressales > Cupressaceae > Chamaecyparis > Chamaecyparis obtusa. The sequence goes on along the minus strand of BSBK01007091.1, from coordinate 181,264 downwards.
TCTATTAGATCTAAGACATTTCATGGTCTTACCGATCTCCTTCTCCTCTCTGGCTTTGTGCATCTTAAACATGTGAAAAGATTCATGTTTTTCCTTTAGAAACACAACCCACATCATTCTAGAATAATCATTAACAAGAAACATGAAGTATCTATCACCATAGTAACTTTGAGTTCTTATTGGACTACACAGAATGGTATGAACCATATCCAAAATACTTTCAGAAGAATAATTTTTACTGATGAAACTAGAACTAGTTAACTTCCCAAGATGACATTCTTTACACATTAATTATTTGGTTTCACTAGGTTAGGAAAACCTCTCACTATCTTCATCTTACTTACTTTGATCAAGTTATCAAAATTTACATGAAAAAACCTCTTATTTCATAACCAACAATCTTCTACCCTAGAAATCAGACAACTCTTAATAGTAGAATTTAAATGGAATAAGTTACCTTTAGTTTGTTCACCAGTAGCAATCAATTCTCCTAATTTCTCAATAATCCTACATATACCTTCATTGAAATCCAATCTATATCCTTTGTTATTCAATTGAGAAATACTTAACAAGTTTTATTTCAAACCATCAACCCAGTAAACATCGTCACAATTTGTTTTATATTTCAAAGCAATAGATCCTTTACCTTTTACCAAACAGGGAGCATCATTCCCAAATTTTATTGAGCCACCTTCACATTCTTCCATCTTGATGAATTTTCTTCTATCACCAGTCATATGGTGAGTGCACCCACTGTAAATAATCTAGTTACCAATGTGATTCATGTTAGAAACTAAAGCCTTTTCATCTTCTTATGAGGGTTCTTCCCTTACTAAAACAAACATAATTTCTTCTTCATCTCTTCCATTAGATTCCTCATCAGTAACACCTTCCTTAGCTAGGTAGAATTCTTTCTTGTTCTTATCCTTGAATCTCCTTGGCTTCTCCTTCCTGACATTGTCAATATGTCCAATCTTATTGCATGAAAAGAACTTCAAAGGCAACTTACCCTTATATTTACCTTTACCTCTTGAAAGCCTTTTTAAAAAAAAGCTTCCAATTCCTCATGTTATCTTTCTTCAGACATGACAGATTCATTATCATTAGGGTAATATGCTGAAGAATTGTTAGAGATCTCCTTTCCTTTCCTAGATGGTGGAAGAGTCAATGATGACTTGAAAGAAACTTCAATTTTTGGCATACTATTATCATAATTGCTTAACTCAAATATTGTTAATTTACATATTAATGCATAAAGAGTAATAGTAAAAGTTCCTAGAGATCTGAGCTCTTGTATAGCCAAAACCCTAATAGAATAATGAGGCAACAAAGTTCTCAACACTTTTCTTACCACATCCTCCTCAAGATGATTACCACTATCACCTCAGATAGTAGCAATGACTTCTTTTATTCGACTCTGACTGTATTTCTCAATGTTTTCATTTTTTTGCATTCTCATGTCATCATACTTTCCTTTCAAAATATCAACATTTACCCTCTGCACATGTGGATCTCCACCATAGACAGTCTTCAACTTCTCCCACATCTCATAAGAAGTATCCAAGTCTTTGACATCAATAAATTTTGTATCTAAACGAGTGCTGACAATAGCTTCCTTGGTAGCATATGTTCTTGCTTGATCTTCAATTGATCTGCAGCTAGGATCTGGAAGGGACAATATACTTAGTAACCACATGATCCCAATACTAATCACCCATATCTTTAAGATAGAGCTTCATTCGACCGCACCAAACTGAGTAGTTCTCTCTTGTGAATTTAGGACCTTCCTTTCTCACCATCTTAGGATCTTTACCTCAAGATATTAATATTCACCACAACAGAGGACCAAAACTCTAATACCAATTGTTAGTCCTAAGATCAGATTGCTAAGAGAGTGGGTGAATCCGTAATCAACCAATTATGCAACTTTTTTAACCTCTCTTTACAATAACATTCACAAGACTAACTTAATAGCAGCAAATGAAAATCATAACCATAAGCACATCCACATAAAAATGAAACATTTACACAGAGATTTATCTCATGGAAACCCAAGTTAGGATAAAACCACTATGGGAATTAGTACCCACTAATTGATATACTCTTTTGAAATACACCCTGTGAGGACCTTAACCTTGTTAGGAGTTTACAACAACATTGTTAGGACCCGGTTAAGAGATTTACCTTAGGCCTTTTAGGACCTTTACTTTGTTAGGAGTAGCCTTGTTAGATAACTTTAAACACAATCTAATGTGCCACCTTATTATATGATTTACAATAAGGACCTACTAGGATCCACCTAGTTAAGATATTTTGATTGATGTAACTGTTAGGAAACAACATAAAGAATGATACATAGAATAGTACTGCCTCTTCTTGATTAGATCCAATGAAGAACATAATCTCTTCTCAACACACTTAACTCTACTATGGCTTGATCACAACTTCCACTTTTCAACCGCACTTGCCCAACACGCAATCAACACTCTTAACTTTCAACTTCATCCATTATATATTGAAATTTTAAGTCCACCACCTTAATCAAGCCCTAAATTTGATATAGCTTTTAATTTCAAATTTCCCTCTTAGATCCAATGCACCACAAAATAAGATTTAATGTACAACACAATTGCCCAAGACCGTGTCGACCAATATAATGATTTACATAGAATTTTGTGTCAAGGGGTTAAATACGTTTTGACTAGACAATTGCTTCCTCTATAATATTCTATGTATGCTAGCATAGAAAAATGTGATGCTAGATCATCACCTCTAATCACAAAGACATGCCACTAGATTATGAATGACTCAACCAATTCCACCGATCAATGATCAAAGATTTATCAACTATTTCTCAAGAACATAAACACTTTAACCTATTAACAACTTTGTCTCTGCTCACTGATCACCTACCCTTCACACTTGTCACTCAAATCAATTGCAGTCTCAACCATAGATTATACATACTATCAACAACCTTCTCCTATGACCACACCACATAAATCATCATATATTTGAAAAACCAATCAAATCACCTATCGCTTGCCACTATTTGTTCTAGGAGTTGCATTGTTAACCTTCATTCGATCATAACTTTCTTACCAGTCTATATCAACAGTAGTGGTCATACATATGACATTAAGAGACATCCCAAGTCTCTCATAAATATTGCTATAGCTGAAACTCATCGCACCACCTTGATCATGATACTTATACTTAGGAACATACTAGGTGTTGCCCGTCAAATAAATTTTTACCTTATTTATATGCGGCAATTTGTCAAGCTGTGTTGAATTTTAAGTTGCAAATTGAACCTTGAACTTTGAACTTGAACTGGCCAATTCAAGGTTCAAAGTTCAATATATTTTTCTCCAAAAGCATCACGTGTATGTTGCGTCTTGTAAAAGCCTTTTCTCACCGTGGTCATATGTCAATGTGTAAATGTTGAATTAAATCTTGAACTTTGAACCTCAGTTTTTCAGTTCAAAGTTCACGTTAGAATGTGCACTTCTACAACTTTACACTAAAAAGTATCCCAAGTCAAGGTTTTAAAATCATAGTTTATAATTTTTTTGAGCTCATTCTAGAAGTTATTGGGGTCCACCATAGTTGTCGTATGTGCATATAAATTAAAACATCACGAATCACGTACTTTGAACCCAAACTTTATGGTTCAAGGATCAATTTTTGAGGTGTAATAATACCCAGATATTAGCCGTGAGCCAAAACTTTATCAACTGACAATGAAATGATTGACATGATGGAAAGAGTGGTGCCACCTTAGCTCAGGGGATTTTCTTACTAAATAGAAGTGTGTGTAATAGGTTGTTATCAGTTATTGCAGCGTGAAAGTGAATTGATGGTAGTTTTTCGTGAAGTGATGGGGATTGAAGCAAGTGTGTATTTATTTTTCCCTCTCTTTACGCTCCTTCATTTTGTTCTTCTATCTTCTGGAGGCATTTTGGGAGTTGCGAGGTAACATTCTCGAAAGGTAGGAAAACGGTGAGTTTTTAAGCAACCTTGGCCCTGTAATTCATTTGAGCTTCTACATTTTTAAAGAGCTATCTTCATAAGAATTTTACAAGGTTATATTTTAGTATGTCTTCTTCCAAAGTAAAATTCATGAAGGAAAATAATTTTTCTCCAGTTAGTTGTTATTTACTTGAAATGAGGGATACGACTATAGTAGATGATGATATCGGAGAAATTGTTTCAAGCCCAAGGAAAATAGTTGATGAAGCCATATCTATTAGGATCACTGAAAGTGGTTTATTAGAAGCTGCTAGCTTTCCTAAAGTGATTCCATGCTCGAAGTTAGTAATAGAATGCCGTAACAGGTACAACAAGGTTGAGAGGTGCATTAAAATAGAAAGTGGTGAAGTTTTAGTAAATATTGATAGAAAAGTAGTAATGGCCACTCTTAGGATTCCATCAGTTGAAATCTATGGAGATTGGAGTATCAGTAAAGCTATAACAGACTCTGAGAAGAACAAGAAGGAATATAAGAATAACATAGCAAGGGATTGGTTGTTAAACCCAGAAAAGGATGGTTCACGTTTTCCTAGACCACTTAAAAAAGATCACCTATTTAGAGAAGTTAGGGATATAACGGTAATGTTGAACAGGGTTAGAGGTAATCCTATAGACACCAACTGGGAAGACTGGATGTACATCTTTGTGCAGGCTATCCTAGACGTTGGTAATGATGTTGACTGGGCCAAGATAATAGCTGAGCAATTACATGAAGGGTTATCTTAGCCAGCTTTAATTTCTAGTTTTCATATGTCTTCATACCTCTTTTATATTCTTTCCATCTGTAGAATCTGGGACGGTCTGCCTCATGAAGAATGGAATAGCAGTATGCCCATCTATGAATATCACCCCCTGTTACAAAAAAGGAAAACATCCCATGGGTTTTAAGAAGGTGCATGATACCTTTTCCTCCAAATTAGTCTTCGAATTAAGAGGAAAACCTAATTGCAGGATATCAGAGGAGGCTATGGAATTTGTGAAAATTTATGGAAGTTTTTATATTCAGTTCCCTAATTTTACCTATTTAAGAGTAGGAGGTTTCAGTGATGCTCCATTAAAACTTCCCAGGTACTGCCCAGACAAGTGCATTCTTCTTGAAGTAGGAAGGTAGTTACTAATGGTTGAGAAGAAGTACAAGATCAAGAGAGGTATCGGTGCCTTCTTCCCACTTGAACTAGAAATTTACAAATTCAGGTTGATGCATGACTTTGCCTTTTTGATCAATGAATTGAAAGAAATGAATCTCCAGCCATATCAAGCAAGGAACTACTTTGATAGCAAAGGTTTTGTTGAGAACCATTTCAAAGTGGATGCCATGTTCCTTCATCAACCATCTTTGGAAGACTACTGGGATGATTGCATAGATGAAGTTGAGGTTACTAAAAGATTGTGTTCTAGGTTTTCCCTTAAACAAATCACTTCTTTAAAGCTACCTTTCAGCATCAGAAATATTAAGGATGAAGATAGCAGTGCATTAGAGCCAGAAAATGCAGTATCAAGAGTTGAGATGGTAATCAGAAGAATTGACTGGCTGGCGGAGGAAGAAGAAAATGTAAAGTATTTAACTAAGGAAGTTTTTCAAAAGACAGAGCAGTGGCTCAAAGCCCAAAAGAAGAAGATCTCAGCTACTCCTGTGTTAGGAACCAGAAAGAGTCCAAGGGCTCATAAAATTGAATCCTACCCTGTTCTAACTAATAAGATTGAACCATTGCTTTCTGTAGGTGTTTCATATTCTCTAGAAATTCCTGAAGATTCAGAGTTGGTTTCTAATGATGCTGTGAAGTTTACAAGGCAGAGAAGCAAAAGAAGTGGGAAGGTGGATCTTCCTTTTTGTATTGTCCTAGATTCTGACACCGAGGAGCCTAGTGTAAAGCAGTTCAAAAGGTTGAAAAGAGGTAAAGCATCCAATATGGATTCAATATTAGTTGGAGGTGATGGGAGTTCAAGTCAATAAGAGCTTGTTACCCCGAGCAATCCCAGTACCACTATTTCCTTACAAAATGTAACTCCTAGATCACCAAATTGGATGGATCTAATTGTGAATAAGAAGAGAAACATAGTGTCTACCTCAGTCCCTATTGGTGAGCTGTTCAGTAAATACCTTAGAAAGTCCCCTAGAAAAAAGAAGCCTAAAACATAGTCTATGGTGGATGTGGATCCGACCACAGGTCATTGGGTTGTAGAAATTTTCAAGCCCAATTCAAACAAGACCAGTGTTGAAGTCACCGAGCAAGATTTCTGATGTAGGAGCATCCTGGGTGTAAGAGCAATCTTGCATCACCCAAAAATATTTCCATTTTTGTATTCAATAAGGGCTATCTTGTGCAGAATGGTTATTTATGGAAACTTACTATTTTTAATAAGTTGGTCATATGATCTCATAATGTTCTGATTTCTTCTCTGGAAGTTCATTTTGGTCATATCAGCTTGCCAGTAAAGTTTCATTGACAGATCAAGTCTAGCTTTGTAGATATTGAAGATTTTCGGTATTGGCAAAAGGGTATAGAAACTTTGAACTTAGCTTTGAAGGCTTTAGAAGCCCCGGATGAGGTCAAATTTTGGGCTGAATGAAGCTTTCTTACTTCAAGCATTGTAGAGCTCCTCGCACCCTTTTCAAAATGGGGTTATAATAGTCAATCAGGTCAATGGGTGATGACTTATGGTCTCCGAAAGTTGGGTCACCTGAAATGGCAAAAATTGATTTTCCTCCAAAATTTCTGTTTGGGTTTCAAAAGTTATTTTGAGCCGACTTTGATGTAATAAATTGTAAAATAAAATAATTCTAAGTTTGGTCAGCCTTTTTGGCTAAAATTCTGGAACCTTCCCAGGTGGTGGAAAATTGCCTATATAAGGAAGGCTGTAGTGTTGTCTTAGGCAGTTTTGGGGGACAGTTTTGGGTAGTAGATCTGGGTATTGATTCAAGGCTTTGTCCTATAGAATATTGTAAGAGAATGCCCATGTGGCTTTGCATATTGTAATTTTGAAAGTTTGTAATTCCACATTTGTGGAGATAATAAGAAGCCAATTTTCTGTTCTTGCATATGGTTGTTGTTTCTCTATTTTTGTTATGTGTTTGTGGTATTAAGGGGAGCACCCTTCATCAAGTGGTATCAAAGCAAGAGTTCCTGAGTGTGTAAATAGATCATCAACTGTGAGGCAGTTTGCACCAGGACCGTGGTTAGGGTTTCAGTGCACATCATGAAAATGCCTCCACGAAGGGAATGTGGCGGAAGAGCTGGTGTTGTAACACCTGAGGTTAGAGCACTCCAAAGACAAGTGTGAGCATTACAAGAAGAGATTCGCAGAGGAATGAATCTTAATGTCAGAGATGAAAGTGAGGATGAAGCTGAAGAAGGAAATGATGATCAAGAAGAAGAAGGCAAAATTTTGAATCAAGAAGAAGAAAGGCTTTTCTAGGCCATTTCCAAGAACAGGAAAAGACCTAAGATCGAGGTTCCTACATTTTCAGGAAATCTTAACCCAGAAGAATTGATCGACTGGATCAATGAATGTGAAGAATATTTTGAGTATGAAGATATTGAGGATCCTGATAGGGTCAAATTCGCGAAGGCTAGACTGAAAGGTCATGCGAAGATCTAGTGGCAAGAGATTCAATTGGAGTGAAATAGAAGAGGGAAAGATAAAATCACAAGATGGGATCAGATGGTGGATAAATTGAAGTGACAGTTCATCCCTGTTGATTATGAGCCTGACCTACTGAAGAAAATGCAAAGTTTGAAGCAAGCGGGATGATATGTTCAGGAGTATACAGAGGAGTTCTATCGAATCCTCATCAGAATAGGCCATGCAGAAGATGATCAGGAGAAAGTTGCTCGTTACCTTAATGGGTTGAGGCCAAGCATTCAGGAGGAGCTGAATCTAGTTCGAATGAACAGTATTGAAGAGGCATACCAATTTTCCCTAAAAGTAGAGGAAAAACTAAACAAGAAGTTTGAGAGTAGACAAAATGGAAGAGGTCACGATGGATGATCTAGTGGATGGTCATATGGAGGCCGAAATGAAGATATGAAAAAGAAGGATGAGGCCAGTAGCATTCAAAATCAGAGAGGAAACAATTCCAGTCATTTCCAAGATCAGAATAATAGAAATCAAAGAGGAAGAGGAAGAGGAAGAGGACAAGGTTCAAGAAGAGGAGGCTTCTGTGGAACATGTTTTCATTGTGGAGAAGAAGATCATGGGGCATTTGAATGTCCTCAACACCAAGGAAGGACAGATAGGAAGAATGAAGGCCATACCAAAGTTGCACATGTAGATGAAGATGCCAGATCATCATATTTTGAAGATGCTGAAAGAGGAGAAACATTGATTAACAAAAGAGTCTTGTTGAGTGATGAGAGTGAACCTGAGCAAAGGAGGAGCCTGTTTCACACCAGGTGCAAGTGTGAGGGTAAGTGTTGTGATGTGATTATTGATAGTGGTAGTACTGATAATTTGGTGTCAGAAGAAATGGTGACAAAGTTGAAGCTCAAGAGGCAGAAACATCCACATCCATATTGGGTTGCCTGGGTGCAGGATGACCACAAGGTCAAGGTCAGTGAACAGTATCTAGTAAAGTTCAAGATCGACAGGTACCATGATGAGGTACTGTGTGATATCATATCTATGGATGCATGTCATATGTTGTTGGGTAGACCTTGGAAGTTTGATAGATGTGCTGTACATGATGGTCATGTGAATACCTATTCCCTGACAAAGGATGGAGTGTCACATAAGCTAAAACCACTGAAGGAAATAGAAGAAAAGATATGTGGTAATGTAAGAATAACTTTTGTTATAAAGGAAATTTCTCAGATGGTATGCGGCATGAGCATATGTGTTTTACCTTAATTCCAAAGGCTAGGAAAGAGGAAGTATAAGATGTACATGTAGAAGTTGCAAAATTATTGAATGAGTTTCAAGATATTGTATCTGATAATGTACCTGATGGATTACCACCAGTAAGAAAGATTGGTCATTAGATGGACTTGATTCCAGGAGCCATTTTTCCAAACAAGGTAGCACATAGAATGACACTAGCAGACAGTGAAGAGTGGAAGACAGATTTGAAGTTTCGTTCATCACATCATCCACAGATTGGATATGGAAGTAGTCCAAGAAATGCATCTGAGTTGAGAAAGATAGATAAAGGAGAAATAAGTAGTGCTGAAGGTGAGGATTTTGCAGAATATTTGAAGAACGTCCATGAGGAGGTGAGGAAGCATATTACCAAGATGAATGCGTAGTATAAGGCTAAGGTAGATGAGAAAATGAGGCATAAGGAGTTTCTGGTTGGAGATGAAGTCATGGTTCATTTGCGGAAGGAGCGATTTCTAGTTGGCACATGTAACAAGTTGAAAATAAAGAAGTTTGGACCATGTAAGATACTAAAGAAGCATGATTCAGGAAATGCATGTGAGGTTGAGTTGCCTATTGAGCTGAATATTTCACCAGTATTTAATGTTTTAGATCTGACATAGTATGATGAAGGAGGTGTTGAAGATGAGGTTACAATAGCACAATGGAGTATTCCAGAAACCAGTTTAGATAACAAGGATATTGAAGACATACTGGATAGTTGTGTTGGTAGAAGCACAAGGAACAAGACATATGAAGAATATCTGGTCAAGTGGAAAGGACGACCTGTTAAAGATTCATCATGGCTAACAAAGGAGGAGGTTAACCATCTTGGTTTTCCTCTGCACACCTGAGTCGTGATAGGGTCACTTCTCAAATTACCCCAGGTGTCTGATGCAGGAGCATCCTGGGTGTAAGAGCAATCTTGCATTACCCAAAAATATTTTTGTTTTTGTATTCAATAAGGGCTATCTTGTGTAGAGCAACTATTTATGGAAACTTACTATTTTTAGTAAGTTGGTCATATGATCTCAGAATGTTCTAATTTCTTCTCTAGAGGTTCATTTTGGTCATATCAGCCTACCAGTAAAGTTTCATTGACAGATCAAGTCTAGCTTTGTAGATATTGAAGATTTTCGGTATTGGCAACAGGGTATAGAAACTTTGAACTCAGCTTTGAAGGCTTTAGAGGCCCCGGATGAGGTCAAATTTTGGGTTGAATGAAGCTTTCTTAATTCAAGCATTGTAGAGCTCCTCGTGCCCTTTCTGAAATGGGGTTATAATAGTCAATTGGGTCAATGGGTGATGACTTATGGTCTCCGGAAGTTGGGTCACCTGAAATGGTGAAAATTGATTTTCCTTCAAAATTTTTGTTTGGGTTTCAAAAGTTATTTTGAGCTGAATTTGATGTAATAAATTGTAAAATAAAATAATTCTAAGTTTGGTCAGCCTTGTTGGCTAAAATTTTGGAACCTTCCCAGGCAGTTGAAAATTGCCTATATAAGGAAGGTTGTAGTGTTGTCTTAGGCAGTTTTGGGGGATAGTTATGGGTAGTAGATATGGGTATTGATTCGAGGCTTTATCCTACAGAATATTGTAAGGGAATGCCCATGTGGCTTTGCATATTGTAATTTTGAAAGTTTGTAATTCCACATTTGTGGAGATAATAAGAAGCCAATTTTCTATTCTTGCATATGGTTGTTGTTTCTTTGTTTCTGTTATGTGTTTGTGGTATTAAGGGGAGCACCCTTCATCAATTTCACTATGGATAAAGTGGATTTAGGAGTGTCTTCCAGAGCTGCTGATTTGAAGATTTTGAATTCAAAAAATAAGAAAATCAATCACAGAGTGCTGAAGGATGCTGAAGACAAAGCTAAGTTGAAGCAAGCTTTATGTGAAATGACAAAGCACATTCAGCAATTGTAGAATCCTATTCCTCAACCTTTGGTGATGGTACCCCTAAGTCTAGATGTCAAGTCTCTGGACAATCAAAATTTCCTTGATTAGGTACATAAAGAGAGATCCCTCTCTAAGGCGTTCTATAATTGGATGGGAGAAGTTGGAGAGATGGTTAATCACTTCACTCAAGCCTACGAGAGTTCAAATAATCGATCTTCTGATCTGGTATCTACCTTGGAAGCTAAAGTCAAGCTTTGGGAAGGAAAGAGAGACAGTCTGGAGATAGCAATAGCTAATATGGATGAAGCTTTCAGTTACGACATAGAAAAGTTCCTATCTGAGAAGACAATTCTTGGCGCTGATACCAGTATCCTGTTTGTGGTAAAGGTTAATGAGGAATGACGGTGTACTTTAATTGATCAAGGTATTGAAGAATCAGAGCAGATTCTAAAGATAGTAGCTTGTGTTGAGGAGGTTGTTAGCAATCATATAAACTATGTCTACAATCTATCCATAGGTGAAGTGAAAACGGGAATAGATGGGGCCAGGATGAAAGAATCCTTCACTAGAAAAGCATAAGGGTTAAAAGATGCCAAGGAAATGGTAGCCTGAGACTGCTCAGTCATCACCAGGGTGCAATCACTGATAATGCTCGGTGAAGAATAGGTGAAAATGCTGAATACTAAGCTGGAGCAGTTACAAAACTGCAAAGATATCTCGGAGTAAAGGCTAGACCTTGTTTCTTCGCCAAATAAGGAGATGTTGGAGAGATTCATGGTGGATTTCAAGGAGTGGTCAGATGAGTGTAAAGCAACTGAGGCCACCATTAATGTTGAGGCCGAGAAAAGCTAATCTATTTTGATTAGTCTTTGAAAGGATGGTTCAAAGTAGTTATAGGGTGTTAGTTCTTTTCCAAGAATAGACTTTAGTTATGAAACTGATTATGCCCTGTGTGGCTATAAGTTAATTTTTGAAAGACCTTGGAAGGGTCAGTTCTTTGGTAGTAGAAACTTATAGTTTAATATTTATTGCAAATACTTTCGTGAAATGGTTTATGTTTTGATTTGAAACTCATAATTTAGTATCAGTGGATATATATATATAACAAATAGCAGTATCTTTTGCAAATCAGTGTGTCTAGTTAATACATGTGTGTTGGTTTTAGTTGGAATTGATTTCATGTTGCTGCAATCTATGTATGTGTTTCAAGATCATACATCCATTTTCAATTTTATTTCAGTATATGTTGAATCTATCTTTCTGGGAATTTTCTTTATAGTCTCAATTAGTTGGCTTAGATAAATATGGATTCTCTCTCAGAGCACAAATCTCTCAGTAGTCATTTCATATGAGTTTTGAAAAAGCCCTTTTGTACTTTCAGGTCAAAAGTATACATTACTTTTACAGTTTTCATTCTTTTCAAATAAATGAATTGTCACGATTGATCTTTATATAAGGTAGCTGCTCCTTTGATCATAGAGAGTTTAGTCGCGAGTGACTAACTCAACTGTTGTATGAATTTTTCCTTTATCTTGGGCCAGAGTGTTTGCAAATTGTTATAGTTTTAGTAAGAAGGAAAATTTGTATACTAACACTAGGAACACTAGGTAAATACTTGACATCAATGACAACCCAATAACTAATCATCATGCAATCAAATGTGTATCGTGACAACACAAAAAATCACTTACCATCACTATATTAGTTATGCCAGCACAACATGCATAGCATGTAACCAAGGTCTACCCAAAATAAGATTGTAATTAAGAGGTCCAAGCATCAAATGAATATGAGTATCTAAAATAATGAGACCTAGCTTAATAAGCAAGTTAATGATACCAAATGTTTTCTTAGGAACATTTTCAAAGCCATGAATAGGAATAAAATCAGGTTTAATAGTTAAAATTTCAGATTTGATTTTTTTTAGCATGTTCATACTACAAACATTTAATTCAAACCTATTATCAATTAAGGGCCTACAAATGAGATTACTGATGATAAGGAAAACTACCATAAGGGAATCATGTTGATCTTGAAATTCTTTAGAGGGTAAATTATCTTGAGTGAAAATATTTTGAGCCGAGATAGGTGTAGTATGCATAGGTTCCAGAAAGGATTTGATGTTATCTTGATTAGGTGGGGGAGGTTGAAGAGTGGTTGAATCATTTTGCAAGGCTTCATGATATTTAGGATAATTTTGAAGCAGCTCCCGAAGGGAAATCTTAGGAGGAGTAGCACATAATTATTATCATACTCCTTTCCAAGATTGGGAGGTAAGCTTGGTGATGAAGGAATGACAGATTGAGTAGGTGGTATAGAAGTGGGAACAACTGTATTAGTAGGTTGAGGATTATTTCATGGATGATAGGTATGATAAATCACATGGTATTCCATAATAAACTCCAAAGAACTTCTAGATTTTCCTTTCATGGTTATAATAGGCTTGTTCAAAGTTTGAAAAGAGTTTTGTTGATTGTATCCTTTAACCATAATCATAGGTGTAGTGAAAGTTTGAGGAGAAGATTGTTGAGGATAACCCTGAAAAATAATCAAGGGTTTGTTAGGAGTTTGAAAAGAATTAGGTTGAGTGCATCCTTTTATAGTTATCATAGGCTTATTGGTTATAGTAGGTTGAGCATGGAAAACTACTTTATGTGTTTCAATGTTGAAAAAATGATCACTCAAATGAAGAAAGCTAAGCAATTTTTGGTAAAAGGTTGGTTGAAGAGATGTAGAGGAAGATGTTATAGAGATGATTTCATCAAGAGCTTCACCTGTCATAACAAAATATTTACTACTAGACATCTCATAAGGGTTCTTATCATCATGACTACTAAATAAATCATAAAAATAATCATGAATAAAGAAATCATACATGTTTGAAGTGAGCTAAATGAAATGTAATTGTTTTTGTATTTTTTAAAATGTAAATGCAGTGCAAAAGACAACAATTTTTTATTTTATTTTATGATTGTAAGATGAAAATAACAATGAAAGCATAAAAAGGTAGATCTAAGATAATGCAATGTGTGAAAAGTAAATCTAAACACTAAATGACAATATTTTTATTCTTTTTTAATATTTTGAAATGAATGCAAGATCTTAATAATCTAACACAAAAGGTATAATGCATGAAAGGTTCAGGTTCACCAAAATGTATAATAGGAAATGGTGAGAAATGTTAGGATGTATATCACTCACCAAATCATGGGGGAATATTATACACTAGAATAAAAAACCCTTTCCTACAAGATAGATTTGGTAAGCACAACCTAGTGAGAAAGGATGCCAACTTGCAGGGATCTATGCTTATAGGGTTGGATTTGGTTGATTCTAATAGAAATTGTAAATGATATGTAAATTTGAAATGAAAAAGATGATCTATGGAAGTAAACAAAAGGAATTATAGATAAGGATGTGTGTACCTGGAAAGGGAAGTGAAAGATTGCACTTTGAACTTGAATTTTCTGACTGTCAAAACCCCAAATTTTCCTATTTTTCAGACATGGAAACCTAGAATCTGATATAGTCTACATTGGAAATTTACAATATGGAAAAGGAAAAGGTTGACCTAAGTCAACCTAGTCCTAGATAAGGACCCAAGTCGGCCTAGTCCAGAGGCTTTCTGGAATAAAATACAAAGTGGATATTGAATAATCTGAATGCCTTGTTTCTGAATTTGTACCTAACTCTGCACTTCTACGACCTCCAAATTTGAGAAGTGGGTGTGTGTGTTAGTGGCTATATAGGGGTTTTCCTTAGTCAAAACCCTATTTTGGTGACTCATACCTCCACCAATAGCCATTAGAATATGTAAATTATGACATTCTTGTAAATCTAGATTATGTCTAGAATGCTAGTGAGCTAAAATGCAAATATAAATGCCTAGAATCTAACCCTATGTGTGATAGAATGAAACCCTAGTATGTATATACAAATAATATTTGATTGAATACATGTAAATGTAAGCCATTAAAATATGAATTATCAATGTATAAATACTAAAATAACAAGGAAATCATACCACGCCCTAGAGGGAAAAAGTAGTCCTAGTCATCTTCACAATTCGTTTGAGACTCCATGATAATCATGATGCCTTGAATGCTTGATTGAGAATGTAGATGTTTGATGTGAATGCTTGAAATAAATATTCAATACAAAACCCTTGCTTCAATGGATGTCATCAAACTTGGGCTTCTACCTTGCAATTTCTTATTGTAATCAAATTGGGATGTCCACCTTGCACTTGATTTCATTATGATGCCAAAATCAAGCAATTAAGTTACTTTTATAGTGATTTCAGGGGTCAAAATTAAACAATCAACTACAGATATAGAAACCTTTCAAATCCATCGGTATGGACCTTGACCCTAAATATGGAATCAAGCCCCTAGGAAAAGGTTGACTTAGGTCAATGTTGTCCCTAAGGACCTTGGTTGATCTCAAGGGATGAGCCATTATTAATCTGACAATTTAAATTTAGAACTATGGTTGATTGTGACTATGTGATTGAATTCTGAGGTGAAATAAGGCCTAGGAGATGAAACAAATTTTGTGATTGGAGAAAAATAGAGAAATATGTCTATAAATTAGATCCTACCTCAATTTTGCACAAGTTAGAGAGAGAAGAGGACTCAAATTTGAATTAGGTATGCATTAAGTGAAATTATAAAGTCCTAGAATGTAAATGTATATTGTAAATAAACTAAGGTAGATTCTAAACAATCATTAAATTGTAGAGCACACAAGTGGTTACAATTTAGAAGGTACACAAGGTATTGGGGTAGGAGCATCCACAATGTAGGAGCAATTTTGTATCACCCCCAAATAAATTTTGTTTTCCTTTCCTTTTGTGTTTTTTTTAGTTTTCATGGAGCCCACTATGATAGTTGCACTACATAAGACGTATAGAAGCTAAAAATAGCCAAAAATAGTCACACACTATTTTTAGAACTTTTTTCTGTTTGGGGTCATATCGACATTAAAACTAATCCCGAAGATTGAAATTGAAAAATAAGATGATTAGAAAAAGATTCACCTCAATATCATGTATGGTTTGAAAGATATGAATGTTTTTGTCCTGAGAAGTTTCTCCAATGAAGCTTAAAACTTAAAATTGAAGAACTTAGAGGCCCCCAAAAGGTTTTAAATCCCAAAAGGGTATATGCACAAAGATGGGGGACCAAAAAGATGCCACTTTTCTTTTTGGTCCCAAATCACGCATAGTGCATACGCACTAAAGGGCATGCGCCCTATAGGGTGCACACCCTATGGCTTGGGTTTCCCAAGCCTTAGGCTTGGGAAATCCAAAACAAAGTGCGTGCATGAAATAGGGTGCACGCGCTTTGTAAAATCCCAAAATTTTCACCCCCCATGTGCACTATGCAAAGCCACAAAAGTGTAATCCATATTTTTACATAGTGCGTGCGCGCTATGAAAAACTAGAGAGAGAGAGAGAGAGAGAGAGAGAGAGAGAGAGAGAGAGAGAGAGAGAGAGAGAGAGAGAAGTTTGATAATTTTAATTTCTTATACTTTAAGTTATATTTGTATAAATTATAAAATATAATGCTTTCAGGATCTTTGGGATAGGATCCAGCTTCATAGGAGTTAACATGCAGATTCTAGATTTGAAAAATTCCAAACTTAGCCAAATTTCAGGATTCAGTAGGGTTACCTCCCACAATCAATCATGGATTTCTAAGGTTAAACTGAAGTTGGCAAAAGGATTCCCAAAGGGTTTTAACTCATTTTATCACAAATTACTCAGTTTCGACCCCATCTCTACGAAAGACTTAGCTTAGCTCTCACCCAAATCTCTCTCTCTCTCTCTCTCTCACACACACACACACACACACACACACAAAAATCACCCTCTCCTCTCTCTCTCTCTCACATCACCCTCTCTCTCCCCCTTATCTACTCTCTCTCTCTCTCTCTCTCTCTCTCTCTCTCTCTCTCTCTCTCTCTCTCTCTCTCTCTCTCTCTCTCTCTCTCTCTCTCTCTCCCTCCCTTCTCTCTCTCTCTCACACTCTCTCTCCCTCCCTCCTCTCTTTGTGTCTCTGTGTCTGTGTCTGTCTGTCTCTGTCTCTGTCTCTCCCTTATCTGTGTGTGTGTGTGTGTGTCTCTGTGTCTCTCCCTTATCTACTCTCTCTCTTTCATTACCCTCTCTCTCTCCTCACATCACACTCTCTCTCCCCCTTCTCTCTCTCTCTCTCTCTCTCTCTCTCTCTCTCTCTCTCTCTCTCTCTCTCTCTCTCTCTCTCTCTCTCTCTCTCTCTCTATCTGTCTGTCTGTTTGTCTATCTATCTGTCTGTCTGTCTATCTGTCTATCTCTCCCTCCCTTATCTACTCTCTCTTTCATTACCCTCTCTCTATATCACCATCTCTCTCTCTCTCACTCACTCACCCTCTCTCTATATCACCATCTCTCTCTCTCTCTCTCATAAGGGTGGGAGAGAGAGAGAGAGATTTGGGTGAGAGCTAAGCTAAGTCTATCGTAGAGATGGGATCAAAACCAAGTGATTTGTGATAAAATGAGTTAAAATCCTTTGGGAATCCTTTTGCCAGCTTCAGTTTGACCTTAGAAATCCATGATGGATTGTGGCAGGTAAGCCTGCTGAAGGCTTGCTGAATCCTGAAATTTGGCTAAGTCTGGAATTTTTCAAATCTAGAATCTGCATGTTAACTCTTATGAAGCTGGAACCTATCCCAAACATCTTGAAAGCATTATATTTTATAATTTATACAAATATAACTTAAAGTATAAGAAATTAAAATTATCAAACTTATACTTAAATTTTATATTTGTATAAATTACCCCCCCTCTCTTTGTATAAACTACTCCCCTCTCTCTCTCTCTCTCGCTCACTATATAAATCCATGTCTTAAATATTGCGCATGCCCTATAGTGGGCATGCGCTATAGGGCGCACCCCATATAGGGTGTGCGCACTATGCAAATCTATGACTTTCATAGTGCGCACGCGCTATGAAAGTCATAGATTTAAATATAGGGTGTGCGCGCTTTGTAAAGCATTTGAATTTACCAATCCTAAGGCTTGGATTTGCCTTAGATATCCAACCCAAAGGCTTGGATGATTGAAATAGGCCTGAGACGTGTTTTCCAACAGAGATACAAAAAAATGACATCTTTTTTTGTGTGCTCCTCGTCAGGTTTACTTGTGGCTCAAGAATGTAAAAATCAGACGACGTGATATTGCAAATCTCTCTGTTAGCTATCTAAGCATATAATTTATTTTGAATTCTTATTATGTTAAGTTTTTCAACTCTAATTTCTTTTGTGTGTATGTCTATTTTTTTGTAAAAAACCAACATTCAATATTTTGGGCATAGATTTTGGCTCGTTCATCAAATTTTGCAACAAGTTGCATTTTTAGAAACTAGACTCCATTCTACACACTTTAAAAAAAAGAAAATTTGATTTTCGATTAGTTTTAAATGATTTCTAGGGGGAGCACATAGAAATTTCATGTTTTCAGGATGTGTGCACTTCGTAAATTCATAAAAAATTATACATTCATAAAAAAATTACCAAAAAAATCTAGGATAAACTACATGGTGTTAGCTAACTTCTCACCATAGCGATTAAATTTTTTTTAAAAAAAAGTTAACATTTTAGGGGGAGCACACTAGATGCTATGTTATGTTTTTGGACAAAAAACAAGACCACTTTTTGTGCTCCCCCTTTTTGAGGGCCTTAATCTACACCATTTTCAAAATAAGTTAGTAGTTTAGGAACTAAATTCAGAGTATTACAACTCTTGTTTTTGTTGCATCTTAAAATTTTGAGTCTAACTATCTTCAATTTCTTGTTGAAGTTTAGAGTTTGCTGATTTTAGGAAAAAGTGGCATCTTCTACCCCCTTTTTGGTCCCCCATCTTTGTGCACTTACCCAAAATATAGATCTTCAATGTATGTGCCATTCTAGATCTCTTACATATATAGAAATGAAGGAGCGTTTTGGGACATAGTTCCAAAAGTGTAGATTGTGGCCATGTCTTCTATGTTATTATAATAAGAAGGCCCATGTGGTTGTACTAAGTTATTTTGAGAATGTTGTAATGCCGTTTCATTGAATATAATTGAAAGCAAGTTTTTTCATTCATACAATTTTTCATTTATTTCTTTGGTATGTTTTGGGTGTTTGGGTAAGTAAGGGGAGTGCCCTTCATCAAATAGTATAAGAGATAGTTCCTAAGTGTGTAAGAACATAAGGTAGTTTTCACAAGGATTGTGGTTTTGGGTTTGAGAGATAAGTGAGGAAGATGCCTCCACAAAGGAACCATGGAAGAAGAATTATTGGTGTGACAGAAGAGAGTTTTAGAGCCCTCCAAAGATATGTGAAAACATTACAAGAGGAGATACACTAAGGACTTGATATTAGGGAAAGAGATGAAAGTGCAGATGAAATATGTAGAAGAAGGGAAATTTGAGGAAGAGAAAGAAGCAACCAAAAATCCTGATGAGGATAGGTTTTTGAGGACCTTTCCCAAGCTTGGAAAGAGACAAAAGATTGAAGTTTCCACATTTTCTAATAATCTTAATCTAGAAGAGTTGATCGATTGGATCAATTTTATGGAAGAGTGTTTTGACTATGAAGAAGTAGAAGATCTCGAGAGGGTCAAGTATGCAAAAATCAAGCTAAAAGGTCATGCTAAAATTGAGTGGAAAGAAGTTTAGTTAGAGAGGAATAGTGGAGGGAAGGAGAAGATAAAAAAATGGGATTGGATAGTGGACAAATTGAAGAGACAATTCATTTCTATTGACAATGAGCTTGATTTGCTGAAGAAAATGCAAGGGTTGAAGCCAATAGATTTTTTAAGGAGTATATTGAAGAGGTCTATCGAGTCATTATTATAATAAGCCATTTTGAATCTAATAAGGAGAAGGATGTGAATATTCAAGAAGAGTTGATAATGGTAAGAATGTCTACCATTGAATAAGCATATCAATTTTATTTTAAGGTAGAAGAGAAGATAAACAAGAGGTTTAAGAGAGAGAAAAATGGAAGAGGTCATGGTGGAAAGATTGGTGGATGGTCTTATGGAGGCTGAATGAAGCCTAGAAGAAGAATGACGACTCTAGTAGTAGTCATAATTATAGGGGAAATAATTCTTGTTGCCCTTACAATAAAAATAATGGAGATCAAAGAGGAAAAGGACGAGGATGAGGAATGGGAAGAAGAGGCTTTCGTGGAACGTGTTTCCAATTCAAAGGACATAGATCCCATGATTTTCCCCAACATCAAGGGAGGAAAGATAGGAGACCAAAGGACAAAGCATGATTTTCACATATAAAGGAGGGTACCAAGTCTTCACATTTTGAAGATGATAAAATACTAGTTCTTTTTACTAGGAGAGCCTTTCTCAATGATTTGAAGGAACTAGAGAAAAGAAAAAAAATGTTTCACACAAGATGCAACTATAACTATAAAGTTTGAAATGTTATTATAGATGTTGGTAGTATTGATAACCTTATTTTAGAGGAAGTGACTCATAAATTGAAGTTAGAGATGAGACATGTGAATCCCTACCAAATTTCTTTGTTGCAGAAAGAACACAAGAATGTTTAATGAATAATGTTTGGTAAAGGTCAAAATTAAAAAAATTAGGGCTTGTATGAGTGGTTAGTCATTCCTTTTGGGATAACCAACACACAAAACACATTCATGTGGCTCATGAACAAGATATTTTAATATTTTTTGAGTAATTTTGTTAAGAAGTTTGTGCAAAGTTGTAGAATATGCCAAATGGAAAAAGGAACTAAGTAGAATATAGGGTTAGATCAATCATTACCTATATCGAAGAGGTCGTAGGAGGATATTAGTGTATTGTCCTAAATTGTAAGCACCTAATTAGTGTACAATTTAAGGACTATTTTGTGCCTACCTTTGTGTGTTTTCTATAGCAAGACCTCATATGACACTTAATGGAAACCTAAATTCAGATATAGGTTCTCTCTTATTTTAATCTTTATTAAAATCAAGGTAATCCATTATTTCTAAGTGTTCTCCTCTATTTTTCCTCCAATCTAATAATTCATTTAATCACCTAGGCCCTATATCACTACTTTTGGCCTTTATGTTCTGTCTCGACCTCAAAATTAGTTTCACTTGATAATCCCGCATCTACCCTATCATCTCGATGCCCAGTCCAATTTTTGGCCCTTTTTACTAGGAACATAATGGATGAGGCATTATGTTCCTGCCTAAAGTGGCCCAAAATTGAACCAAAGCTTCATGTCAAGGTTTTGGTGGGAAATTATGTTTCGTAGTCAGTCTGTCTGAGTTTTAATCCCTGAAATATTGTGAGAGGTATATAAACATCCTATATCTCCTCATTTTGGTAATAAACCATGATCACGATTAATAAGCATTCACATTCATTTTCAAGCATTCATAATTAATTTATTAAGTGCAAGGAAGAAAATCAAGTTCAAGAGTCATCAAGCTATCTAGTCCAGGCATTCAAGATCTAGAATTCTTCTCAACCGTTCAAGGTGTTCTTCTCCATAGATATAACTTCTTTACCTAATTCAAGGCTAAGAAAATGAGTTTTCTTATATCAAGGGAGGAGATACACATTCATCTACATCCATTCAAGTCTTCTTCTCTATCTCAACCAAGCTTTGTGTTGAATTACGACATCCACTATATAAGGTTTTGTCTTTCATGATTTTCTTTTGGCTTTTTGTGTTAAGTCAAAGCTATTGCATCAACGTATTTGATTGTGTTTAAAGAAGTATTTGTGTTGCCAAGGTATGATATACTTTATTTATTAGATCTAGCCTTTTCCACAAGATAGCACACTTTCCTTTATTTCATTGCATTTCAAGGTTGATTCCTAAACATGGGTTCAACTGAGGAAATCCCCTTTATTCAACCATCTTCCCCATTTTTTTGTGTGCAGGAATAGGTTGTGGAGCCATGGGTACTTTTCCAGGTAGATCGAGAATTGTCATAGCATCCTTGAAAGTTTCATTCAAAAACCCAAGCAACAAAATGGCTTGGGCATTTTGTTCCTCTCAGAATCATCTAAAATTTGGTTGATAGATAGGTTATAATCTTTAGGTTCTAGATTAGTAGCTATAGGTATTTTGGGGATTTCGTCTGTTGAAATTTTTATCTAGGGTGACATATCTCATATCTTGATTTCAGGTTATACACACAAATCCTCCCTAATTTACATTTCTTATCTCATTATCTCTCCCCATTTTAATTGTACATGTTTATAAAAGGATCATTAGCCCATTCAACGCTTGTGATCTTCCTTATCCTATTGGGACATCTTCCCTCTGAAGGTGCAACTTTGAAAAGGATAAGTGATCTACCTCTTTGCATTGCTTCCTTTTTCCCATCATACAATTAGTAGGAAATTTGTTCTTGTTTTACCAAGAACCAAAAGAGGACATGATTTCATTTTTGTGGTGGTATATAGGTTCTTAAAGATGACACATTTTATTCCTTGTAAGAAGACCAATGATGTTGTTCATTTGGTGGAATTATTTTTCAAAGAAGTGGTGAGACAACATGGTTTACCAAAGAGCATAGTTTTAGATCGAGACACTACGTTTGATGAGTGATTTTGAAGAACTTTGTGGAATTAGTTAAAGACATATTTGAAGTTCAATTCAATGCACCATACATAGATTAATGAGCACAAAGAAGTAGCGAATAGGAGTCTGGGGAACATGTTGAGATTATTAGTAGGAGATAAGCCCAAGGGGGGGGTATAATTTTACCACAAACAAAGTTTACATACAATAATTATGTCAATATGAGTAGTAATAAATAATTATTCCAAATTGCATATGGAACTAGTCCTAGAAATGCTTCAGAGTTAAAGAAGTTGGGAGAAGGAGAAAATAATATTGCCAAAGTTGAAGATCTTGCAAAGCACTTGAAGAATTTACATGAAGAGGTGAGAAAACATATTAATAAGATGGATTTTAAATATAAGGCTAATACAAATTTGAAAAGGAGATATAAGGAACTTTAGATTAGAGATGAAGTCATGGTTCATTTGAGAAAGGAGAGATTTCCAACAGGAACATATAATAATTTCAAGATGGAGAAGTTTAGGGCATACAAAATCCTAAAGAAGCATGACTCACAAAATTCTTATGAAGTACAATTGCCAAGTGAACTTAATATTTCATCTGTGTTTAATATCTTACATTTGAAAAAGTATTATGAAGGAAGTATTAAAGATGAAATAGCAAAAGCGCAGTGGAATATTTCAAAACCTACTTCAATTGAGGAGGGGATAGATGATATATTAGATAGTCATGCGGGATGTAGAAGCATAAGAAACAAACAATATGAAGAGTTCCTAGTTAAATGCAAAGGATGACCTATTAAATATTCATCATGGGTATCAAAAGCATAGGTTGACCACCTTGTTTTTCCTATGAACACCTTAGATGTGAAAAGATCACTTCTAAAATTACCTCAGGTGTTTGATGTAGGACTTTCCATGGTGTAGGAGCAATCCTGCATCACGTAAAAAAACAAATATTGTGGTTTCCTTTTCTTTTGTGATTTTTCTTTAGTTTTCTTAGAGCCCACTATGATAGTTGCACCATATAAGACAGATAGAAGTTAAAAATAACCAAAAATTGTCACACACTATTTTCAAGACTTTTGCTCGTATGGACATGAAAACTAGTCACAAGGAGAGAAACTAAAAAATAAGATGATTGGAGAAAGAATCAACTCAATATCTTGTATGGTTTGAAAGTTATCAATGTTTTTGTCCCATGTAGTTTCTCCTATGAAGCTTAAAACTCCAAATTGATGACCTTAGAGGCCTAAAAAAAGGTTCAAAATCATGACATACATATCTTTGATGTATGTGATATTTTAGATCTCTTCACAAGCTTTCCAACATTATATTATACAAGAAAATCAGATTCTTGAGTCAAAAGTTATGACTTTCAAAAGTTGTGCCATCAAAACTCAAGTTTTGATATAAAAAAAGGAGAAAAAAATCACCTACACAAGAAATCGAACTAATGAGTTGCTCGGTGCAAAAAGAGGAAACTTCTACTTTGTAAAACATTCTAAAGGAAGTTGTTGGTGTTACATATATAGAAATGAAGGAGGGTTTCAAGACACAGTTCCAAAAGTGTAGATTGTGGCTCTCTTTTGCAGATTATATAAGAAGGCTCATGTGGTTGTAGCAAGTTGTTTCCAGAATTTTGTAATGTCATTTAATTGAAGATAATAGAAAGTAAGTATTTTTGTTCTTGTATTTTTTTGTTTATTTCTCTATTGTGTTGTGCGTGTTTGGGTAAGGGGAGTACCCTTCATTAGGAATGCTCTTTGTATTTGAGCCTTATACCTTACCTAATGTAGGAGCATCCAGGGTGTAAGAGCAATCTTGCATCACCTCAATAAAAAAGGAAAAGAAAAGGAAAAACAAAAAAAGAAGATAAGAGAAGAAAAACATAAATAATACATAAAATAAAACTAGAAAATTAAAAATAATTATTTACATGTGAAAATAATGTTATTTGCATGTGAAGCTTAATTAGGCTTAATTAGCTAAGTTAATAATCAGAAAGTTAGTTTTTGTAACCTATCATTTAATAAATTTTGTAGGATCATATTAGATGGCATTTTAGAAGATAGATAATAGCTCATTATTTAATATTTCCTTTAGGCATTTATTAATTTGTAGCATGCATTTAATTTTTGTATCAAAGGTAGTTTTAACCACCTTCTCAACTCTTGCATGTATAAGCAACACATATGAGCATTAGTAATCATCCTCAAGCATTTGTAAGCATCTTCAAGGATCTCCAAAGATGAATCCTCAAGTATCTTCAATCATTAACAATCTTTGCTTTGTGAAACATTTTTTTATCTTTGTGTCTATTTTGTTATGTGTTGAATGTGTATAGATGGATAGGTCCTTCATTGTTACCACACATTTTCATGGGGAACAACATATGTGTGTGTGTGTGGGAAAGTAGCCTATTGGTGCGGGAGATGATACATTCCATGAAGTACTTTATGTTCCATCCTTGTCAACCAATCTCATTCCATCTATCAGATTGACAGAGTGGAGCAAGTAAGAATGTTGATTTCACACTCAATTTTATGATCATTAAAGAGTTGGAAGGTAGAGAGACCATATCTACATTGAAATTGTTGATTACACATTTCACTTGTACATTTTTTCCTTGATGGTGTTGCAATTCCTTGACTAATATTCACACTTATGCATCTAGTGTGAATTATATTTTTAGCAAACATTTTCTTGCTTGAACCTTGCTATTTTTGAGACTTGTTCTACGATTTTGTTTCTTTTAGCTCTTGATTATTTAGAGTTCAATATTACTATGACTTAAATACTTTAGTTCGATAAAATAATTTTGCTCAACTTAGCTTTGTGGAATGAATATTTTATAGGGTATTGAATATTTATTTTCTGACTCTTATATTGTAGATTTGGAGGGCAAATCTGAACATACAATTTTATTCTTTGAGAATAGTTAAGCACACTTGTTGTCACATTATTATTTCTTTGGACATTTTTACTTGAGTCTTCATAGGTTTTTGGATTGGTCACAACTAATTATATTTAGACATCTTTTGTCTTCAACATGTAGACACTTGAGCAATTTTCAAAGACACCCATCATGAGCCTTCTTCTCTCATCTATTTTAATTGGAGATAATTTATTTTACATACACCACTAAATATTGTATTTCCCAAGGAGGGAAATATTGTTCTTTAGTTTTGAACACTCTTCAACATTCATATTTGTGAATTCACCTTTGACATAGGAACCACTTCTTTTTGGGGGAATCTATAGTCTCACTCTTTCTCTCCTATGAGGGATTATTGATAGTATGTTTGTGATGGATTTCAAATTTGGGGTTCTTCTTGAAACCTTCCATCTCTTGTACGTGTTTTTTTTCATGCATTATCTCTTTTGGAGAGGGATTTCTTACTACGATTCTTTCTCCTTTACTTTATTTATGAGAGATCTTTTGTGCATATGTACCTAACAAGGATTTATTTTTGGGATCCATTTCCTTCTCTAAGTTGCATGTAAGAGTGGGGGTTGTGTTGGTGTGAATCTATGGTACATTAACTAACTTGTTTACCTCCTTGTTAAGTTGAGAAAATTTTAAGCTATTTATTTTTTGTGTCGCATGTCATATAATCATGACACTTGTCATGATCTTCTGTTGTGCTATATATTCACTTTTCCTATATAAGCAAGGCATCTCATGTACATTATGTAGCATCATCATATAATTTTCACATCCTATAATTAAGCATTCATTCTTTTCTACTCTCTTGTGTAAGATTATTTCAATACAAATTCATTAGTGCATTTCAAATCCCACAACTAGCCAAATGTTTCATCAACCTAAAAAAATAGACTTCGAGGTTTTCAAACCTACTTCCTAAACTCAACACAATGATGATTATTTATTCACAAGTTGAGGCAATTGATATAAGAGGATCTAAATAATGGTTCACGCAGGAAGACAAGAACAATATAATAGTTTTTAGCAACTATTCTTACATTTCCATGGTCTACTATACACTTGAGCACCTTCTAGATTCTTTGGTAATGTCAAAATCATCCATCCATAGTATTTAATTACTTACATTCCACCAATGGTGCAAAAAAATCTACATAAAATTGGACTTGGTGATAACCATACTTCTACAAAACCTCTTACAATTTCTACCATGAATCCAAAAAGGTCTAGCACAAGTCTAGAAAACAAAATCTAATTCATAAAAAATATTATTATGTTATTCTAAGCATTACACTTCTTAAATACCAAATAGTGTAGTATTCATGCTAACTCAAGTGATGCCCTTGATGTTCTTATTTTTCCATATCATTAGCCAACTCAATGCACACCTACAAAGTGCACTACAAAATTGTTAGGAGAAGATGATTCACATGTGGAAAGGGTTTAAATTTCAAAATATTTCTTAGTCTCCATAACATCTAATCTACACATGTATATAGATATAATTTTAGATTAGTAAATAGATAGGTAGATACTAATTAGATTAGAAGATAATAATCATGCATCTTTCTCAAGAGCATTTAACATACATGACAAAAAGATGAATAAAAATAAGTTCAAGGATTGTAGGTCTATATCTCTTTGTTTGCACTACTTTAATTATCTCACATAGCTTTCACATATATATATGATTTCATCTAGATCCTCAACTAGAGAGTTGTCTACTAGGTTCCTCCTAGGTTTTGAATCAACATGTGATGAAAGGTGTTTCCCATGCTTTTATCAAATCTTCTCCTATTCTCAATATTGAGTATATCTTCCATTTCAATGTTCTTTGCAAAAAGAGAAGTAAAAAACAAAACAAAACTATTTAAAGTAGACTCCATACTAATAGCTGCATCCAATTGTCACCACCCATGTTCAATTACATCCTACCATTGACACGTGGTTTTCTTTCTCTAGTACAAAATGCTATATATTGATAAACATTACTACCCATTCGATGTATTGTACTACTAATGATCATAACAAAATTGATCCATATGATGAGAGCTAAATCTATTCCCACATTATTGCCAATTTCATTATGAGTGATCTATGTGTATCCATATAGCTCAACTTCACAATATATCAAGGTTGTCCCTTATATAACATGCCATTTTCTTGTGTAGATATATATATTTAGTCAATTGATGATTTGTTTTATAAAACTAATATAACTCATGTAGAGATTACAATTATAAAGTAGTTATATGTGAAAGGTTTATTATTTCATTATTATCTAAGATACATGTCAACATTTCAATAATTTTAGAAAGTTGTCTCTCATAGTTAATATTATATATTCAATTTGAGAATTGAGTTGAACATTCATGTTTTCAATAGTGATAAAAATGAGATAAAAAAAGGTCTAGGTCCTTGAACAAAAGAACAACCAACTAGTAAATGAAATATTTGTACTATGAGATATGGGACAAATCGAAAAAACCAACTAGACGAGTCAAATGGTTAATACATTTGCAGCCCAATTGCAACATGCAACTTTGACCATAAAGAAACATGGACCCCTAGGACACCATTTACCTAATAACAAAATTGAATTTGTTTGGTCCCACGTGGATACCTCAAGGATGATAATGTGATATAAATTTAAGAAGGGCATTTTTTAAATCTTTGTACAACATTCCAAGAGATATTATCATTCATCCATAGAACAAAGAGATGTGAAGGGGAATTCTTTATCAAAGGCTCATCAGTTGACACCAATAGAACAATAGAACATGGTAAGGTGTACAAACCAAGGGATGAAGCGCCTCTCCATGAGTTGGTTAATCCTAAATCAAAGTTAAAGGAACCACAAGTTGAATGATTAGGGAAATGGGTCGTTGGGACTCTCGAATAAGAGTTGATTGATCAATAGGACTAAGACATGTCAATGGCACACTAAGCGCTTGAGAACCAAAATTCTGAGAAGGGTTGTCATCTTGAGAGGACCCCATCATCCATAGAGTTTGAGGCATGAATAACCAAATGATTGTCATTGGCACTTTCCTCCAAGTTGGAGTGCATTCTTGTAATCAGGAAATGGACAATTCGCTGCTACATATCTCATGATAAATCATAATTTGCATCTAAAAGGGAGACCCTCATAATCAACTGATTGAAGCATGAATAAACTTGAAAGTATCAATATCCACAAAAAAAAAACCAAACAAATTAATATTAAACGTACACAACCATTATAGTAATCGATCTGTCTATTCATTTTAGAATGGTGTTCGTAGTTACAGACAAATGCAACACATTGAAACAATCTACAACTGAATTGTCAGTGAAACATTCACGGTACAAATTAAGAGCCGGCCAGCTGGTTTTATTTGATGTTGTATCCAAAGAAGTCATATAAATTCAATTCTAACCCAAATCAGATAATTTCTGTAAATAAATTCAATTGGCATTGGCTTTATCAATGAATTGAACCTTATCTGATATTCTTGATGAAGAGTAAAGCTTCACAATGATCGATATAATCGAGAGTAAACATAGATAGACTCTCTGTGTCTTGAAAACTTAAGCAAACCAATGTAGGTGAATTGCTCCAATACATTTTCAAATTTGCCTAATACATTTGTTAATTTGTCTGCATTTCTGGGTAGCACAATACAAAGGTAATATTGCCATTACAATGGTTTTCGCAGGAGAGGTGGATATTGTTATACCCACCACCAGAAATCTGGACTTTCTGGAAAAATGGAGACCATTTTTTCAACCATACCATCTTATCATAATTCAGGATGGTGACCCACACAAGACAGTGAAGGTGCCCAATGGCTTTGATTATGAACTCTTCAACCGCTCTGACATTGCTGGATTATTGGGCTCCAAGGCTTCTTGTATTTCCTTTAAGGACACTGCCTCTCGCTGCTTTGGTTACCTCCTCTCCAAGAAGAAATATATCTACACCATTGTTGATGATTGCTTTGTAAGTATGAAATTGCAATTTGAAATTTATCTTTAATTGTAGTTGAAATTTTATCTTTCATCATTGAATTAATTGGGGTTTAAGAGTAGCTCAATATGATTAAAATTTATTTTTGATCATTGAATTAAATAATTTAAAAGTAGTTCAGCCTTATGATATTGTTGTCAGTATTGAATTTTGTAATTTTGGAATCAAATTTATTAATCTATTTTTCATAATAATAAAGGGAACATGTGATACTCATTGAAAATGGGTGATATTCAGAGGGATGAAGAATTGGACTTTCTGAGGAAATCACCCATCTTAGTACTATTCCAACTTAAGCAAGCTTAATCATAGAGTTTTTCTCATGGTTAAGTCCACTTAACTTATTACCCAATTTGCAAAACCTTGGACTTTATGCAAAATTCATTATAGAGCCCCTTTAGCTCATCAATTGATGAGTAGCAGATATTATCCACACTAAATCAGATTAAGATATTGCTATCAGAATTTAACTGTGTAATTGAGTCAAACTCGTTAGTCTGTGTTTCATGAATAGGGGTTCACAAGAATCCATCTCTCATAAGAATGAATAGAAGAAATGACACTCATTACATCTAGATGATATATAGCTTAATATCGATTGATATTTTTATTCAAAACTTATATTCTTTAAATTTTCTGCTGCTTGGATGTTTTTTTTCTTCTGATAATTAAGAAGCCAAAGCCTAGAATTTGTATTAACTATAATATAAAATAAGTTACATAAAGTTTCATTATCCCTCCTGAAAGTTGCTATCTAAACTATGGAACCTTAATGTAAATCAAAATGGAGCCCTATTGCTCCTATCAACAGCTTAGAGAAGACAAATAGATAGAGGCTGTTTCTGCCAGCCTATGAGATATCTCTAAAACTAAACTTAATCAAGAACCTTGTTTGCCAAAAAGGGTCAAAGAATCAAACAAGTGGGCTTATCTGTTGGAGGGGCGCTTGCATCCTCTTGGTCAGCTTCTTGCTCCTCTTCAGCTTCCTATTCGTCCTCTGCCCTACCTCTTCATCAGCCTCTGCCTCAACTTCCTCTTCAGCCTCTGTCTCTTCACTTTCCTCCTACTGCTTGGATTTCATAACCAGGGAAGATACTAAACCAGATTTTGCCATTCTGCTCATCATGTCAACTTGATGTTTTGTATTCTAAAATTTTAAATGCAAACCCCTCATTTGTTTGATTGGTACTGCCTTATTTTTTAATTTAAATAGTTAATTTTCAGTGGTTTCTGGTGATACCTTTTTGTGGGCTGTTACATGCATGTGTTTTTTTTTTCAAAATTCTTTCATATCTTTTGCTAAAGGATTTATAGTTCAGAACTGATATTATTTTTTTTTGGATTAGATTGTGTGAAAATTGTTTTGTATTAATGATTTCAATCACATTTTGTAATTCATCATCAGACTAAAAACGAACTAAAAAACATAAAACTCTAACAGCTTATTATTTCTAATTTTTTTTTTATATATTTAATCCTGCTTCATATTTCTGGACTTTCTATGAGATCAGCTTCAAAAGATGAATAGGGGCTATAGTCCCCTGGATGGGATCTCATTCATAGGCAGTTCAGTGCACATGCCTCTGATTCTCAATTTCTCCCAACTTCAAAGTAATCAGATATTCTTATTTGTTCATTATATAATATTTTCCTATCTGTATGCTACAATTTGTAGGCCTTGAGAGCTTATCAAGAGGACCTTATCTGGCAATAAACTGTGATTTGTTTGTGTAGTACAGACTATAAGATATTATACCCATTTTTTCTGTGTTAATGCATCAGAATTAGAATCCAATTAACTTAACTGCATCAGATTGTATTTGTGTTTGTAGATGGCCCAGGACACGACAGGAAAGTACATAAATGTAGTGGAACAACACTTACAAAATCTGACCACGCCTTCTACACCATATTTCTTCAATACCCTTTATGATCCATACCGTGAAGGCAGTGATTTTGTTCGTGGGTATCCCTTCAGCCTGAGGAAAGGCGTGCCCACTGCCATTTCACATGGACTGTGGCTTAACTTTCCTGACTACGACGCACCCACACAGCTTGTCAAACCATTGGAGAAGAATACCAGGTATACAGATGATAAAATTACATATAGATCAATGTTTCATTTAGTGTTTCTTTCAACTGTTAATTGTAAGTCACATAACTTTCATTTAGTGTTTCTAAACTACTTTCTTTCAACTGTTAATTGCAGTTCACATAACTAGGGTTTCTGTGTTTTAATCTTATGTGGTGGTTGCTTTTCCTGTATAAGATTTTGGAGTCTTTTTAAAACTCTCTTCCAATTCATAATAAAAACCGTTTAGATTAATGTATTAGATCAATATTGACTACATTAATATTTGACAAGAAAACTGAACAGATGGCATAAATTGCTGGCTAACCTGTGGTTTGTAGGAAGAGCTTATCTTTGCTCTGTGTTCAATATCTTGTTTGCATAAAGAAAGTTCAACTTGTCCATTGAAAAAAACGGTTTAGTGACTAGCTCATAAACAACACAATTCTATAATTAAATTAAGTTCATAAACAACACAATTCTATAATCAAGTTGAGTCCACAAGAGCTTATCTTTGTGCTGTGTTCAATATCTTGTTTGCATAAAGAAAGTTCAACCTGTCCATTGAAGAAAATGGTTTAGTGACTAGCCCATAAACAACACAATTTTATAAATAAGTTTAGTTCATAAACAACACAATTCTATAATCAAGTTTAGTCCACAAGAGCTTATCTTTGCGCTGTGTTCAATATCTTATTTACATAAAGAAAGTTCAACCTGTCCATTGAAGAAAATGGTTTAGTCCATAAACAACACAATTCTCAAGTTTAGTTCATAAACAACACAATTCTATAATCAAATCAAATTTAGTTCATAAACAACACAATTCTATAATCAAATTTAGTCCACAAACAACACAATTCTATATTCAAACATTCGGTAAAATTGTAATTTGAAGTTTTTTATTGGGTTTGTTACATTTAATCCACTTTCCAACCTTGAAAAGCTTCCAGCTTAGTTCAAATTTCTATATTTGAAACTAATATTGAATTCGTGTATCAAATGTATTTTGATTTTCAGATATGTGGATGCTGTTCTGACAATTCCCAAGGGGTCACTCTTTCCCATGTCTGGACTGAACCTTGCCTTTAACAGAGAATTGATTGGCCCTGCGATGTACTTTGGGCTTATGGGAGAAGGCCAGCCTATATCTCGTTATGATGACGTGTGGGCAGGCTGGTGCTCCAAGGTATACCTTATGGATTGCCTTCAAATCTTATATTAAGATTATGATTTTATTATTTATTAATGTTATAGTGCTACTTCTATTTCCAACTGGATGAAAAGGTAAGTTGTGGGGTTCAATCAATAATTTAGGTTATTGTGTCTAAGCATATGATTAGTTTGTCATTATTAGTTTTGGATTAGATTAGATGGGAAATAAGGGCTTTTATATAATTAGTTTGTAATTTTTGAATCAGATTGAATGGGAAATAAGAGTTAGGTCATTGCGTATAATCATACGATTAGTTTGTCATTACTGGTTTTGGATTAGATTAAATGGAAAATAAGGGCTTTTATATAATTACTTTGTCATTTCTAGATCAGATTGAATGAGAAATAAGGGTTAGGTCATTGCGTATAAGCATACAATTAGTTTGTCATTACTGGTTTTAGATTTGATTAAATGGGAAATAAGGGCTTTTATATAATTAGTTTGTCATTTTTGGATCAGATTGAATGGGAAATAAGGGTTAGGTCATTGCATATAAGCATATGATTAGTTTGTTATTACTGGTTTTGGATTTGATTAAATGGGAAATAAGGGCTTTTATATAATTAGTTTGTCATTTTTGGATCAGATTGAATTGGAAATTAGGTTAGGTCATTGTGTATAAGCATATGATTAGTTTGTTGTTACTGGTTTTGGATTAGATTAAATGGGAAATAAGGGCTTTTATATAATTAGTTTGTCATTTTTGGATCAGATTGAATGGAAAATAAGGGTTAGGTCATTGCGTATAAGCATGTGATTAGTTTGTCATTACTGGTTTTGGATTAAGATTAAATAGGAATTAAGGACTTTTATATAATTAGTTTGTCATTTTTGGATCAGATTGAATGGGAAATAAGGGTAAGAAAACAGTAGTGACAAATTAGTTTTTCAGTATTATACTTGATATTAAAAACATATAATAAGGGTGTTGACATTATCACAAAATAAGTACTACACAATTTATTTAGTTCAGCATGGCATCAATCAGCTTATACAAGTCTTAATATCAAAAACAATATTGAAAATATATAATTAGCAGCATATCATAGATCTTAAATGAAAAAAAAACCAGCACAACAAAGGGCTAGCCAAAGAGTTGGCCCCAATCTTCAGTAAGGAACTTCCCTTCCTTGTCCCCATCTTTTTCAAGCTCTTATCCTGCAGCAAACAAGAATTGTAGCTGATCTGTGCATAACTTTTGAGCTGAATTTAGAAACACTCTGTTATTTAGTTCTCTAATCAGTATTGTTTTCACTCTCAACATAATTTAGTTAGTAAATTATTCTTTAAAAAAATTAGTTTATCTCTGTACTAACATTGTTCTTGGAATGATCTTGTAAAGTATTATTTTAAGTTTTTTTTTCTTTGTACAAGATTTTGGGACCTTTCAAAATCTATTTTTACCTTATTAAAAACACTATTCTTGGAATGATCTCTAATTATTTCATAACTCCATTTTAATTTAATTCTTGCTAAATTAGTTGTTGAGGTGATTTTTCTAAGGTTTTAAAGTAAGCTGAATGTCTTAATGTCTTAATGCAGGTCATTTGTGACCACCTGGGATATGGAGTTAAGACAGGTCTCCCATATGTATGGAATAGCAAACCCAGCAGTGCCTTTGTAACACTGAAGAAGGAGACTAATGGCATCTTATGGCAAGAAGAGATAGTACCCTTCTTTCAGTCAGTCAAGCTCTCTAGAGATGCCAACACTGTTGAACAATGTTATCTTGATTTGGCTAAACAGGTTAAGGATAAACTCAGTCTGATAGACCCTTACTTTAATAGGTTGGGAGAAGCCATGGTCACATGGATTGAGGCATGGAGACAGTTCAATCCTAATCCTAGTTCCAGCATGTCAAAGGATTGCAGTGGAAAATTTATTAAAACAGTCCCAGCAGCATCTACTGTGCAAGTTTGCAGTACGGAGAAAACAAAATTGATGCATGATAATTATGATGAAGAGTAAAATACCCATATAAAAACAAGAGGTAAATGCCAGTAACTGCTACTGTTTATCATAGGCAATATATGATTTGCATAGATGATGTCAATTGCAGTAAACCAATTTAAACCAATTGCATTTGTTTTAGGTGTTGTCTTTGTGACAATGTTGGCAGCTTAGAACAATTTTATTAGAAGTTGGTCAATTGTTTTAACATTAGATGATCCTTTTTTTTTTCATATTTAATATATTTACTTTTTGAAAATTTTAATTATAAATCAAGTTTTCATGGATTTCATTTTTTATTGGTTTCGTTTTTACTTAAAGATAAATGTCATGCATTGATAGAAGAGAACTTTTGTATTCTATACTGGTCTGTATTTATTTAGTGGTGGATTGCATGAATGAAAATTTTTAATAATGTCTACGAGGTCGAAACTATCTATGAGACCTAAGAATAGCACACACCACAGCTTTGTACAATTTGTAAGCTCCTCTTTAGATCTACCTTTCGATAGTGACTGGTCTGCCAAATGAACTGCTTGGATTGGGCTTGAGCTTGAATTAAGAAAAATGACTCTCATCTTTGGTATGCTTCATATCTTAGGTATGTTTCATATTGAGGTACATGACAAAATGCATATATTATTATAGTCATAATATAGGTTAAGTAGAAGACATTGATCTACTTGTGAAAATAAGAATATTTAAATTAGAAAGCTTTGAATACTAGTGAAGATGTCTACAAGGAGATGCAAATCTTCTTGTTTCATATTGGTTAAGGTATGATTGTCTATTGAGCTAGATTATGAAATTAGAAAGTTAGGGAAACAAACTTTCTTTGGTAGTCTATGAATAGAATTGGCCTTCTGGCTTGGGTTTAAAAGTAATAGTTGGTATGTTGATTGTTCTAAGTTTTTAGATGATTTAAATAATAAATAATTTAGGGATTTTTAATCTTTTGTCTTGGTCTTTAGGTGATGGTTTATAAAATACATTTTTATAAAGAATATCAACATCTAATAAATGTATATGGTACCCTTTTACATGATTGCATTTGATTTTGTGCTCAAGACCTATGATTGGTTTATATGTCTGGTTGTGTGTTGATACTTGTGAAGATTTGTTTCTAGATTATTCATGATGTTTGTTTTAGTTTACTTATGATGACATAGATGCTTTATGATGTGGACACTTTGAGGTTATGAGTGTAGTGCATATGCATTTCTTGTGATATATGATGACACTTGATCTTATGTATATTTTGATGATATGGGATTAGTGCTTATGTTTTCTTTATGATTTACGAATGTAATTACCCTACTGATGTTTCATTTACAACTATGTGTATGTTATTACTTTATATTGATCATGTTTGACGTGTTTGTATGATGAAGGACGAAGTCATGTCACTCACTTGTGAGGCCTACACAATATCTCATTTTCCCTTTATTGTTTGCTACTGTTTGTCATGATATTTGTATATGTATATGTTTCATCTTTGTGATGTAGACTTGCATGTACCAGACATCGACTCCATGGAAGTAGATGATGGAGATAGCATTAAGGCCCGATTTGTCTAACTTAGCCAACCATCATTCCACGTCGAGATGATTAAGCCTTGTGTTACCCATTCAGTTTATTGGGTAGACAACTCTGGATTTCCTTGACCCTTCAGTTTGTGGTTGGCTTGAAATTGCACTTGATCATAATGTTTCTTGGTCATGTGCATTTTTTTACGTCTTATCGTAATATGATGGATAATTAATTAGATTTAGTTAATTATTTAACTTGTCTTAACACAATAGAATTAATAATGATTAAAATATAATTATTAAGATAACATTAATTATCACTTAATTAATTTAATTTTATTAAAAGAGGAAATCCATTGTTATTAAGCTTTATATACCTATTCTATATTAAATGATGAATCTAATAAACAATAAGATGTCGATTATCTTTTTGTGCAATTTTTATGCTTTATAAAATATATTTTTTAAAATAGTTAATTTATGCTATTGCCTTTTTCTTTCTTGTGCATGACTCTTGGTTGGTTTTGGGAAAAAGAAGAGTTTAGTTTATTTCTACGTTTTTTTATAGAGTCTTGATTTTCATTTTAGAAAAAAAAAAAGAGCAACTGGGGGATTGTGGTATTAGATTTGTGAAGCATTGAAATTGGATGGTTGTTGAATTCAATTTTGGAGGCACTAGCTTGTGGATTTAGCTTAATTGATTTAAGAGGACATTAGATTGGATCTGGTGATTTCACATTTTGAATTTCTTCTCTAATTTCGTTCACAAATTTTAAGGTATGAAACTTAAAATTTTTACATTAATATACTAAACACATAATAAATTTACATTATTTCTCTAAGATAGTCAGTCAATTCTTAAGTTTAATTGTGTTTTCCTTATTGTGTTGAGTTGTAGGTCACCATCAATGGTGACATGGCCATTCTATTTCAGTTATGTCTGCATGTGATATATGTTTGTGTTGTGAACCGATGTTCATCCTTATGGTTTATATTAGGATGGTCATTGTTAAAACCATTCCTTTCATTCTCTCTCATGGGAAAAACATGCTTATTTTTTTTAGTTATGTGTGGGTTCATGGAAACTATTCTTGTATTGGGGGTTATACATCTGTAATGAAACCATATCTTTTACCCTTGTTTTCTATTTGTATACAACCTATGCATGGTGGTAAGAACCCATTTTTCTTGGTTTTGATGTCTTGGATGTGTGGCTGCTCAGGATTAAATTGGGAAAAAATTGAAATCTAATTTTTCAAATTTTACTATGTTTTAGTAAACTGCATTTTTAAGGGTCTTCGGCGTATTTCTGGGCTAAAATGGTGCGTGGAAATGCCAACTAAAAGTTGTCATTTCTAAATTTTGACTCTAGCTCTTTTGAATACATTTCCAACGCATCAAACAGTTCGCAAATCGGAGCTAGGACTAGAAAGTTATGCCTTCTCCAAGTAGACCTAATTTTTATATATAGTTTTTTTGATAATTTTTTATAGTTTGAATAGTTTATTTGTAATAAATATTATGATGGCTCTTCATTTCATTTCCAAGGGATTTTGATGACCCTTGGGATCCATCAGACTTGCATAAACTCAAATATTCGAATAGAATGGATAAGTTTTTGGTTTTGCAATCTGGTTCTCAATTTTCGTATTGAATTCTACAATACTGCAGGTATCACACCAAGTATTGTAATCTAGTTTCATAAATCAGATCAGTGGTATCAGAGCGGGAATGCTTCTTTATGCCAATTTACACAAGGTCTTCCTACCAAAGATTAGGATTGGATACACAAGATTTGTCAAAATACCCACCTTTGAGACGCACACGATTGAAGATGTTAGACGATGATGCTAAGAAGTTGGTCGAGGAAGCTTTAAATAAGCAACGAGAGGAGATGATGAGTTAATTTTCACGCCTCCTAAAGAATAAAAAACCCTCTGAATTAGAAACATCATTTTGTGGAAATACCCCTTTCAAAGTGCAGGTCAATTTTGACATCCCAAATTTTGAAGGAAAGGTTGATTCTGAAGCTGTTGATAACTGGTTATCAAAGTTGGATAGATATTTTTCTGTAAATAATTTCTCAAATGTAGAAAAGATAACATTTGCTCTACTTAAAGCTGAAACCCATGTGAAATTAGCATGGGAAACCAAAGTCACAAATAAAGAACGAGAATCATTTGTTGAAGATGGTTTTGAAATTTCTCTTGATAAGAAGCCCACATGGGGAGAATTTGTGGAATACATAAAAGAAGCTTACCTTCCAGAGGATATATATGAACAAAAATACATAGAGTGGCAGCTTCTTCGACAAAAGAGGGATCAATCTGTTCAAGATTAAATATAATACATTCCATTCACTTTCAGCAAAACTCAGTATTGAGGATTCAGAGAAGCATCGAATTTTGAAATATCGGAGTGCACTTCATAGGTATATTCAAACAGAGATGGAATTTTTGAATATTGAGACATTGGCAACTGCCTATAAATATGCTATAGAAATTGAAGATAAATTCAAGCAGAAAGGGAAGAGGGACTACTTTGCAAACAACAAGCCAAAGGTTGAAGGTGGCAACAAATTTGTAGGAAAATAGGTGACCAAGGAACCTCATTCAAATTCATCCAAGAACACATGGTGGTCTACTAAAAAGACACAAGCAGACACATGCATGTGGTGTGAGATGCATAAGTCCCCAACCCATAACACAAAGGATTGTCGAAGTATTAAAAATTTGATGACAGAGATACGAGGAGAGGAAGCTGAAGCTGAATCGTCACCAGTAAATAATTCTAAGAAAGAGGAGAATGATTCCATCATAGAAGCAAACCCATATGCCATAGTTGGAACTGCTAAAGTATTGCCCTGTGAAGATGAAGAGAGACTTTTTCATTCACAGATGTGGGTTGATGGAAAGCCTCTGCATTTTATTGTTGACAGTGGGAGTCAAAAGAATTTGATCTCTAGGGAGATAGTCAAAAGATTAAATCTGAAAGTGACAAGACACCCACAACCATACTCTATGGGATGGGTAAATGAGGGACAAGATATTCAAGTAAATCAACAGTGTCATTTGCCATATTCAATCAATCCTTTCAAGGATGAAGTGATATGTGATGTAGCACCATTGGATGTATGTGATGTCTTGCTGGGGCAGCCATACATGTATTAGAGGCATGGGGTGTATGAGTCTAGGCCACATAGTGTTACAATCAAGCTTGGTGGGAAGAGGTATCGAATACCAAAGGTATGTCCAACACAAACTGCTTCTTTAATTAGTGCTAAACAATGTAAATGCTTGATTGCTCAAATTGGAGCTTTTGTTCTACTCATGATTCACCATGAACAAACAAAGTCAGTTGTTCTTAATACACATGCTAAGGTAACAGAAAATCAACAAAATCAGATGGATAAAATTTTGAAAGAATATCATAGTGTGTTTAAACCACCAGTGGGAGTACCAACACACTGTCAAGTGAAGCACTCTATTGATTTAATCCTAGGCACACCGCTACCACATGAGCCAATATATAGGAGGTCAGTTTTGGAAAATGATTAGATTAAGAGAAAAATTCAGGAGTTGATTCAGAAAGGACACATTCGTCCAAGTGCTTCACCTTGTGGAAGTCCAATTGTCCTTGCTAAAAAGAAAGATGGGACATGGAGGCTTTGTATTGATTATAGAGCATTAAACAAAATCTCTGTTAAAAATAGATATCCAATCCCTCAAATTGATGATTTGCTGGACAACTTAGGGGGGCTAATTTCTTTACAAAAATTGACTTAAGTCTGGATACCACCAAGTACCAATTGATCCAACATATGTGTGGAAGACTGCATTTAAATCTAAGGAAGGTTTGCTTGAATGGTTGGTCATGCCTTTTGGCCTAACAAATGCCCCAACCACATTTATGAGATTGATGAATGATGTGCTTAGACCATTCATTGATTCTTTTGTGGTTGTTTATTTGGATGACATACTCATCTTTAGTACAACTTGGTCTGAGCATTTGCAGCATGTTGAACAAGTTCTTTCAACTCTGCAAAAACACAAACTTTATGCCAACATTGAGAAGTGTTCTTTTGGTATGTAGAGTATTCAATACTTAGGGTATATCATTGATACTAAGGGAGTTCATGTTTATTCAGCAAAGATTCAAATAATCTGAGATTGGCCATCCCCTAAAAATTTCATAGAGCTTTGCAGCTTCTTGGGCTTAGCCAACTTCTATCGCAAATTTGTGTTTGGTTTCTCACACATATCATGGCCTCTTAATCAATCAGTAAGGGGTGGAGCACAAGCAAAGTTTCAGTGGACAGAGGCAAAGCAACAAGAATTTGAGGAGTTAAAGAAAAGACTATGTTCAGCACTAGTATTGGTCCTTCCAGATCTACACCAAGCATTTGAGATAGAAACAGATGCATCCTATTATGCTCTTGGTGCGGTACTCATGCAACATGAGCATCATGTTGCCTATCATAGTGAAACTTTTTCTGATATAGTACGTAGGTACCCCACCTATGATAAGGAGTTGTATGCCATTGCTCAGGCCTGCAGACAATGGAAACACTATATACTGGGAAAGGAAACTGTTATACATACAGACCATAAACCACTTCAATTCTTACAAACACAAGGGAAGCTGTAGAATGACAGACATCAATGGTGGTCAGCCTATCTACAACAATTTCACCTCAATCATCATAAAAAAGGAAGCAGTAACAAGGTGGCAGATTGTTTGAGTAGGCCTCCAATTGCAGGTTTGACAATGGTGTTAGATTCATGTGGTCATCAATCATCAACTTGGGAACAACTATATGGTACTGAACCTGATTTTGCTAACATTTATGGTAATTTGGTAGAAGGAAAGTCTGTCCCTGATTTTCACTTGCAGGATGGGTTGCTTTGCCATAACGATCACATATGTGTACCCACTGAGGAACGGAAGAAAATGATATGGGAAGCTCACTATAGTCGTGTTGCAAGACATTTTGGTATTGGTAAGACTACTGCTATCCTTCAAAAGTATTTCTGTTGGCCAAAAATGAAGTAGGATATCATTTCACATATACAAGCTTGTGCAACCTGTGCAATTGCAAAGCCAACAAACCGTAAGTTGGGTCTATACTTACCATTACCTATTCCTGATAAGCCATGGAAATCTGTTTCAATGGATTTTATGTCTGGGCTTCCAACTACCAGGCGTGGGCATGAT
This sequence comes from Chamaecyparis obtusa, assembly GCA_027943335.1. Lineage (NCBI taxonomy): Eukaryota > Viridiplantae > Streptophyta > Pinopsida > Cupressales > Cupressaceae > Chamaecyparis > Chamaecyparis obtusa. The sequence continues at coordinate 139,968 of BSBK01007091.1, read as the reverse complement.
TGTGTATATGTTGTGGTAGATAGGTTTTCTAAAATGGCTATCATGGTGGCATGTAAAAAGATGATTTCTGTAGAAGATACCGCCAAGCTATTTTTTGAACATGTTTGGGTTCATTTTGGTTTGCCAAAAACCATTATTTCTGATAGGGATAGTGTATGCACCCAAAAATGGTCACCTAGACTTTGGGCCCCATTTATTTGATTTATCAATCTTGAATCAGTTTTATCAATAATCAATATTTTCAACATTATCAATTTCTTGATCAAATCTTAGTTTCGATCATATATTGGATTTTTATCCTTGGATTAACCATTTTATCCTAAGCTTTTATTTACTTAAAAGGAATATTTCCTCCCCTTTTATTTAATTAAAAAGCCCCACCTTTTCCTCTTATCCTAAGTTTCACAAATAAAGCATCATTCTTATTTTATAAAAAGAGAAAAAGTACTTTTTGTCTCATATGGATACTAAAGTCAACTCCTATTTTCCTATTGGAGGATATTTGTGCACAAGGATCAAGCTTCCATTTTTCTCCATCATTGATTAAGTCTTTTGCCTCTTAATCTCAATGGTCCATTCCTTCTCATTTCTTATAAAAGGAGAGCTCTCTCCTTCATTTGCATATCGATCTCTTTCATGCTATTGTTATGCTGCAGGTTTTCTAGGTACATTTGGAGCTTTTGGAGATCATTGCTACATCAAGCTCTTCTTAGATTTGCTCATTACTTCATAGTTTAGGCTTCATTTCTTGCATTATCATAGCATCCATAGCTTCACTTCATAGCTTAGTTTCTCTTATGCAATAGATAATCTCACTTAGCTTAATTAGGAAGGTTGTAATCCTTTGTATTTCCTTTCAATAGCTTAAATTGCACTTTCATTTTCATAGACTAGCTTGCATCCTCATTCTTAGCTTACTTGCATTGCATTTCCATTTGGATTCATTGGAGATATTGGCACTCTTGCCCTTGTCTTCAACCTTGAATCTCTCATTGTGTGGTTGACTAGCAAGGTCATTAGCTTCATAGCTCTAGCTAAGAGCAACTCTACATCTTGCAACTCCATACATAGAGAGCTATGGATCAATTTTTGAGGCCTCATTCTTGAGTGTCTTTGATTGTAAGGATCCATAGAAGTGCACTAATTTTGTGTGTACATTTTTGGCACCCACCGTGGAGCAAGACATTGGCTTTGTCCCTTCATTTTCTGCATTTTCGTCAATTTTTGCTAATTTTTCATCAATTTTTAGCGCTATTTTTCTGTCTCTGGTTTTTTTATCTCAGAGTGTCGTGCGACATTTTTCCAGTGTCGTGCGATAGTTCTCTGTATAGAGGTGCGACACTTTACTAGTTAAAAGTGTCACCCCCCTTTGATAGAAAGAGTCGCACTATTTGAGGAGTTTTGTCACCTACAGTAGGGTGAACTGTCGCACATGAAAGTTTTGTCGCCCCCGTATACAAAGAAGTGGCACATGACAGTTCTGGTGACTGTACTGTCACCTGTACCTGACAGTGAGTTTTTTTAGCCCTTTTAGCCGAGTTTAGGTTGATTTATTTGTTAGTTTGATTTGTTGTGGCTAAATAGATTGCATTTCCAGATTTTAGTTGGTTTACTTGCTTTCATAGGCACATCTCTTTTGAGTTAATAAAAGGACATATATTTGCTTTTGATAGTTTGTAAATGCTCTTTGGTTTCCAATATCAAACATCTCATTTGAGTGATTGAGGGCATGGATTCATTCCTTGTTTGGATAGGGGGTTAAATGCACCACTTTATGGACTCACTCTATGTTTACTTGGAAAGTTAAATATTCCATTGTTCAACCCTTTCTCATTTGTGAGTAGTGTTGATAAGCAACTTTAGATTACTTTTGATTGAGCTTGTTAGCTAGATTGAGTGTTGGACTCGCTTATTTCTAATCGCCCCTCATTACCGCCCTTTGGATGCAAGGTCAACATTCATACATAGGGGAGGGGTCTACTTGAAAAGAGCATTAAGTGTTCCACAAAGTTTTTCCCTTTTATGCTTTCTTGATCTCATTAGTTTTCTTAAGTGTGGACTCACTTTGAGTTGGCATGAAGAGTTAAATGTTCCACTTTTGGGCTCACTTTGAGTTGATGTGAGGAGTTAAATGTTCCACTTTTGGACTCACTTTGGGTTGGTGTGAAGAGTTAAATGTTCCACTTTTGGACTCACTTTGAGTTGGTATGAAGAGTTAAATGTTCCACTTTTGGACTCACTTTGGGTTGGTGTGAAGAGTTAAATGTTCCACTTTTGGACTCACTTTGAGTTTGTGTGAAGGGTTAAGTGTTCCACTTTTTGGACTCACTTCACATTTTCTTGAAGTGTTAAATGTTCCACTTTTGGACTCGCTTCACATTCTCTTGAAGGGTTAAATGTTCCACTTTTGGACTCGCTTCATATTTTCTTGAAGGGTTAAGTGTTCCACTTTTGGACTCGCTTCACATTATCTTAAAGGGTTAAATGTTCCACTTTTGGACTCGCTTCGCATTCACTTGAAGGGTTAAGTGTCCCACTTTTGGACTCGCTTCACGTTTACTTGAAGAGTTAAGTGTTCCACCTTTAGTGCTTTAAATACTTGTTGATAGTGGATTGCTTGGAGCTAGTTGGATTTTAGGATTGTTCTAACCATTGTGGAGCTAACAAGTTGTGCTTTTAGGTGCTCTCCTTGCTCAAAAATTTTCCAAAGAAAAAAAAAATGCATGTCAAAGAGGGCTACTAATGGTTTTTGCAGGGCTGCCCTAAGCATAAAAACCAAACCAAGTGCTTGTTTGATTGTTTTCTTTATTGAGTGTGGCATATACTACTTGTTTCATTTCATAGACACTTAATACCTTGTTGTAAGAATTTTAAGGTGGTAGGAGAGTATGCTCTTCACCCTTGTGATGAAATAGAAATCTTGACCCATCTTGGGATTTTGAAAGCAAGCTAGGGGGTAATTGAATTTGCTTGGTGTGTTTGAGAGAAGTTTTTGAGATAAGGGATTATACTCTTCACCCTTGTGGTGAACCAAAAACCTTGAACCTCAAAAATCATCCACTCTTTGTTTAGTATAGGAATCCTTTAGTGGGCCTTCTCTTGAGCAATCAAGAGGAATGACCCAAGTGGGGACAAGCCTTTTGCCAGCTATTCCGACTCACTATAATCTCAAGGCTATTGAGGACACAAAACCTTGGTAGACATAACACTTGTCTTCTCTTGATGTGAGTAACTCATGGGATTGTGACCATGGGGAAAGCATTGAGCAAGAATGCTTAAGGTACTCTTGAGGCCGTGAGGTCCTAGTCCTTTATGAGGAGCAAGAGGGGTGTTATGAATAGAAGCCCTTATTAAGAACCATAGGTTAGAAGCCACCTTTATTTAGCCGCTTATCTTCTTAGTGCAAGGATTGATCCAAGTGGACTAACTCGGATCACCCCAAGATACTCACCATATGTGTCCCTTTGGTTGTGTTGTCTAACACTTCCACGACAAAGCCAATATCTCTTGTGGGCAACCACTTGGTGTGAGGCAAGGGGACATCAAGTTGTGGGCTAAGTTGGTAAGTATTGAGCCTTGTCTTGTAGGTAGATATTGTTTGAAGTGTCTTCGATTGTGTGATACCAGTGTAAATGTTCTCAACATACAAATAATCGGTAGCATTCATAGGGTGTTTTTTCAATTTTGATATCACAATCATTTGTCTTGGCAAGATTGCTTTTGCCCTTGTTCCAAGTGTCCGAAGACACGTTTGATCCCATACTGGTTGCAAACCTATCAATTTGTTGCTGTCATTGTGATTACATTCAAAACATTAACCCTTAGACTAAAAATTTTGAATGAACAAGCCTTAAAACTAAGATTTTTACACTCACTAGTCAAAGAGTCATACGACACTGAACAAGTGGCGTGTCCTGTTGTGAGAATTGTTGCGCGCCAGTTCACCCCACACGTCTGTCACCCTGTTTGACAAAAAGTGGCGTGCTGGTAGCCTGGAAACTGTCACCTGGATTCGGGTGGAGTGTCGCCTAATCATAAACTGTCGCCTTTCTTGCCTGGAAAGTGTCACCTGGGCAATTTTCATTGGGTTTTTAGTTTCAGTCAGTTTTAGTTGCTGCTAGTCAAATTAAGTCTTAGATTAGGTTTCTTGCTCTATTGTTGGAGACTTGTCTTGGCTCTAAATCTCTGGTTTTTACCCTCTAGGAATAGCATCAATTGGTTTACAAGGCCACTTTGGAAATAGTTGTCAGGTTAGGAGGTTATTCTTGGTGAGAAAGCTCATCTCTAGAATTGTTAGCTACATTCTTAGAGAATTTTAGTGCTCTTATTGTCCAAATCACTTTCATTTAATCAATTTCAGTTATATTTCAGCCTAGTCCAACCTCCTGATTCAAAAGTGCAAGGGTAGTCACCCTTTGATTTGAAGCACCTCTTTGACAGTGTTGGTAAAGCCCCTTTTTCTATCTTTTCATTCCATTTTGGACAATAGAGAACTTTGATTATCCTGGTCTGGTGTTGACATTTCGGGAGGTCATCCTATCATTAAGAATCTTTTTCTTTCTTGTCAGTTACAACAAGGTACCAAGTCAATCAAGGGAAGCGACCTCCTATTGTCTTTAGCCAGTTACCACCAGTTAAGACTCATCAACAGCACAAGGTAATCCTAGTGAAGTGAGCACCTCTTTAGCACCACTTTCATCAAGTATAGACATGAGTTACACTTTCACTCGACAACAAAGAGAAGCCATGAATCAAACTCTTGAGGATATTTTCCAACAACATAGGAGTACCAGAGTGTATGGTGGTTCTTCTCATGCTAGTCCATCCGGGTCACCCCCCAACAGCACAAGGTATTTTGATGCTCACCAACGAGGTGAATGACATTATAGACAAACTCACTCAGATTCTGGGTCACGACACGAGGACCAGAACAATGAATCTAGTGACCATCACATCAACGCAGCCAACGCAATAAGGCATTCAAGACAATCTTCTCCACTTAAAGATACCTCTCGATATGCAAACACAAGGTTGAAAAACATTGAAAGGGAGAAGCAAGCCTATCTAGATGAACAAGCCGCCAAAAAGGAAAAATTCAGACAACTAGAAGAAGAGGAACGTGCATTATTGGACATAAGAAAAAGAGTCGCCCAAGAAGAAGAAGATAGGCTCTATGCATAACAACTCCAAAATCAATTTAATGGGAGGGGTACCAATAGTGGGACCAAATCATCCCCATCTACCCCTTCACAAAGTCCTAGAAGAAGGTCAAGGACACCCTTAAGATCCCCAAGTCCTAGAGGTAGAAGGACTTCAAGATATGATCACCATAAGAGATAGTCGTCTCCTAGACTTTCAAAGCAACCCTCTCAATGAGCACATCATGGCTCACAACATGGAGGAAGTTATGTCATCTTCAATCATATAAATTTTATGACTATGCAACAAGAACCATCCTTTCAAGCGTATGTAGAAAGGTATGTGGAACAAAATAAGGATCAGTTCCTAGAAAGTCTCATCAACAAAGGTGCTAAAGTCCCATACAATTTTGATGTGAACCGAAAGGTAAAGAAGCAAGATCCATCAACTAATGAGGTGATCAAACAACTTCAAAGGGATATAGAAAGGATGAGGGCTCCTAAGAGCACGTTTAATTTGGATTCCATATGTCCCAACCCAATTGACAAGAGTGTGGTGTTGGTTGAGTTTCCTAAGAAAATTGAGTTTCCAACCTATGACAAGTATGATGGTGTTGGTGACCCTCATGACCATGTTATACAGTTCTATATAATGAGTTTTTCTTTTCACCATGAAGACTCCTATTTGATGAGATTATTCCCAAGGAGCCTCAAGGGTTAAGCCATGGAGTGGTTTACTAACCTTACTCCTCTAGTTAAGACATTTAAAGAGCTTGTGGAAAGATTTGTCCAACATTTTGCTTACAACTTATCAAGGTCGGTCACCATGCTTGATTTGTGCAAACTCAAGCAGAATCAAGGGGAATCCTTTGTTACCTTTCTACAAAGATGGAGACGTTTGTGCTCGAAATATCCAAGGACAATTCCTGAGGAGGAAAGAATAGACATCATTGTGAGCAATTTAATACCAGAGCTAAGGTATGAAGTAAGGAAGATCCCATTTAATTCTTTTGATACCATGGTAGAAGTGGCATGTCGCATAGAGGATGTCCTAAAAGAACAAGGAATTTTGGCCAAAACAACTAATAACAACAATGGCCAAAACAACAATAATAATGGTAATAAGGACAAAAAGAACTCCTATTGGAATAAGAATAAGCAAGTTGTCAATGACAGAGTTGTTGACTCATCACAACCTAAGAATGAAGGAGTTCTTAATCTCTCTAATGTAGTCCAAGCCATGAAGTTGCAAACATCTTCAGCACAACAAGAAAATAAACCCAAGTATCAAGGGAGACCTAAAATAGAAAAGAGACAATTTACCAAACTTGGGGACTCCTATGCAGACATTTTCAAGATGTTAATTGCTCATAATTTGGAACAACCTCAGGATCCTACAAAGTTCCGCATACCAGATCCTAAACCTCATTGGTGGGATGAGAAGGCTTTCTGTGTCTTTCACAATGGAATTGGACATGATATAGAAAATTATTTTAAACTTAAGCATCTTGTCCAAGATCTTATTGAAAGCGAAAGATTACAAGTTGATGGTTTAACCAATAATGCAGATCACAAAGCTTTTAAAGAACCCTTTCCCAAATATGAGAAAGGAGAGAATTCTAACAACAAGAACGGCAAGGCTGCTATCAACTACACCTACACAAATTTTGAAAATGTTATTAATATGCTTGAAGTTGTTGATGATAATGTCAACATGATGAGAGGGAAAGACCCTTATGGATATGATGTGGATTCAAATCCTATGCCTAATGAAGGACCCGTTGTGGTACTAAGAGGTCCTCACTCATGAAGGATGTCTGAACCCCTCAATGCAATCACTAGGAGTCAGTCTCAAGCTCCCATTGTTATTAGAGGTCCTAACTCTAGTAAGTCTAAGCAGCCAGTGTCAAAAGGTGTTCTTCCTAAATTTGTTGTTGGTCTTGAGTTGAATTATAATCTTGTTGACCAATTACAATGTACACTAGTGTAGATTTCAATCTTTGAGCTTTTGGAATTGTCCCCTAAGCATAAGCATGTCCTTGAGGATGCCTTGTGAGTGGCTAATGTCCCTAATGATATAGATGTAGATCAATTCTAGAATATGGTCAACCACTTGGCTAGCCCTCACTACCTTACATTCTCAGAAGAAGATGACAAGTCATTAAGCCACCCACACAATTTGGCCCTTCATATAGAGGTTATGGTCCACAAGACCCGTGTCAGGCGCGTGTTGATAGATGGGGGTGTTGGGCTTAATATTTGTTCTTTGAGCTTATTGAAGGCCTTGGGTTATTCAGAAGAAGTCATTGACACAAGGAAGAAGATAACTATCAAGGCTTATGATGAAGCAGAACGTAGTTCTAAAGGATTGGTTGTTCTTCCTATCCGAATTGGTGTTGTAGAGAAAGATATTTTGTTTCAGATTGTTGATACCGGTCCTTTGGCTTACAATATTTTGTTGGGTAGACCTTGGATACATGAGATGCAAGCAGTCCCATCTACTTATCATCAGTGTGTGAAGTTCCCTTACAATGGAGTAGAAGTTTGCATACCCGGGGATAGCACATTGTCAGTCAACATAATTTCAGCAGGGTCTCACATTCCTTTGAATAGGGAGGCTGACACTTTTGATACTACATTTGAACAATGCAAAGACAAATTCAAAGCCATAGATCTTGGTATGGGGGATTACAAATTGGATTCATTTACAAAATTGCCAATTTCCCCTAGGTCTTATGGCAAACCTTCTCAAGAAATGAAGCCCTTGTCTTCAACCATGACATTGTTCGATAAGTTTGTAGAATCCTTAGTTTCGATTCAAGAAGAAAAAGAAGAGGTTGCCATTAGGGACTGGATTTACCGAGAAGAGAAATACCTACATAATGAGAATTTTGCACCTTCCCCTAGAGCTTATGGGAGAGGGTATACATTGGTCAAGAATATGGGTTATCTAGGACATGGTCCCCTTAGTCATAGGTTGGATGCTAAGGCTGAACCTCTTAACCATGCCCTTTTTGGATGAAGGAATAAGTCAACAGTTGGCTTAGGTTTTGAAAATAAGAAACAAAAAAGTGTCCCTATCTCAGCTGCGACAGATAGTGACAATGACTCAGACTACACACCTAATCTTTCCAATCAACAAGACATATCTGATGATTGGGTGCCTTCAACAAATCTCCTTTGGGGAGATTCAAAAGATTTGACAACTGACATTACTCCTATACTAGCTGCGACAGATAGTGACTATATGAATGCTAGATTGACTATGGCAAGTGTCGCTATCCTAGCTGCGACGGATAGTAACAATGCTAGTACATCACAAGGCCCAAATAATGATTCAGAGACAGACTCACATGAGTTCAAATGGGACTCACTTTCAGATGCAACAGTTGATTTGGACATGGATATTATCCATACTTATAGTACTCAACCCGATGTGACCGACAAGCTTAGTGTAGGACTAGAGGATTGTACTCCTCGAATTGCCTTAGTGGACGATGCTTCGTTTGGTAGGACAAATCCTGACTCGGGTATCTTAGGAGGGGACTTGATGAATCCTAATTATATGGTCACCAAAGATAACACCTTCCACATACATAATGTTGAACCAGTCATTGACCTACCCCTTGTTCATTTCCACCTAATTGACTGGTCTCAACAACATCAAGAGCCTGAACTCCTCACTTTTTAGAATGACTATGAAATTGCCTACTATCTGAATGCTCTTGAACCTGTAGTCTCTTCCACTAGTGAATCGACAACAAGTATGACAAAGCCTGATATTAAGTACCTTAGTCTAAAAATAAAAGAAAAAGAAAAAAAGAAAGATGGTTTTGATGGTGAAAACCACTTTGTGGCGGTGTCAGAACCCAAAATAGTAAAAAGAAAAGACGTATCCGAGGGTGAAAACCTCTTTGAGGTGTCTAAGGATGGGGTACTTAATAACTTGCCAAGTTACTTCCAAGACAGGTCATCAGTTCTCATTGAGCCTACGCAACCAGTGAATGTGAATACAGAAGAGGCTCCCCAAATAGTGCACCTAGCTCAGTCTCTATCAGTTGAAGAAAAAGAAGCATATACAAAGTTTTTGCAAAAGAAGAAAATCAACTTTGCTTGGACATATTTAGATATGCCAGGACTTGACACTAATCTTATTATGCATCATCTATCTATAGCTCCAGGAATAAAACTGGTTAAACAAAAGTCGAGGAAAATGCATCCTCACATAGCTCTCCTTGTTAAGGCTAAATTAGAAAAACTCCTCAGTGTAGGATTTATTAGAGCTATCAATTATGCCGAGTGGATCTCAAACATCATTCCAGTTTCAAAGCATGATGGATCCATTCGTGTATGCACAGACTTTAGAGACCTTAACAAAGCGTGCCCAAAGGATGACTTTCCACTCCCAAACATAGACATGATAGTGGATATGATGGCGGGTTATGAGATATACTCCTTAATGGATGGGTTTTCTGGATATAACTAGATAAAAATAGCTCCTGAAGATCAAGAGAAAACAACTTTCACATGTGCATGGGGAACCTATTGTTGGAACGTCATGCCATTTGGCCTAAAGAATGCAGGAGCAACATACCAGCGAGCTATGACCACAATTTTTCATGACATGATGCATAAGAACATGGAAGATTATGTGGATGATACCTTGGCTAAATCTAGAAAATAGGACACACACCTTGATGATCTGGAAGTAATTCTAGATCGCATGGCACAGTTTCAGCTTAGATTGAATCCAAAAAAGTGTGCATTTGGAGTTGCCTCTGGTAAACTCCTAGGATTCATAATTTCAGCAAAAGGAATAGAGGTTGATCCTAAAAAGGTCCAAGCTATATTAGATATGCCACCTCCAAGAAATGTTAGTCATATGAGAAGTCTTCAGGAATGACTCCAATCCATAAGGAGGTTTATTTCACAGCTTGCAGATAGAGCACAACCATTCAATAAAACATTGCATAAGGGAGCCACATGTGCTTGGAATGAGGATTACTAAAAGAGCCTTGATCAAATAAAATATTATTTGGCTAATCCTCTAATTTTGATGCCGCCTATTCCTGGGAAACCATTGATTTTATACATTTCAGCAACAGAGTCTTCCTTGGGGGCATTGTTGGCTCAATTAGATGATACTGGGAAAGAAAGGGCCATTTACTACATTAGTCGTACTCTAGTATCTTATGAGATCAATTATAATAGCATTGAAAAGTCTTGTTTGGCAGTAGTGTTTGCTTCCCAAAAGTTGTGACACTATATGCTTGCTCATACTATACATTTGGCTGCAAAAATTGATCCTCTTAAGTACTTGCTTAGTAAGGCTACCCTCACAGGTAGGCTTGCCAAGTGGATGATGGTTTTATCTAAATTTGATATAGAGTACATTGAAAGAAAGGCCATAAAAGGGAAAGCTATTGTTGACCAATTAGTTGACTTCCCAGTTAAGGATAATATGCCTATTCAGGTAGAATTCCCAAATGAACACATACTGTATATGACTACCCGCACTTGGAAGATGTTCTTTGATGGTTCCCACATGCAAAATGGATCAGGTGCTGGAGTATTATTTGTCTCTCCACATGGGTACAACATTCCAAAGTCTTACAAACTTTTATTCCCATGTACAAATAATATTGCCGAATATGAAGCTTTGATCAATGGATTGAAAATGGCTATAGAATGGAACATAACAGAATTACATGTCTTTGGGGATTCACAGTTAATTATCAACCAAGTCAATAAGGAGTATCAAACCAAGGATGATAAATTGGTACCTTACAAAAAGATGGTTGAATCATTGAGACGTTACTTTACATTTGTGACATTTCAACAGATCCCTAGGACAGAGAACAAAGCTGCAAATGCTATGGCCACATTAGGTTCACTCCTTCAGTTGGAACAACATGAATCAAGATTCGAATTCCTTGTGGAAGAGATACACCATCCCATATTTGACTCATCTGAAAGCAATGTCATTTGTACCCTTGTCACACATGCGTCTTCCTGCTATGGTGCTATCTTTTCATATCTACGCGATGGAATCATCCCTGACACTTTCAACTATTCTGAGTGTCGAAACCTCATCCGTAATGCCTCTCGTCACACCCTTATCTCTGGTGATTTGTATAGGAGGGGTTTAGATGAGACACTTCTTAGGTGCTTGGAAAAGGAGGAATCCAACCAAGCATTAGCAGACATCCATGAGGGAATTTGTGGTGGACACTCTAATGGTCTTGCCATGGCCCAAAGGTTGCTTAGGGCGGGGTATTACTGGCCCACAATGCAGACAGATGCAGTAAATTTCTCTAAGTCTTGTGAGAAATGTCAAAAACATGGAAACCTGATTCATGCTCCAGGTAGGGAGCTAATTCCTTCCATTTCTCATTGGCCATTTCAGCACTGGGCCTTTGACCTTGTTGGGAAAATTCACCCCAACTCATTAGGTGGACATAAGTTTATCATCACAGCTACTGATTATTTCATGAAATGGGTAGAGGCAGTCCCTCTTTCTGTTGCCTCAGGCAAAATAGTTTCCCTATTTATTTTGAATCATATCATTTGCCGATTTGGAGTGCCTTCTGAGATTATTACTGATAATGGAGGTCAATTCAAGAACAAGGACCTAAAGCATTTATGCAAGAAGTTTAAAATCAAACAACATTGGTCCTCTATCTATTTTCCATAGGGAAACAAACAGGCATAAGCCTCTAATAAAACCATTCTTAAAATCCTCCATAGAACAGTACACAAGAATGGTAGGGATTGGCACTTACAAATCAATCCAACACTATGGGCCTATAGAACTAGCATTCGTACACCTATAGGAGCTACTCCTTTTTCTCTTACCTATGGCACTGAAGCAATGTTGCCTTTAGAAGTAGAGATACCTTCACTTAGAATCTCTCTCAAAGGTTTGATTACAGATGAGGACTACCGCGCCATGAGGTTACAAGAACTAGAACTTCTATATGAGAAGCATAAGGCTTCCTTTGATCACATGAGAGTATATCAGAATCATATGTCCAAAGCATTCAACAAGAAGGTTCACCCTAGGGAATTTCAGATAGGTGATCTTGTTTTGAGAGAGAACCCTAAGAATCAACAGAACAAAGAACAAAAGGGCAAGTTCGAACCTAATTGGCTTGGACCATACATTATTACAATAGCTTTTGGTACAGGTGCATATTTACTATCGAATGAAGATGGAGAACAACTCCCTGAGCCCATCAACATTTTGCACCTAAAGAAGTTCTATCCTTGATGCCCATTTTTGTCTGGGGGCATCCTTTGTACATATTTTATTGATCTTGAAAAAAATACCAAAAAAATTGATATATGATGCTGAAAAAATTCTAAAAAGCATATACAGTCCTGAAAAAATATAAAAAAATTTAAAAATGCAAAAAATGAAAAAAAAAATAGAAAAAGTGCCTTGCTGAAAACCTAGAAACAGGCGCCTTGGTAGCAAAAAATAAAAAAATAAAAAAATAAAAAAAGATTCCAAGTGGTGAAAACCTGGAAACAGGCGCTACTTGAGGCCTTTGCACCCTTGTCTTTTAGCATACATCCTCGACACTTAGCCTTTCTCCATCATGTCTTGACCTTATTTGACTTGTTCTGGAATTGGTCTTTGTCTTTGTCTAGGGGGCATACTTGTTCGCATTGGTCTTTTAGGTACGTGTGTCTCTTGGGGCATTTCACAATCAGTGTTTTTCAACACCACCCCAAACAGTGTTTTTCAACACTACCCTTGTGTCGAGTGTTTCTTAACACTTATCGAATGTCTTACCCAACAATCTAAGTTTGATGCGATATTTCTCATTTGTAGATGCAATGATCAGAGTCTGACTCTATGACCAACACACACACACTTAAACAATCAACTTGTTGAGATATGTTGACTTTATTTTTCTTTGTGTGCTGTCTATGAGGATTTCTTTGATGAGTGGTCTCTCCCTGAGAAGTTTTCGATGATGCATAGCTAGAAGACTGAGGGTATGAGAACATGTTTTCTTTCTTTATCTGCTTGTGGGTATATTTTGTTGATCCTAACTGTCATGAGCATTTATGCTAGTCTTACTTGACACTAGGGATTGATAAGGTGTTATCCTTGACTGTTTTGCGAGTGCATGCTTCTAGCTATCCTGACTTTCATGTGTCTTGATACAAGCATAATCTCACCATATCAAACTTAGGTAATCTCACTGCATTAAGTCATCTTGACCTCCATGTCTTTGATGCCTAGGTGGGATTTCCACATTTCTATCTGATAAAGATCATATTCATATCCACATAGTTATGCTAGTGTGCATTGTATGATCTTACGACGCTACCAATAACGCTCGATGATGATAATTAGATGTCTATAAGCGTTGTGACCTTGCAAGTCAACCACTTTGCATAGTAGCTTGCATCTTAGGTTCATCATAGTTTAGTTTTTGCATCTTGCATATGGAGAGAGCTCTCCTTTTTATCATCTACGAACTAGTTCGTCAACTGTGCTCATTTTCTGATTCTTCTTGATCATGTCTTTCATTTCTCGTCTTTCATATCACATCATTTTCTATCTATTTTCAAACTCGAAATCAAAATCTGAGTCGTGTTTCCAAGTTTTCTCATTCTTCTACACAGTTGACTGACCTTTTGAGGCATAATTTGATTTTCAATAGAATTTCTTCCTTTCCATGTCTCTCAAATTTTCTAGTCTTTCATTTGCTCTATTTCTAGTCTTCTATTTCTATTCTTCTACTTCCTCACTGGGGCATGTTTCATTGCCTAATGGTTATCCTGTTATCATTTATCTTCGATTATGATTTCATTTCGATTTGATCAAATCTTTATCGATTTGTTGTTCTCCTCTATCTGATTTCGATTTCGATTCTGAGGGGGCAGTATATATGGGATTCTCATCCCCGATTCCTTGATTTTCCTGATTCAGACATCTTTTGTGAGCTTTTGCTCAAATTTGAGATTCTTATCTCTTACTTTGAATGTGATCCCAAATCAACCTCATATTCAAAGGCCTTTGTTTATGCTTTGTTCGGATGTGATCCCGAATCGACCTCATATCTGAGTTGTTTTGTGATCCCAAATCGATCTCACATTTCAACTTCTTTCTTTGACTACATGTGTTCCCAAATCAATCACACATTAGTCAAAGAGGGGCAAATGTATGCACCCAAAAATGGTCACCTAGACTTTGGGCCCCATTTATTTGATTTATCAATCCTGAATCAGTTTTATCAATAATCAATATTTTCAACATTATCAATTTCTTGATCAAATCTTAGTTTCGATCATATATTGGATTTTTATCCTTGGATTAACCATTTTATCCTAAGATTTTATTTACTTAAAAGGAATATTTCCTCCCCTTTTATTTAATTAAAAAGCCCCACCTTTTCCTCTTATCCTAAGTTGCACAAATAAAGCATCATTCTTATTTTATAAAAAGAGAAAAAGTACTTTTTGTCTCATATGGACACTAAAGTCAACTCCTATTTTCCTATTGGAGGATATTTGTGCACAAGGATCAAGCTTCCATTTTTCTCCACCGTTGATTAAGTCTTTTGCCTCTTAATCTCAATGGTCCATTCCTTCTCATTTCTTATAAAAGGAGAGCTCTCTCCTTCATTTGCATATCGATCTCTTTCATGCTATTGTTATGCTACAGGTTTTCTAGGTGCATTTGGAGCTTTTGGAGATCATTGTACATCAAGCTCTTCTTGGATTTCCTCATTACTTCATAGTTTAGGCTTCATTTCTTGCATTATCATAGCATCCATAGCTTCACTTCATAGCTTAGTTTGTCTTATGCAATAGATAATCTCACTTAGCTTAATTAGGAAGGTTGTAATCCTTTGTATTTCCTTTCAATAGCTTAAATTGCACTTTCATTTCCATAGACTAGCTTGCATCCTCATTCTTAGCTTACTTGCATTGCATTTCCATTTGGATTCATTGGAGATATTGGCACTCTTGCCCTCGTCTTCAACCTTGAATCTCTCATTGTGTGGTTGACTAGCAAGGTCATTAGCTTCATAGCTCTAGCTGAGAGCAACTCTACATTTTGCAACTCCATACATAGAGAGCTATGGATCAATTTTTGAGGCCTCATTCTTGAGTGTCCTTGATTGTAAGGATCCATAGAAGTGCACTACTTTTGTGTGTACAGATAGCAGGTTCATCAGCAAATTTTGGTCTACACTATGGGCTAAAATGGACACTAAGTTGACAAAGTCCACAGCATTCCATCCCCAAATAGATGGGCAGATAGAAGTGGTGAATCAAATGATTATTCATATTTTACGAATGTATCATTCCAAACATCCTCGCACATGGGATGAAAGCTTACCCTATGTGCAACACAGCTACAACCGTGCACTCCATAGTACTACAGGGCACAATCCATTTGAGGTTTCTCTTGGGTACCAACCATTGGCACCTATGGATGTAGCAATACCATCTCTACAATCTAATAGTCCATTGAATGGTGACAAGGAGGTAGATAAAGTAGAAAAATTCATTGATA
This sequence comes from Chamaecyparis obtusa, assembly GCA_027943335.1. NCBI lineage: Eukaryota > Viridiplantae > Streptophyta > Pinopsida > Cupressales > Cupressaceae > Chamaecyparis > Chamaecyparis obtusa. The sequence continues at coordinate 124,290 of BSBK01007091.1, read as the reverse complement.
ACATTAGACACCTCCAGCAGCAAGTTCATGAGATCTTGGAGTAGAGTAATCAAAAGTATAAGGAAAGGCATGATAAACATAGAACTCCTCATAAGTTTCAGATTGGTGACAAGGTATGGTTACATCTTCAGAAAGAGCGCCTCCATGGACCAAATAGGAAGCTTCATCCTCTTCATTATGGTCCATATACTATTGTGAAACAAATTGGTGAGAATGCTTTTGAACTTAATTTGCCATCATTTTTGGGACTGCATCCAGTTTTCAATGTAGAATTGTTGAGACCGTATTTTCCTCCTTTGTTGGATATTTCCCAAGCTACTAAATACATTCAAGCTACAGAGTTAAATCCATATACTACTACTCCAGTCTAGTGTGACCATGTTACTGAAGTCATTTTAAAGACTTTGAGAAATCATAACATTCCTCTGTATCGGGTGGTTTGAGCTGGCCAGCATTCTCATCAAGGGAAGTGGTTTACTAAGGAACAAATTGAAGAACAATTTCGTCATCTATTATAGCAGATTAGTGTAATGGGGCCCATTGCCTCTCAAGGGGGGAGGAATGCTCAGGATTAAATTGGGAAAAAATTGAAATCTAATTTTTCAAATTTTACTATGTTTAGTAAACTGCATTTTTTAGGGTCTTCTGTGCATTTCTAGGCTAAAATGGTGCACGAAAAATGCCAACCGAAAGTTGTCATTTTTGAATTTTGATTCTAGCTCTTTTGAATACATTTCCAATGCATCAAATGGTTCGCAAATCGGAGCTAGGACTAGAAAGTTATGCCTTCTCCAAGTAGACCCAATTTTTATATATAGTTTTTTGATAATTTTTGATAGTTTGAATAGTTTATTTGTAACAAATATTATGATGGCTCTTCATTTCATTTCCAAGGGATTTTAATGACCCTTGGGATCCATCAGACTTGTATAAACTCAAATATTCGAATAGAATGGATCAGTTTTTGGTTTTGCAATCTGGTTCTCAATTTTCGTATTGAATTCTACAATACTGTAGGTATCACACCAGGTATTGTAATTTGGTTTCATAAATCAGATCAGTGGCTGTCATGTTTGATGTTTTAACAGGTATTTAGCTATGTTTCTTTGACTGTACATTCTTCAAGATTTGTTGGTAGGCATTTATTTTGGTTTTGATGGTCATATATCCTCTTTTGGCTCATTTGTAACCATTGTTTATTGACCTTCAAGAGTGGATGATGTGTTTACACCCTTTGGTAATGTTCCATGTGTTTTGAATTTACTTGCTACTGCTGCTTTGTTTGGTATTTTCCATGGGTATCGATTCAAGTGAGATCTGTCTCTTCTTTTGTTTGTCTATGTTTTGTCTTTATTTTTGTTTTGTCTATGTTTCGGTCTAAAATGTAATTTCAAAATGTAATTTGGATATGGTTAAGGATATAATTTATTTATGATTATAAAATTGTCCATTGGAGTTGTTTATTTAAATGTGATGTTATAAGTTGTTCATTATATATTTATAAACATAATGATTAAGTTTTAGGGTAGGTTGTATTGGAACACCTTAAGTATATTTTTATGATTTTGGAAGTAGGAAGAAGATGCATTTATTTATGTGCATAGTAGTTGTTAATAATTATTATGAATATAATATTCTTTGTTAAACAAATATATAATATTATAGATTAAAATTTTGAAGATGGGTTGAGTTTAGAGTTTACATTCTGAATGTGATAGTTTTGGGGTTGGAGGTTTGAATTCCTTTATGGTAACTAGAGGAAAAGGGTACTTTTGTATTATGTAGATTTGTGGGGCTCTTTATTTGTGTTATTGAGTGTATTTTTACTATCAATGTTCATGGTACTTTAGAGTTCTAGCATTACTTTGCAGAGCATTTTTGTATCATAATGAATTAATGGTTCATGGAGGCCTTTGCTTTTTCACTCGTTAAAGAGGATCCATATGTTGACATGGGCTTGATGTTTCGAATGAAATGTGATATGAGACATTGATAAGTTTCTTCTTCCATCATAAGGTCTCAAATTATGATGTATATGATGCTTTGGTTGTTGAGGTTATTGATGGATCATATTGTTGATTTGTGTTAGTGCGCTCTTTGTTTTCTATTTTCTTGGGGAGGATTTTCTAGAAGCATTGCTAGGAGAGTAGCTTACAATGGGGGTTGGAGCCCTAAGTGGCTGCCAAGATAATCCATTGTGGATTTTTAATCAAGTGATAACATAATAAAATGAACTGGGTTGGGATCACACATTAATCAAAATAATTTTATTTTCTCGTCCATGGCCTTGAGTTCTTGTATAGACTAAGGATAGGTTGGAGAAGGCTAGGTCGTCCATTGGGCATTGATCTAGAAAATCAACTTCCTTGTCCTCACGAAAGGTTGTTGGTTCCACATGATTTCTCACTTGGGGTTGAGATCTAGAGAGACTACACAGATAACCTAGGATGGTGGAGGGCTATGTGATGACACTATCCTGCATGTGTCTTAGGATTTCATTATATTATCAGGTTGTGGTTCACCTTTGGTATCCTTTGTTGTATTCCTTATGAACCTTTTTGTTATGCCTTATTTTTCTTGTAGTATTCCTGTATGTGTTGATTGTATTGTGTGGGGTCGTGTGTCTATCTCCTAGCTCAAAGGGGTGATCCTTAGGGTTCAACGTGGTTGGGTGGTAAATGTTTTACTCCATCCAAGTTTGTTGTTTTGTTCGTGAGCATACTGGATGGATTCTACATCATCTTTGTATCTTCTTACAACTTTATGATTCATGCAAATAGATGACTACTATTATACATTATCACATTGTGTATTATGGATCATTGCCATTGTAAATGTATACTCTCTCTAGAGATGGATGTAATTGTACTGTTAGCATGTATTTTAGATTCATTGTAATGCATACTTTGAGCTAGATAGATTGATGTTGGTATTGACTATCATTGTGTACTCATATCACATTTTGTTATGGATTAGTAACATTTGTATTGGAGGCTTAAAATTAAAATAACTTAATAATATTTATTTTGTACATTTTCTCAACTTTATGTAATTAATTTTAATCATGTGATTATGTGTTGCTTAGTAGTGACATTGGGGAACCCAAGAGGTCGTGATGTAATGTATTGATGTTGTACTCTTACACATCTGATTAATATGATGTATCATTTATTTAGTTATTATATGTGTAGCTATCTTCATTTGGATAAAATGGATATTGTTAACGTTGTTTAAAAAATAATTGTCTTGTTCTTTTGTAAATTTATGTTGTCCTCTTAGGTTCCCTAGTAGGGCATTACATTAGTATCTTTTTTTTTTGAATATTGTACTAACATAATTTGTTTTGTTTTGTTGAGTAGGAAATATATATTATTGTTGAAAAATGTGTATAATGTGTTTGAATAACAACTCTATTTTATTTGAAGTCAAAAAAAGAATCAACATTAAATTGTAGTTCATATAAATTTGATGAATAACGTTAATTATTTTATGATAATAGTGATATCAAGAAAATAATTTACTTTTGGTAAAAAAAAGTAGCACATAATTAATAAATACAAATAATTATAACTAATTAAATAGATTTAGTCACAATAATACTAGATAAATACTAATAAAAAGAAGCCTCCCAAAAGTATTTAATGATTATTTGATTCATGAGATTATATTTTCAGCCTAAAAAACCATAATCCATAAATAATTATAATCTATAATTAGGGAGGATAGGGTTGGTATTTGAGTAGGTAAGAATGAGATGCATTTTTCAACTTAGGTTTTGATATACGTGCAAATTTGCAATATCAAACATGTGCTACTCATACAAACATCATTATTAGTATCTTTATATTGGTACTTTTGCATTATATGCATTGACTTCAAATTAAAAGAATATTTAAGTGTACATTAGTTTTACAATGTCATTTAAAAACTTATTTCATTGAAGTTCATGAGCCATAGATTACACAAGGTTTAATTAAAAATGTTACAGATAATTGTAATCTAGTATAATTGATGAATGGAATGAAGTTTACAATATTCAAAGGCAAATGCTAGCTATTGTGTAACGTTTATTAATTTTTATAGGAGTAGTGGTCTTATTTATATTAATTTAGATAATATAAATTCTAGAAGTAAAAATTGAGTGTTCATTATTAAATAAAAAAAGAAACGCCTATATCTCTCAAAAATCACCTTGAACCAAAACACCTATCGTGTTTGAAGAGAACAAACCATGATTGTGTGTTATATGTAATATTGAGAGAGACATTGATCCAAAACAATCATGATTGACATCTATGTTGATTGATTTTAATAACTTGGATAATTACAATGGTTGAAAAGAATGTTTATTAAAGCAAAATGATAAAATGTAGATGAAACCCTAGGTAAAGATTAAGTTAGATCATGACAAATATTCTCATCTATCAATTGAGACAATATTATCTAAAATTAGCCAAATCTAAATATATAATTTAGCAATCATAAGTTTAGCCTAAGACAATAAAGTAAATGAGTTCACTTAAGTAATTAATTAATGGTTAATTAATTACTAGATAACCTAATTACTCCAACACCCCCCTTGATATCAACTTAGGGAGAAGCTAAAAAAACTTATGACATATGCAATGATGGATGCAAGGATGAGCCTTGACTACAAGGACTGATAAGGTATCCATGTACAAACAAATGAGATATCTCATAATTGAAGAAAAGAAGAAAACCAAATGGAAAAGAAAACTTGTCGACAAAAGAGAGAAAATAAAATAAATATACTAGTGAAAGAAGGATGGAAGGAGAATCTAGTATGACCCACCAAGTATTGCTTTTGTCACATAAATAGAATAGATGTCCCCACATAAGGAAGTTAAGGTAGCAAAACAAATTCCTACACTAACATTGAGAGGAGGGTTATGCAAAACTTTACAGATCTTAACAATAGTTATAAAAACTTAACAAAAATAAACATAAATAGCATGTATACCACAACACAATGAATAATATAGAGAAAACCCTTTCAGGAGAAAGACCCCACACTTTGAAACCCTCCTAATATATTATTTAGAAACCAACAACATATCAATATACTTGTAGAGTAAGCTTCTCACATGAGTATCGCCAATAAAGATCTAGAGGCAACTCAACAACTATCAGACTCTCAAAATACATCACGATACACATTATAGCTTCGATTTGATTAAATGAGTCAACTTTAGTTGATTGCATATAATATATATTTAACATGCATTGGATCAGATTCCTTATATTCGACAAGACTGTTATTGCAGATGAAATCGACCGCAGTTGATACTATTGCATTGGTTATCTTTGGTTACGATCATAACACATATATTAATATGTGTTACGATAACTATCATATGATAGTTATACGTAACACTAAACATCAAGTATTATTTATAAACAGTGCCAAGTATTATGTACAAACAACGCCAAAGTGAAACATCATGTCTATGTAAAGACATGACCGTGTGTGGCTTAAGCCACGTACGGTCATGTCTCTACATAGACATGACTATTATATTTTATATATATATATGCCTTCGTGTGTGGCTGTGGAAACATATCTATCACAGTGTTCATATTACTACCACAACAACATACAAAGTGCATATATTTGCATTTATAATTCAGTAAATATAGAAAAGAGAATAGTTTTGAATAACACAAATAAACAATATTGAATTCTCTCTATTAAAGATCTCTATTCCTAACACATTCCATGTCGAGATAATTAAGCCTTGTGTTACCCATTCGATTTATTCGGTAGACAACTCTGGATTTCCTTGACCCTTTAGTTAGTGGTTGGCTTGAGATTGCACTTGATCATAATGTTTCTTGGCCATGTGCATTTTTTTACGTCTTATCGTAATATGATGGTTAAATAATTAGATTTAGTTAATTATTTAACTTGTCTTAACATAATAGAATTAAAAATGGTTAAAATATAATTATTAAGATAACATTAATTATGACTTAATTAATTAATATTATTAATATTAATTTAATACAATATAATTATTGTATAATTATGTTAAAAGAGGAAATTCACTGTTATTAAGCTTTATGTGCACGACTCTTGGTTGGTTTTGGGAAAAAGAAGAATTTAGTTTCTTTCTACGTTTTCTTATGGAGTCTTGATTTTCATTTTAGGAAAAAAAGAGCAACTCGGGGATTGTGGTATTAGATTTGTGAAGCTTTGAAATTGAATGGTTGTTGAATCCAATTTTGGAAGCACCAGCTTGTGGATTTCACTTAATTGATTTAAGAGGACATCGGATTGAATCTAATGATTTCAGATTTTGAATTTCTTCTCTAGTTTCTTTCACAAATTTTAAGGTATGAAATTTGAATTTTTTTTTTCATTACTATACTAAATACATAATAAATTTATATTATTTCTCTAGCATACTCTGAAATTGTCAATTCTTAAGTTATAATTGTGTTTTCCTTATTTTGTTGAGTTGTAAGTCGCCATCAATGGTGACATGGCCATTCTATCTGCATGCATATATGTTTGTGTTGTGAACCGATGTTCATACTTGTGATTTGTATTAGGATGGTCATTGTTAAAACCATTCCTTTCATTCTCTCTCATGGGAAAAACAAGCTTATTTTTAGCTGTGTATGGGTTCATGGAAACTGTTCTTGTATTGGGGTTATACATCTGCAATGAAACCATATCTTTTACCCTTGTTTTCTATTTGTATACAGCCTATGCATGGTGGTAAGCACCCATTTTTCTTGGTTTTGACGTCTTGGATGTGTGGCTGTCTTGTTTGATGTTTTAACAGGTATTTAGCTATGTTTCTTTGACTATACATTCTTCAAGATTTGTTGGTAGGCATTTATTTTGGTTTTGATGGTCATATATCCTCTTTTGGCTCATTTGTAATCATTGTTTATTAACCTTCGAGAGAGGATGATGTGTTTACACCCTTTGGTAATGTTCCATGTGTTTTGAATTTACTTGCTACTGCTGCTTTGTTTGGTATTTTCCATGGGTATCGATTCAAGTGAGATTTGTCTCTTCTTTTGTTTGTCTATGTTTTGTCTTTATTTTTGTTTTGTCTATGTTTGGGTCTAAGATGTAATTTCAAAATGCAATTTGGATATGGTTAAGGATATAATTTATTTATGATTATAAAATTGTCCATTGGAGTTGTTTATTTAAATGTGATGTTATAAGTTGTTCATTATATATTTATAAACATAATGATTAAGTTTTAGGGTAGGTTGTATTGGAACACCTTAAGTATATTTTTATGATTTTGGAAGTAGGAAGAAGATGCATTTCTTTATGTGCATAGTAGTTGTTAATAATTATTATGAATATAATATTCTTTGTTAAACAAATATATAATATTATAGATTAAAATTTTGAAGATGGGTTGAGTTTAGAGTTTACATTCTGAATGTGATAGTTTTGGGGTTGGAGGTTTGAATTCCTTTATGGTAACTAGAGGAAAAGGGTACTTTTGTATTATGTAGATTTGTGGGGCTCTTTATTTGTGTTATTGAGTGTATTTTTACTATCAATGTTCATGGTACTTTAGAGTTCTAGCATTACTTTGCAGAGCATTTTTGTATCATAATGAATTAATGGTTCATGGAGGCCTTTTCTTTTTCACTCGTTAAAGAGGATCCATATGTTGACATGGGCTTGATGTTTCGAATGAAATGTGATATGAGACATTGATAAGTTTCTTCTTCCATCATAAGGTCTCAAATTATGATGTATATGATTCTTTGGTTATTGAGGTTATTGATGGATCATATTGTTGATTTGTGTTAGTGCGCTCTTTGTTTTCTATTTTCTTGGGGAGGATTTTCTAGAAGCATTGCTAGGAGAGAGCTTACAATGGGGGTTGGAGCCCTAAGTGGCTGCCAATATAATCCATTGTGGATTTTTAATCAAGTGATAACATAATAAAATGAACTGGGTTGGGATCACACATTAATCAAAATAATTTTATTTTCTCGTCCATGGCCTTGAGTTCTTGTATAGACTAAGGATAGGTTGGAGAAGGCTAGGTCGTCCATTGGGCATTGATCTAGAAAATCAACTTCCTTGTCCTCACGAAAGGTTGTTGGTTCCACATGATTTCTCACTTGGGGTTGAGATCTAGAGAGACTACACAGATAACCTAGAATGGTGGAGGGCTATGTGACAACACTCTCCTGCATGTGTCTAAGGATTTCATTATATTATCCTTATGGTTCACCTCTGGTATCCCTTATTGTATTCCTTATGAACCTTTTTGTTATGCCTTATTTTTCTTGTAGTATTCTTGTATGTGTTGATTGTATTGTGTGGGGTCTTGTGTCTATCTCCTAGCTCAAAGGGGCGAGCCTTAGGGTTCAACATGGTTGGGTGGTAAATATTTTACTCCATTGAGGTTTGTTGTTTTTTTCGTGAGCATACTGGATGGATTCTACATCATCTTTGTATCTTCTTACAACTTTATGATTCATGCAAATAGATGACTACTATTATACATTATCACATTGTGTATTATGGATCATTTACATTGTAAATGTATACTCTCTCTAGAGATGGATGTAATTGTACTGTTAGCATGTATTTTAGATTCATTGTAATGCATACTTTGAGCTAGATAGATTGATGTTGGTATTGACTATCATTGTGTACTCATATGACATTTTGTTATGGATTAGTAACATTTGTATTGGAGGCTTAAAATTAAAATAACTTAATAATATTTATTTTGTACATTTTCTCATCTTTATGTAATTAATTTTAATCATGTGATTATGTGTTGCTTAGTAGTGACATTGGGGAACCCAAGAGGTCATGATGTAATGTATTGATGTTGTACTCTTACACATGTGATTAATATGATGTATCATTTATTTAGTTATTATATGTGTAGCTATCTTCATTTGGATAAAATGGATATTGTTAACGTTGTTTAAAAAATAATTGTCTTGTTCTTTTGTAAATTTATGTTGTCCTCTTAGGTTCCCTAGTAGGGCATTACATTAGTATCTTTTTTTTTGAATATTGTACTAACATAATTTGTTTTGTTTTGTTGAGTAGGAAATATATATTATTGTTGAAAAATGTGTATAATGTGTTTGAATAACAACTCTATTTTATTTGAAGTCAAAAAAAGAATCAACATTAAATTGTAGTTCATATAAATTTGATGAATAACGTTAATTATTTTATTATAATAGTGATATCAAGAAAATAATTTACTTTTGGTAAAAAAAAGTAGCACATAATTAATAAATACAAATAATTATAACTAATTAAATAGATTTAGTCACAATAATACTAGATAAATACTAATAAAAAGAAGCCTCCCAAAAGTATTTAATGATTATTTGATTCATGAGATTATATTTTCAGACTAAAAAACCATAATCCATAAATAATTATAATCTATAATTAGGGAGGATAGGGTTTGTATTTGAGTAGGTAAGAATGAGATGCATTTTTCAACTTAGGTTTTGATATACGTGCAAATTTGCAATATCAAACATGTGCTACTCATACAAACATCATTATTAGTATCTTTATATTGGTACTTTTGCATTATATGCATTGACTTCAAATTAAAAGAATATTTAAGTGTACATTAGTTTTACAATGTCATTTAAAAACTTATTTCATTGAAGTTCATGAGCCATAGATTACACAAGGTTTAATTAAAAATGTTACAGATAATTGTAATCTAGTATAATTGATGAATGGAATGAAGTTTACAATATTCAAAGGCAAATACTAGCTATTGTGTAACGTTTATTAATTTTTATAGGAGTAGTGGTCCTATTTATATTAATTTAGATAATATAAATTCTAGAAGTAAAAATTGAGTGTTCATTATTAAATAAAAAAAGAAACGCCTATATCTCTCAAAAATCACCTTGAACCAAAACACCTATCGTGTTTGAAGAGAACAAACCATGATTGTGTGTTATATGTAATATTGAGAGACACATTGATCCAAAACAATCATGATTGACATCTATGTTGATTGATTTTAATAACCTGGATAATTACAATGGTTGAAATGAATGTTTATTAAAGCAAAATGATAAAATGTAGATGAAACCCTAGGTGAAGATTAAGTTAGATCATGACAAATATTCTCATCTATCAATTGAGACAATATTATCTAAAATGAGCCAAATCTAAATATATAATTTAGCAATCATAAGTTTAGCCTAAGAGAATAAAGTAAATGAATTCACTTAAGTATTTAATTAATGGTTAACTAATTACTAGATAACCTAATTACTCCAACACCCCCCTTGATATCAACTTAGGGACAAGCTAAAAAAACTTATGACATATGCAATGATGGATGCAAGGATGAGCCTTGACTACAAGGACTGATAAGGTATCCATGTACAAACAAATGAGATATCTCATAATTGAAGAAAAGAAGAAAACCAAATGGAAAAGAAAACTTGTCTACAAAAGAGAGAAAATAAAATAAATATACTAGTGAAAGAAGGATAGAAGGAGAATCTAGTATGACCCACCAAGTATTGCTTTTGTCACATAAATAGAATAGATGTCCCCACATAAGGAAGTTAAGGTAGCAAAACAAATTCCTACACTAACATTGAGAGGAGGGTTATGCAAAACTTTACAGATCTTAACAATAGTTATAAAAACTTAACAAAAATAAACATAAATAGCATGTATACCACAACACAATGAATAATATGGAGAAAACCCTTTCACGAGAAAGACCCCACACTTTGAAACCCACCTAATATATTATTTAGAAACCAACAACATATCAATATACTTGTAGAGTAAGCTTCTCACATGAGTATCGCCAATAAAGATCTAGAGGCAACTCAACAACTATCAGACTCTCAGAATACATCACGATACACATTATAGCTTCGATTTGATTAAATGAATCAACTTTAGTTGATTGCATATAATATATATTTAACATGCATTGGATCAGATTCCTTATATTCGACAAGACTGTTATTGCATATGAAATCGACCGTAGTTGATACTATTGCATTGGTTATCTTTGGTTACGATCGTAACACATATATTAATATGTGTTACGATAACTATCATATGATAGTTATACGTAACACTAAACATCAAGTATTATTTATAAACAGTGCCAAGTATTATTTATAAACAGTGCCAAGTATTATGTACAAACAACGCCAAAGTGAAACATCATGTCTATGTAAAGACATGACCGTGTGTGGCTTAAGCCACGTACGGTCATGTCTCTACATAGACATGACTATTATATTTTATATATATATGCCTTCATGTGTGGCTATGGAAACATATCTATCACAGTGTTCATATTACTACCACAACAACATACAAAGTGCATATATTTGCATTTATAATTCAGTAAATATAGAAAAGATAATAGTTGTGAATAACACAAATAAACAATATTGAATTCTCTCTATTAAAGATCTCTATTCCTAACACATTCCATGTCGAGATGATTAAGCCTTGTGTTACCCATTCGATTTATTCGGTAGACAACTCTGGATTTCCTTGACCCTTTAGTTAGTGGTTGGCTTGAGATTGCACTTGATCATAATGTTTCTTGGCCATGTGCATTTTTTTACGTCTTATCGTAATATGATGGTTAAATAATTAGATTTAGTTAATTATTTAACTTGTCTTAACATAATAGAATTAAAAATGGTTAAAATATAATTATTAAGATAACATTAATTATGACTTAATTAATTAATATTATTAATATTAATTTAATACAATATAATTATTGTATAATTATGTTAAAAGAGGAAATTCACTGTTATTAAGCTTTATGTGCATGACTCTTGGTTGGTTTTGGGAAAAAGAAGAATTTAGTTTCTTTCTACATTTTCTTATGGAGTCTTGATTTTCATTTTAGGAAAAAAAGAGCAACTCGGGGATTGTGGTATTAGATTTGTGAAGCTTTGAAATTGAATGGTTGTTGAATTCAATTTTGGAAGCACCAGCTTGTGGATTTCGCTTAATTGATTTAAGAGGACATTGGATTGAATCTAGTGATTTCAGATTTTGAATTTCTTCTCTAGTTTCTTTCACAAATTTTAAGGTATGAAATTTGAATTTTTTTTTTCATTACTATACTAAATACATAATAAATTTATATTATTTCTCTAGCATACTCTGAAATAGTCAATTCTTAAGTTATAATTGTGTTTTCCTTATTTTGTTGAGTTGTAAGTCGCCATCAATGGTGACATGGCCATTCTATCTGCATGCATATATGTTTGTGTTGTGAACCGATGTTCATCCTTGTGATTTGTATTAGGATGGTCATTGTTAAAACCATTCCTTTCATTCTCTCTCATGGGAAAAACAAGCTTATTTTTAGCTGTGTATGGGTTCATGGAAACTGTTCTTGTATTGGGGTTATACATTTGCAATGAAACCATATCTTTTACCCTTGTTTTCTATTTGTATACAGCCTATGCATGGTGGTAAGCACCCATTTTTCTTGGTTTTGACGTCTTGGATGTGTGGCTATCTTGTTTGATGTTTTAATAGTTATTTAGCTATGTTTCTTTGACTGCACATTCTTCAAGATTTGTTGGCAGGCATTTATTTTGGTTTTGATGGTCATATATCCTCTTTTGGCTCATTTGTAATCATTGTTTATTAACCTTCGAGAAAGGATGATGTGTTTACACCCTTTGGTAATGTTCCATGTGTTTTGAATTTACTTGCTACTGTTGCTTTGTTTGGTATTTTCCATGGGTATCAATTCAAGTGAGATCTGTCTCTTCTTTTGTTTGTCTATGTTTTGTCTTTATTTTTGTTTTGTCTATGTTTCGGTCTAAAATGTAATTTCAAAATGTAATTTGGATATGGTTAAGGATATAATTTATTTATGATTATAAAATTGTCCATTGGAGTTTTTTATTTAAATGTGATGTTATAAGTTGTTCATTATATATTTATAAACATAATGATTAAGTTTTAGGGTAGGTTGTATTGGAACACCTTAAGTATATTTTTATGATTTTGGAAGTAGGAAGAAGATGCATTTCTTTATGTGCATAGTAGTTGTTAATAATCATTATGAATATAATATTCTTTGTTAAACAAATATATAATATTATAGATTAAAATTTTGAAGATGGGTTGAGTTTAGAGTTTACATTCTGAATGTGATAGTTTTGGGGTTGGAGGTTTGAATTCCTTTATGGTAACTAGAGGAAAAGGGTACTTTTGTATTATGTAGATTTGTGGGGCTCTTTATTTGTGTTATTGAGTGTATTTTTACTATCAATGTTCATGGTACTTTGGAGTTCTAGCATTACTTTGCAAAGCATTTTTGTATCATAATGAATTAATGGTTCATGGAGGCCTTTTCTTTTTCACTCGTTAAAGAGGATCCATATGTTGACATGGGCTTGATGTTTCGAATGAAATGTGATATGAGACATTGATAAGTTTCTTCTTCCATCATAAGGTCTCAAATTATGATGTATATGATGCTTTGGTTGTTGAGGTTATTGATGGATCATATTGTTGATTTGTGTTAGTGCACTCTTTGTTTTCTATTTTCTTGGGGAGGATTTTCTAGAAGCATTGCTAGGAGAGTAGCTTACAATGGGGGTTGGAGCCCTAAGTGGCTGCCAAGATAATCCATTGTGGATTTTTAATCAAGTGATAACATAATAAAATGAACTGGGTTGGGATCACACATTAATCAAAATAATTTTATTTTCTCGTCCATGGCCTTGAGTTCTTGTATAGACTAAGGATAGGTTGGAGAAGGCTAGGTCATCCATTGGGCATTGATCTAGAAAATCAACTTCCTTGTCCTCACAAAAGGTTGTTGGTTCCACATGATTTCTCACTTGGGGCTGAGATCTAGAGAGACTACACGGATAACCTAGAATGGTGGAGGGCTATGTGATAACACTCTCTTGCATGTGTCTAAGGATTTCATTATATTATCCTTGTGGTTCACCTCTGGTATCCCTTATTGTATTCCTTATGAACCTTTTTGTTATGCCTTATTTTTCTTGTAGTATTCTTGTATGTGTTGATTGTATTGTGTGGGGTCTTGTGTCTATCTCCTAGCTCAAAGGGGCGAGCCTTTGGGTTCAACATGGTTGGGTGGTAAATATTTTACTCCATTGAGGTTTGTTGTTTTGTTCGTGAACATATTGGATGGATTCTACATCATCTCTTTATCTTCATTAAAACTTTATGATTATTATTGTACATTATCACATTATGTATTATGGATCATTGCATTGTAAATGTATACTCTCTGTAGAGATGGATGTAATTGTATTGTTAGCATGTATTTTAGATTCATCATAATGCATACTTTGAGTTAGATAGTTTGATGTTGGCATTGACTATCATTGTGTACTCATACGACATTTTGTTATGGATTAGTAACATTTGTATTGGAGGCTTAAAATTAAAATAGCTTAGTAATATTTATTTTGTACATTTTCTCATCTTTATGTAATTGGTTTTAATTATGTGATAATACGTTGCTTAGTAGTGACATTGGGAAACCTAAGAGGTCGTGATGTTGTACTCTTACACGTGATTAATATGATGTATCATTTATTTAGTTATTATATGTGTAGCTATCTTCATTTGGATAAAATGGATATTGTTAACGTTGTTTAAAAAAAATTGTCTTGCTCTTTTGTAAATTTATGTTGTCCTCTCAGGTTCCCTAGTGGGGCATTACATTAGTATCTATTTTTTTGAATATTGTACTAACATAACTTATTTTGTTTTGTTGAGTAGAAAATATATGTTATTGTTGAAAAATGTTTATAATGTGTTTGAATAACAATTCTATTTTATTTGAAGTCAAAAAAAGAATCAACATTAGATTGTAGTTCATATAATATTTGATGAATGACATTAATTATTATATTATAATAGTGATCTATCAAGAAAAGAATTTACTTTTGGTCACAAAAAGCAACACATAATTAATAAATACAAATAATTATAACTAATTAAATAGATTTAGTCACAATAATACTAGACAATTATATTTTTTAGCCAAAAAAATCATAATCCATAATTAGGTAGGACAGGATTGGTATGTGAGTAGGTAAGAATGAGATGCATTTTTCAACTTGAGATTTTGATATACGTGCAATTTTGCAATATCAAACATGTGCTACTCATACAAACATCATTATTAGTATCTTTATATTGGTACTTTTGTATTATATGCATTGAATTCAAATTAAAAGAATATTTAAGTGTACATTAGTTTTACAATGTCATTTTAAAACTTATTTCATTGAAGTTCAATGAGCCATAGATTACACAAGGTTTAATTAAAAATGTTATAAATAATTGTAATCTAGTATAATTGATGAATGGAATGAAGTTTACAATATTCAAAGGCAAATGCAAGCTATTGTGTAACGTTTATTAATTTTTATAGGAGTAGTGGTCCTATTTATATTAATTTAGATAATATAAATTCTAGAAGTAAAAATTGAGTGTTCATTATTAAATAAAAAAGAAATGCCTATATCTCTCAAAAATCACCTTGAACCAAAACATCTATCATGTTGGAAGAGAAAAGACCATGATTGTGTGTTATATGTAATCTTGGGAGAGACATTGATCCAAAAAAATCATGATTGACATCTATGTTGATTTATTTTAATAACTTGGATAATTACAATGGTTGAAATGAATGTTTATTCAAGCAAAATGATAAAATGGTAGATGAAACCCTAGGTGAAGATTAAGTTAGATCATGACAAATATTTGCATCTATCAATTGAGACAATATTATCTAAAATTAGCCAAATCTAAATATAAAAGCAATCATAAGTTTAGCCTAAGTGAATAAAGTAAATGAGTTCACTTAAGTAATTAATTAATGGTTAGTTAATTACTAGGTAACCTAATTACTCCAACACCCCCCTTGGTATCATCTTAGGGAGAAGCTAAAAAACTTATGACATATGCAATGATGGAGGCATGGATGGATGCAAGGGTGAGCCTTGACTACAAGGACTGATAAGGTATCCATGTACAAACAAATGAGACATCTCATAATTGAAGAAAAGAAGAAAACCAAATGGAAAAGAAAACTTGTCTACAAAAGAGAGAAAATAAAATAAATATACTAGTGAAAGAAGGATAGAAGGAGAATCTGATATGACCCACCAAGTATTTCTTTTGTCACATAAGTAGGATAGATGTCCCCACATAAGGAAGTTAAGGTAGTGGAACAAATTCCTACACTAACATTGAGAGGAGGGTTATGCAAAACTTTACAAATCTTAACAATAGTTACAAAAACTTAACAAAAATAAACATAAATAGCATGCATACCACAACACAATGAGTAATATGTGGAAAATTCTTTCAGGAGAAAGACCCCACACTTTGAAACCCACCCAATATATTATTTAGAAACCAACAACATATCAATATACTTGCAGAGTAAGCTTCTCACACGAGTATCGCCAACAAAGATCTAGAGGCAACTCAACAACTATCAGACTCTCAGAATACATCACAATACACATTCATAATACAATGCCCTCATAAAATAGGGTTGCATTCTATGGCAAGAAAATCACACAAAATATCTACTATTAGATCTATGACCTAATGATAAACAATCAAGATTTACAATGATAAGTTATATATAAAATGTGGCTTCAAGAGTAATCCCTCTAAAATTCCCTACTAGAACATGTAGCCCCCAAATATTTCATTGAGGGGGCCATTCCCTGAAGTTGAAATTCAAATGCTCTATATTGATATGTTTCAACAAATCTCTAATTTATATAAGACCTTAAAAGATATATTTGTTATAAGGTTTAACTTACTTGAAAGATATAAAATATCTAATAACAAATTAAAAAATGTGTGAATGGTCACATCAACATCAATAAAAAAAGAACAACATGAAATTATAAAAAAGTTGTTGAGAATAATAATAATATTCTTCAATAATAAATTAACATAAATAAAAATTAAAATATAGGCAAAACCATATAAAAGATATATCTTTTAAGACATTGATCAATTTGCAACACTAATCATTGCAAAGCTTTTTTATTTATATTTTGATTCTTGTTTGTAACTAACTAAGTCCGTGATCTCCTATATTTGTCTAAGATACTATTCATCTCTAACTTTGTACTTAAAATAAGTTCTTTCTAAATGCCCATTTGTTTCTTCCTTTAAACTTAACCAATATAAAATGTATATAAATGAAGATATTTGATAACATTTACTTTATATTAAATAATAATAATAATATCTTTGTTGGGTTTAAATAATAGTTTATTCTTGCTTTGTGTATATATAGGCATCATGTGATAATGTTATGGTCAAAGTTTGGTTGTTTAATATTAAAAGGTGAAGATGGGCCTCCACGTTCCCACATGTTGTCCATAGGAGTGAAAGTCCTTTTGTATTATGTGGGCACAGTGACCCTACCTTGCAAGCTTGTTTAGGCTATCATCACATACTTTATGTCTGATGGCCCCATACCACCTCCATCATGATACTAGAGTTTTAAATTTCTTTTTGCATTTCCATTTATTGGTACAAGTGAAATCAAGATTTCCATCATGTATGAAATCAAACTTTTTTTCAAACCAATGTCAAAAGTTTTTCAAAACAAATGTATGAACCTTTGTGTTGTAGAATGCTTCTCTTTATGTCTACTTAGTGTATATAATGATAAGGTCTTAACATGATAGAATACTTTATGCAAACTTTATTTGTAAGGATATACAACTTTTAATTGGATTAGAAGAATATTCAAGCAAGTGTTACAAATGAATCAAAATTCAAAATTATTATGGTAAATGGTTGTAAATATAATTATATATAGAGGAAAAGTATAATTAGATTTACGATTTGGATTTAAGTATTAAGTGAATTGGGTTGAGTTATGATTCAATTAGTAAGAACTTTTTATGGTTGGTGAAGTCACAATGAGGTCACAAGGTCTAGTCTCCTCCTAATCTATATGGTATTAGAGATCGTGTTACGCTAGTATCATCGGTCATGTTAAAAAGTTTACCAAACATACTACATTTTAGAGGGGAACTACCCAATTCATATAGTCTAAAAGAAATATATTTAAATTTAGCAACAATAAAATTATAAAATAGAAGTTTTATTTTTTGCAGAAATAAGATCTAAACACATGTAAATAATGAATTACTAAAAATTATAAAGACAACAACTATAAATGATTTTTAAAATAACAATACTACTTAACTATTATATTAAGCTCTTAATTATATATTTTCATTAATGAAGTTTAATTATTTTATTTAATTATTATAAATATTACTACATATTAAATAAATACAAATATTAAAATAAATTAAATGATTCTAACAATAAAAGTCATATAAGATTTTGGTATAAAACTCACGATATTATATATTTTGTGGCAATGGTAAGGAATTTATTTTAGTAAGCATTATTATGTCTTGAAACAATATTACGAACTTTATTCAAATCATGGTCTTGCTTAATTATAAAGCGAATTTAATGCATCTTAAAGTACTTTTTCCATGTGTTCCAAATGAATTAAGTCAACTTCTTATCTAGTCAAAGAATGAGACCTTTCATTCATCATAGTCTTTTCATTTCAGCATATTAATTCTCGTTCACCTAGTTCTAACTCTTCTTTTTAATATAGTTGAATCTAAATCCTCTTTTTAATAAATTTAGTGCATAATGTATTAAAGTTTTTTTTAAACAATAGTGAGAGTATATTTTTTAATTATATAAAAGTTAAGCGGGTAAATTATAAGGTTTGTAATAAAAGTAGTTATTTGAATGGTATAGTTTTATTTAAAAAATAAAAGAAAATTTCATAGAAAATAATAAGTTAGTCTATTATGTATATATAAAAAGGTGTCAAATCATTTCTATAAGGAGTCATTTATAAGAATGGTTCATCAAGAGAGAATTGGGAATTTCTTAGTCATTACAAGAGTTTTAGATACAAGTGAAAGCAATAGTATATTTTGGCTAGAAATTGAAGGCAAAATAACATCGCTTGATGCAAGGATAGGCCATCTACTATGGCCAACATAATTTTCATGTGAAAGGGTACTCCACCTAGGTAGGTAAGGATGTGCAATAGAATTCTACTCATTCCACAGGGTGCACTCCCCCCGACTAAGAAGATCTTTAAGGTGTTGGAATTTTAGTGTCACTTATCTTGCATATGCCTTAATCTAAAAGTATATAGAGCTAAGAGCATTACATTTTTTAAAGATAAAAAGAACACTCAACAACTTCAACATCAAGAGAGCATTCTAAACTTCCAAAACTAAAACATATTAAAAATTCTAGAAAATTTCTAAACATTAGCAATCTATGCAATATATGAATGTCACAGAACCAAATTAGTTTAAACTTATCTTCAAAATTATTTTATGATTCCTTAACATTTGCATGCATCACATGAAATAAATAAAACATGTAATAATCAACACATAACATAATTATTTTGGTATCATAGAAATCCTTGTTAGAGGATAAAAACTACAGTGGGGATGACACTCACAACACTTCACTAATAGAGAATAAAGTTGCTCAGTTAGAGCTGCAATACTTAGCTATTTATGATAGCTTACCCTGTTAAGAGTATTAACTTGGTTAAGAGTTCTAAAGATTGCTAAGTCTACTTTGTTAAGATATTTCACAACTCTAATCTAAGAATTGTACCTGGTTAAAGGATTTACAATTAAGATCTGTTAGGATCTGCTCAGTTAAGAGACTTATATAATTTTGATTACTCCTTAACCATTAATAATAAAATGTCTTTCAAACTTGCATCAATAAATGCTATTCAGACTCTATGTGCTCATCAATTCATTACCTCTTACTGTGTATCCATCACACTATCAATTTAGTACTTAGTAGCTTTGAAGCTCTGACTATTCCTCAGTATTATGTTACCAGGTAGCTTCACTTCTCATTCACCTTCTTCTCTGGTCCGCAACCTCCAATTTCTCTTCACGAATGCATATGCCACCATAATGATCTTCATACTTTGATCATCGTATATACAAAATTCAAGCGATGCTAGATGTTCTAGAATCTTCATCTTCAAGTGGTGCTAGCATTGGATACACCTCTAATGCATATTTCATCCTTAATTTTCATTGGCTAAACTTACCTTGTAATCATGTATAATCATTATATTTCAATCTCCAATG
This sequence comes from Chamaecyparis obtusa, assembly GCA_027943335.1. NCBI lineage: Eukaryota > Viridiplantae > Streptophyta > Pinopsida > Cupressales > Cupressaceae > Chamaecyparis > Chamaecyparis obtusa. The sequence goes on along the minus strand of BSBK01007091.1, from coordinate 104,073 downwards.
TTCTTTTATAGATCTCCTCAAGATTTGTAAATCATTTTCTAATCGATGTCCAGGTTCAATGTACTTAGAAATCTTTTGGTGTCGGCCTATTATGCTCGGTAACACATTTTATTTAACTCGGTAAATACCTTCTCTTCTCAGTTTGGTGCTCGGTATAACTTGGTTCTGGGTGCTCAGTTCTGCATTGCTCAGTGCCTATACTTGCTTCCGCTTTACCAAAATTCTCTGTTTACTTATTCCTTTTACTGAATATTTTCTCTGCCTTACTGACTTATCTTTTCTTCCTTACCGAATGACTTTTGACAAACATAATAACTTCCTCATAACTAATGAAAACAAAATAACTCTTAGGAGTATCATTTTTATAAGGGAAATACAAGGTTCCCAACCCACACAATAGATTTGAATGGCAACCAAATGGCTTCAAATAGTCAAAGACTAAACAATATTTTAAACAATTCTCCCAATGGTCTAGGGTGTTTTCAAACACCTATTTTGAAGTGATTCAATAGGTTATAGGCTTCTGTGCTTGGGTTTGGATGGTTAACTCCAAGTTTCTCCAATAGGCCTACTTACACTTCTAGTAGCCCTCCTGACCTGGTTTTCTGCAATTTACACCCAACTTTCCCAAAACACCAAACAAATAAATCAAGGATTCAAATACCCTTTTAAATTTTCTTTAACATACTGGAAGATCGGGTATTTTTGTTTTGGACAATGTATGTTGTCTCTTGGCTGACCCCACTTTTGGACCTAGGAAACACCCACTTTTCCAAAGGAATTATGAGAAATACTTATCCCCAACCTATACAACTTTGGAAAGTATTGTAATATGATTCCAAATAATTATTTATATGATCAAATTGAGGCTATGAACTTATCTACTATGAAAGCCCCAAAACCCTCGTCAAACTACACCCAAATCTAGGGCTTCTTCAATGTGACCCTTCCAAATACTATTCCACTCAAGAAATGATGGATTCGGCTTCAGTTTGACATTTAAAAACACTTTCAATCATAAAATATACCCCTTATTAAGTTTGATCTCTCACTTCTTCTCCCAACCAAACAATTTTCATCAAATCCTTATACTTTGTCACAGTGATCACCTAGTTTCTCCACCTCAACTGCACATTATCATGTTAGGAAATTATTTTACATGTTAATGATTAGTCATTCCATGAGAATCAGGTAGTAGTCATTCATGGAATGCCCATCTTCAAAATTACCAACAAATTGTTATAGAAACTATGAATTTAAAGGCTGTTAGCACTATTTGAATGAAAACAATGACAAAAATGGATCTCAATGCATCCAAGATTGTTTATAGAAATTTTTTGAGTATTCTTAGTACATCATAAACCTTCAATGATCACTATGAATTCATAACAATGCAAAGAAAGACATAAAAATGCTAGAAATACAGTGTTTTAATTAATTCTGTACTACAGTCTATACATCCAGACCTCCATTACTCGTACAATGATCAAATGCCAAACTATATCCTCCCTACCAACTACCCCATCGGTTACAAAACTACTTGGATTCATTAGAAAATTGAAATGTCTCTTAGACTTCCTTTCCTTCTAAGAGGCAACTAGCTATTACAAATTGAAGTTTGAATTTTCAATTTTGACAAAATGACTTATTTTTATGTTAAATCTTTAACTAATGCCACCTAAGGGCTTCAAATGCCTTATTGAACTTTCCTAAAGCCTTCTAAACTCTCTAGACATCAAATTTATATTACATCCATATTTTTAGTCCTAAGGTCCTTATCAGGACCTTCAGGACCTTCAGGACCTATTACAAATTTATTATATTTATTGACCCCAAAGGCCATAATGGGCTTCAAAAGGTTCCAATTGATCTTCTTGGATGTCTTCAAGTCTTCTTGTATGCATTGAGCCTTCTTGTTGTTGTTTTCCCCCCTAGGTGCTCCTACACCAAATAAATTCCACAATAATGATAGTTTCTAGACTAGATAATAGTTTTTAATGACTTTTATTTGTTTGAATTATATTATGGAAGGATTGAAATGATACGAACATAAATTAAATCCTTTAGGCTACAATATTGTAAGATAAATTTAGCAAGTTGATAGTTCTTCAATATGAGACTATCTTAGGATCCATCACCTTAGGTATAGAGTGATATTATATTATGGTTGATAACTCTATTCAAATTTTTAATGCAAAAAGCTTCATTGTAAAATTTTTGACTAGTGATGATTAAAAACATGAGTCACAATGTTGGAACATTGGAGTCATGTTTACATTAGTTTGTTTGATTTTATTATTATAAATTATTTTTGAGAGTTTTTTATTTTTAATTTGATATCATGCAAGAGGGACTATGATTTTATCTAAATCATATTTTAGATGATTTTGAGTATCTCAAAGGTGCCATAAAATTGAGATACAAGTGTTCAAATGAAGCAAGAAACTTAGTTTAACAAAATTACTTATTTTTATAGGTGGCAAAATGGAATCGATTCTAAGAAAGGAAAGAAATGTATCACAATTGATGCAATGTATGCAAGTTAGTGTTTTGACATTTCAAATCACCTTGTTCATGCTTGAGATTAATTTTTTAGCATGTGGAAGGTTATAGGGGAGACATGTGTTTCTTGTAAGTATTGTTGGATATTTGGACACTTGTTGTAGATCATTATTTTGTCTATTTCATGATATTGTATGTACAAGATAAGAGTTATGATAGTGCTAATATAGCTTATATATTTGGGAGCCAGTTTCTATCATTAGATAGGTGCATTCACACTAAAGACGTTATATCGCCTATATGTGACCAAGAGATATCGAGATGAAGAGCTTGTGCTCACTCTTCTAGAGTTTGTGTGTTACTTATTGCACTATCTTATTTTTCTATATTGTTTCATATGTTTCATAGATCTAATGAATTTTTTTTCAAATGACTAATTAGTGGTAAAGAAAAAATAATGTATGAAGGTGATTGTATAATTTTATCATGATAAAATATATTGTTTATGAGTGATGTGTTACATCAACATCATATTTATGGTATTGGATAAGTTGTTTCCCTTGCAAATTTTGTTGTTTTTAATATTTTGACAAGATATTCCCGTCATAATATTTTATTAAGTGATGCTTTGTTCTTTTTAGAGACCAAAATTGGAACTAAGGAGTGGACAACATGTAGAATTATACAAGATGAGAATTATGGATAAGCACATTTTAAGAATTTAGAATGAGATGTTGTATGAATTTGTAACATTGATGGAAAGGTTAATATGATGAGTATAATATTTTAATCCTTACTAAGAAGCTTCATACTTCAAATGATCATTATGAAGGAAATAACTTAATAAAATTGATTTAGACGAAGGGAAGACTTCTTATGTCAGATTCTTCAAAGTTGAAGCTAAAATTGATAGTTAGCTTTATGGTGGTAGACAAATTATAATATTTTAAATCAATGGGTTTATTAGTATTTTAGTTCAATGCATTACATGAATGTCTAAATATATTGATGGTGTGTACAAAAAATCAATCATTCTATCTAACTAAATGTATTTAATGATCTCTCAAATTGTTGTTCGTAAAATGTGTATGGTTGCCTCCTACCATTGTGTCTTGGAAATGGTGTGGAACTAGTTGAATTTTAATAACTTTTACTAGATTTTTGAAGGTTGTCATTAAATATAACTATGCAACTATTTTTATAAGTTGATATAAGTCTTGATCATTCTTATTAATCCAGATAAACATGTTAAATACAACTTATCTCATGGAATGTTTAATTAAACAATAAGACCTTAACTATTGTGTATGAGAGAATAAAATATATTGCATAATAACATGCTAAAACATCATTACTTGAAATCAGGTAGCATCTAGCAAGGAACTTAAATTCAACCTTGAAGTACTATGAGGCAGACCTAAAATAGTCTCCAACTTGAATTAGAATGCTCAGAAATAATCCATCATCTAATACTAGGCATAAATGGACAAGGGCTACTTGTATGAGGATTCTCCAAGACTGCAACTCTTCTAAGTTTTCTCTAGATTTAGCAACTATGTTCTTCAAAACCCATGTATGATGGCCCAAGAGATGATGCTCAACTAAGAGGAAAGAAATCAGAATGATACATGACCTTTTATTATTTTCCTAACTAACAACCCTAAAAAATATATGTTTTTCTAAAAAAATATACAAGTTAAGGTACTGAAGGAACCCCAAATGATTGCTAAACAGGATTCAGTAATGAAAATAGTAGTGAGCTTTGGAAAACATGTATCCATAATTAGCAATCAATCAGAAACAACATATTCATCCATTGTTATTGTCAATTAAGGTTTGTTTTGAATGTTGGGTCAAATAAACTATAGTATACATCTAGAGTATTTGTAAGGCTAATGTAATTACTGGCATCCAAATTGAAGGAGGAGTCAGTAAAAACAATCAAGAAACCTTGAAAACTTTTGTAGATTTCTACAAGGAGTTGTTCTCCTCTGAACACAAAGATGAGAATGTGGAGGCTATGAGAAGATGTCTTAAAATAATTCCAAGAAAGGTTTCTCAAGGACAAGCCATGGTTTTGGATTAGAAAATCAAAATTGAGGAGATTGGTGAAGCCATAGGGTCATTAGCCAATGATAAATCCCCTGAAATTGATGGGTTACCCACTAAATTCTATAAGAAAAATAAAGAGCGGATCTCTGGTGAATTGATAGAAGTCTATGAGGAAGAATTTGAATTTGGGTCATTAGGAGAAAAAAATAATACAAGGTTAATCAAGCTCTTACCCAAAGATGGTGATAAGTCTCAGATTAAAAACTGGAGGCCTATCACTTTGCTAAATATTTCCTACAAGATTATTGCTAAAATTATGGCCAGAAGAATTATTGAAACTCTTAAGGAAGTAGTGTCTATCACCCAAACTAGATTCATAAAAGGCAGATATATATTGGACAACCTCATTACCAGTTGGGAAGCCATGAACTAGGCCAAAGTGGACAACCAAAATGAAGCTATGGTCCTCTTAGACTTTGAAAAAGCCTACGATAGAATTGAATGACCTTTTGTGCTCCAAATGCTTGAGGCATTTGGATTTCCAAAGTACTTCTGTAGATGGGTCAGCATTTTGTTCAAAGACTCCTCAACTGTGATCGATGTCAATGGAGAACTCTCTAAACATATTCCTCTTGGAAGTTCTATTAGACAGGGGTGTCCTCTTGCCCCTGCACTTTATGTCATTTTTGTTGATGTCTTGTCCTTTATCCTTAAGGATACAAAACTCAGTCCACCAGTAAAAGGGATTCACTTGCCCAATAATGAAGATCTCCTTGTTGAACAATTTGTTCATATACTACCCTTTTCTTAGAAATGGAGGAAGAAAACTTTGACAATGTTCTTAGTAGACTCCAATCTTCTTGCATGGCATCAGGAGCCAAAATAGCCCCTCACAAATCCATTGTGTTGGGATGGTTAGAATTTCCACCAAGATGGTTAGAAAGGAGAGAGTGGAAGTGGTCAGGGCCTTCTATCATTATAAGATATTTGGGTATCCCCTTTGCCATTAACCCTTCTATTAATGATATGTGGGCATGGATCTATAAAAAAAACTAAAAATAAGCATCTCAAATGGAAATCTCATATGTTGTCCCTAGCTGGCAGAGTTCAAATTGTTCAGAAGGTGCTCTCTTCGCATGCAGTGTATTATGCTTCCACTTGGGTGATTGCTAATAGCCAAATTAATAAGTTGGAAATGTTTTAGAGGAATTTCTTGTGGTTTGATGGACTTGGCAATAGGAAGAGACATTGTGTGAAATGGGATTGGTGTTGTACTCCTAAAAAATTGGGAGGGCTTGGCTTGAGGGACCTAAAAGCCCAAGGTGTTTCTCTAGCAGCCAAACGGATTCTCAAGGCCTTGAAAGGGAATGAGCCATAGAAAGTCCTTGTGAGAAATAACATTGAAAGATATACTATAAAAAAGGGCAAGAAGTAGAAAGGTACTCCTCTACTTGATATTGTATTTAGAGATTTTGAGATTCAAGTTTTTGGGTCTAGGGCTTTCCAGACCATATGGAAGGCATGGTGTCAAGTCAAGTCTCTTGTCTATTCAAGAAATGTTGTTGGAAAAAACTCTTGTTATGCAGTTTTGGATAGGTTTATTTGGTGGGGTGTCTACTTAAATGGTAAGCCTCTCGCTTTGACACAGTGTTGTTTTGCAGAAAAATGACAACAAAAAGGGATCTCTCTAATTCAAGATATACTGGTGGACAAACAAATGGGATCTTGGGAAGATATTAGAGATAAATTTAATATCCTAAACTCTCAAAAAAAATGTTTAGCTTGAAATCTAAAGCTATGGGGAGGCAGTTCCCTGGTAAACTGTTGAATTCTGTACACATGTTTGATTATATGAATTGGACTGATGGTAATAGACTGAATGACTTTTCAAGAAAACAAATTTATGACATGCTTAAAGAGGATGCTAGAATTATTAATAGAATTAATCAAAACTGGAAAATTAACTGGTCTATCACTAAATGGCACTTTATTTTTGACTTTTTTTGGCACTCACAGGTTGAACCCAAAATTGTTTGTTTTCATTAATTGCTTCTCTTGAAGAAAATCGATGTTAGGTCTTTTCTCTCTTAATGTGGTCAACAAAATATTTGTTGTTCCTTGTGCAATTGCCTTGAAACTTTTGAGCATCTCTTTTTTTAATGTAAATTTGCAAAAGGAATTTGGTCCAGTTTTCTTGGTCACCCCATTTTGTGAAATTGTCAAAATTCTTTTTCGCGGCATGAAATTGTTATTGGTTTTGTGGAAGTTTTTTACTGTAAATTGAATAAATTGTGATTTGCCTTAACTACTAAAATCCTTTGGTTTATTTGGAAGCAAAGAAATGAGGAGATTTTTCAGGCTAGGAAACATGATCTTACTGAGTTTTATATTAAACTCACACATCTTCATATTGTCTCACAGGTCTTTGCAAGGATAGAGGTACCAGATGAAAGGTTTCTAGCATTAATAAAGGAAGGAGCAATGATCGTGTACAAGAAGGACATTAGGTTATCTTCTTATGTGGAAATTTCTCAAGAAGAAAATATTGATCGAGTTCAAGCCTTTAGTCAGGTTAACATCTAGGGAACGAACCAAGGTGATGAAAACATGAATGACAATCAGGAGGATGTGGCCAATAGTGAATGGTAAACTAAGGCTGAGAATGATAACTGGAACAGTCAAGAGCAAAGAACTAGCAACATTGAATGAGACAATACTGTTCTCAGGAACAATACAAGTGGATGGGAAGAATCCTAGTTTTTATGTTTGATCTCCCTTTTGTATGTAATCCAGATAATATACTCAGTGTAAGGCCATTTTTATAGGCTGTTTGTATATAGTTTAGGTAGGTGTTGCTGGTTATTAATGTAATTTTTAGTTGATACTGTATTGCAATATTAAAAAAAAAGGGTTTTTATAATAAGTCCACGATTATTAAAACCTCAGCCCTATGCATTGATTGTGAACAGAAATGGCTTCTCTTCTATGTTTATCAAGGTTGATGGAAACAACAAGTGTGTATTAATAAAATCCTCATGTAACGATTTGTTTCAAGCTGTAGACTAGTTGTGACAATTTAGAGATTTAACCTCTCAAAATTCACATAAATACAAAGACTTATCAGTGTTGCATGGAGAAAAATAAATCTACAACACTAGGTTGTGTATCAATTCATTCCTTAATTAGGAGGTTGAGTTATATTTTCTTTTATTTCTTAGAAAATATTTTATTGAAAAATTAGAACAACATCTACACTAGGTTCAACATAACCTAGAATTCTTATGAAATTGTATTTTAGCAAGGGTTTCCAACATGAAGTAGAGTTCACAAGTATCTTAAATCTAATCCCCTTCGATTTCCTTTTGCTAACAAGTAAGGTGTCAACATGTTGAATCTATAAATTGAAATAAAATATGTTCTAGCATGATAAAATCATATATTAACTGATTTTTTTAAAAAGAATTTTAACCTTGTATAAAACTACATATTGAATAAAAAATGATAAAATCATATAATAAACTGAAGTAACCATTCTTAAGAAAACAAATGTGAGTTTTTACTTTGAGACATAATACATCACCAATTAATTATAAATGAACAAGGGTTTCTCTCTTTCTTTTGAAACAAAAGAAAACTATCATCCCTGATTGCGAGTTTTTCCTTTCAAATATGATTGTGCTTGTCTAAAGCAACCCATGTTAACATTTTTGGTAGTCCCAACCTGTTTTCTCTTCTTTGAATCAGATTTTGTGATTTACGTCTTAATCCCCATCAAATGCAGCCATGTTTGAATAAAATACCCTTTTCTTGTTTTATATACTTGTTATAGGAAGACTATATAATTCCCATTCATACTGATGTGTTTTGTATGAGCTTCACGCCTGATGACTTGGTTGAATTACTTGAGTTTTTAATATTTAACTTACATTTATTTGAATGACTTGGTTTATTTTTATATGGTTTAGTTATATTATTTAATTTATTTATATTGTTCAACTCCTATTTAAATTCCTTATTTCATTAATTTTATTTTAACTTTATTTCCTTACATCATCTTATATTGTATTTTTAGTAATTTATATTATTTAATTTGTTTACATTGTTTAATGCTTATTTACTCTTTTACTATTATATTATTTAATGAACTATTTGAATATCAAGTTCAATATTGTAAATAATTTATAATAATTTTTTAAGGAATATTTGAAATTAGAAATTGAATTATCACCACAAATTAATTTAGATAGAAATAATTCAATGATGTTGGCTAAGTATTTTAAATCAAAGAAAATACTTATAGCCTCTACGTGTCTCACACATTTTGTGCAATATTAATGTTTATATTATTTATTGATTTGTTTTTAATTATATTATTTTAACACTAATTTTATTACTTACATTGTTTAATAATTATATTTAATATATATTATTAATTATTATATTATTTATTTCATATACATTATTTAATATTTATTTAATAATTATAATGTGTAGCGATTATATTAATAATAATTAATTCAATGTCTATTCTAATTATATAATTAATTATTTGTAAAGTTTGATGTATATTTAAAATCAACTCACGTAGAAATTCTAGTTAATACTATAAAGCACAAAATAGTTCAACTCGAAAGTCTCAATAAATATCGTCTTAACAAATTTAAAATTAAACTAAACTAAAATCATGTATAATGATGAAAGACAACACACTAACACACTTATCAAGTAATATTTGAATATAGGATAATTATAAATATTAGCCTATAGAGGAGTCATGACATGCTTCCCCCCTTAAAAATGCATTGTCTTGATGCATAAGAGTTACATAATAATATTTAAAATAACAAAATCATTATATGCATATACAAATTGAACATACACAATAAATAAAATTTCACATACTTGAAAGAAAACATTTACGACATATTATATTCTAACATGTTTCAATCATTCATAAAGTTTATCAAAATTAATAGGGTTTATAACTAGATCAAAAAGTTCAAAATAAATGCAAATAAAGTTTTCTTCATTTCTAGGGTGTCCTGATAGGAGTTCTTGGATCTTCAACTAGGATTCAACTTGACTCACTCTCAAGGCCTCTTCAATAGACCTTTATAGGGCCTTCTCCAACCCTAATTCCCAAGGCAAGTCACTAAGAACACTTCCCTTCCAACCAATACTTTTCTTATCAACAAGTGTGTCAATGCTCAGTGAATTTTACATAGGGTTTTCTAGCCACCTATGCCAAATTGCTCACAATGATTTTCAGGGTTGAATTTCAGTTTCTTTAGGTCAAATGACAACTATCTTGAAAGTTTAGAACCCTTCTCCAATCTTCATCCCATCAGCTTCCTACAAACTAGGAAATAGGCCTAGTTGCCTCTTGTAGCCCTGTCCAGGTACAAATTAAAGATTTCTTCAATATTTTTCTTAACTTGACCCCCAAAAATAATTATGGATCCAGACACCCTTTTTGCATTTAGAAGATATTTCCAAGCTTAGGGTTCTTCAAATCCTCTGTACAATACCTTCTTACTCTTAAGGACATAGTCCTTAAAAATAGGGCTTTGCCTTCATAGACTGATGAAAACATGGCACTAGGTTTTACCATTGCTTGGAGTGTTGTGTCTTCATTGTCTCAACATGCTCCAACTCTTGGATTGCTTCAATCAATCCAACCCTACAAGCTTTAAACTTTGATACTATTTTTCCGTAGCTGGGCTATTGCCAAGCTCGCTCACCTAGGGAAAGAGCTCATAATTCACTCCTAGAATTTATACTACCAAAACAAAAAGAAAAAATATATACACTAACCCCTCTTGCATTCCAACCAGGCACATTTTTTTAACCATGGTCTTAAGAAGCTCAAGAGGGCATTTTACTATACACAGTCCAAACTGGACCAGAGAACCACTAACTTAAAGAAAGTTTAAAAGAAACTATGAAATGAAAGCTTTCTTAAAAACTAATCACACACAAAGTTATTATAGCACCATAAGAAATTAATTGCATTGGAAAGATCAACAACTCTATGCCATTTACAAAGTTTTTCAATTCCAAAATGGATTACACAGTCACTGTTACTGTCTACAGTCACATAGTTTATATGAAATCAATTAAAAACTCATCCGTTCTCTTGAATTTTCCATGGTTGTTCTTAAATACCTTCCTTCTCAGATCAACCACCCTAACTACCCCATGTTAGGAATGAATGTTGAATATGTCCTATGGGGGAGTATTCAGAGTCATTCTGTAGTAGTTGTATGTTGCATTCATGACTGTGATTGTCATTGATGTCAACACAGTGATCTACCGGAAGATTAGCAGAGAAGCAGACACTGTTTGAATTAGCACACGTGGAGTATTGCAAATCAAGCTATGCAAAGTTGAGGATTTATTTTATATTGTGTCCTGAGATTGTGGTCAAGAGCGCATACAAAAATTCAATTATTCATGACAGTTATGTGTAATTTAGTGGAAGCGGTATTCAAATAGTGTTCTTGAGAAGCGGCTTGTGGTAACTGGATGATATCTCCTAATTGGGATAGAATCTAGGTATGCGAAGTTATATAGTTGATGAAGACATTTTGGTGGTGACTTGGATAAGACAACATGATCGTAGGTCGCACGTGTGAAGAGTTATTTTGTTTTGAAGCCGACACTTATTATGTAATTGTGGAATATCATGTAATGTGTGAAGGTTTATATTTTGTAATTGGTTAAGCCTTGTTGGCCAACTCATTTGTTATTATTTAAGTGTGGTATAAAGGAAGGATTGTTTTCCTTAATTGTAATATGAGATATAGATGTGAATTGCGGAATTGAGCAATATATGTTGTAAGAGGATATGTGAATTGCAGAGATCTGATATTGAGATCTGGTGTAGCAGTTGGTGCAGTTTGGCACAGGAAGAAGAGAAAAGATAAGTTGTTGAGATCAGTAATTGTTAGTATTATTCTATTCAAATAATACAAAGATCAGTTGGATAGTGTGCTCCGTGATCTTTCCCTTGAATCTATTTGGATATTGGGTCCTTCTGTCTTCCATAACTCTTAACCGGGTTAGAATCTTTTAACAGGGATTCAAAGTCTCCTAACAAGGACTCATATGTACTGAATGTATTTCATAAGGCTCCTAATAGAGTCCATCCTCTCACAAGAAATTTTCATATTAGTACATCTTTTGTGGGCATCATTCCCATAGGGGTTTACTCTCTGATCAAGAGGTTTCCTAGTCAACATATCTTGTGTTATTGTGTTGTTGTGTATGTTTATCTTTCTATGGTTGTTGCTTATATTGCTTACATGGTTGAAATTTGATAATGGTGATAAAAGTTATATTTATCTAATAAATTATTCACTCCCCCGCTCTCAATTATCTTGGTGGACTTTACTTTCTAACAACCCATTCCACCATTTAGGTCAAAGGCTTCATTATGAACAAAGTTTTCAAGCAAATTTTTCAAAAATTGCAAAAATGCAAAGTTGCTATGAGTAATTTTTCTTTACCTCCTAACCAAATTGCTTAGGGATATTTTTACCACCATGGATAACTAAACTAAACCCTAACTATACTTTTAAGACTCAAAATACTCCAAATTTAACCTCCTAAAGATCTAGAGGGTTCATTCCACTATTTGACTCTTGTGTCCTCTAGGACTTTACAAGGAGTGGATTGAACAAAAAAGCCTCCAAATCTTATCCTAGCAACCCTAAACACTTCAAAAATTTCCTATTCTTCCCTAATCAACCTAGACAACTAGAAACACAACAAAAACAAGGAAGGATTTTCACCTTTGGTGCTCTTGCACCATGTCCTCCCAAGTAGCATTCTTGATTGAATATTGGTCCCACTAGCCTTTAGATTGGTCCACTATCGTGTTGCTTGATTCGTATTGTCACCTCTCTATGATTCACAACATATCTCTAACGTTGTTGAGGATATGGATTATGGGTTGATCTTTTTCCCTTTGAACATTCCCTAGCAAAGTGATTTCCACCACACTTAAACCATCCTCTAGATGGACCCCTTGTGGCTTGAGGTTGAGTATTCCAACCAATCCTTTGTGCATTTCCATTATAGTTATTTATTTGATACCGATTTTCTTCTACTTTTGGCTCAGTAAAGTCTCTTCCCCTAATGTTAATCTACTCCTTGAAGTACATGTATTCTACCTTTCTTTTAAAAGAGGACCTATTATCTTGGGAGTTCTCCCTTGCTAAAGGTAAGGGCTGAAGTTTCCTTTCTTGTTTACGAGCTTTCGCCAAAACCTGGTCCGTGCTTCTAAGAACGAACATGTATACTTCAGCCCCAATCTTTGTGTTTAATCCCAAAATGAATTTTATCACCTAAGCTCTTTCATCCTTCTAGTAGATTGGAACAAATTTCATCAACTTAGCAAAACAATCTGAATATTATTGCACTAATAGATTATCTTTCTTTAAATTCATAAAAAGAATTTATCTTCTCATCGTAGTATAATTGTGGAAGCCATCTCTTTCGAAAACAATCTACAAACTACCCCCAACTTAGGCTCTTTATCGTAGAGTTGAACTATTCTTTGATGTTGGTCCACTAGTTGATTGCTTCTCCCATTCAATTTGTAGATTGATGATAACTTCTATACTACTTTCAATTTCTTCTATAGAGTTTTGGTTTTGGGTCGAAGCAATAGTCCTTCTCCCACGAGGTCCTCTAGTTCTAGCCATATTTTTCTTAGTTATATATGTCAACCTATCAACAATTTTTAAAAAAAAAATTATAATCTTCTAATTTTACTATATTTCAAATAGTGAAGGTATCTTAAAATACACCAAGCATGCAGTTCAATAACATCTTTTTTTTTGTTCAATAGCCTTCACAAAAGTATGTGTTATCGATACACATATTCATATAATCAATGCATGGTAGAAGGCCTTTAGACTAAGTGTCTGAAACACACACACACACACACACACACACACACACATACATACATACATACATACATACATACATACATACATACATACATACATACATACATACATACATACATATATATATATATATATATATCTGTGTGTGTGTGTGTGTATACATGTATATATATACATGTATACATATACATATATATGTATCTGTATATGTGTGTGTATGTGTATATATGGGTAAAAGTAAAAACCTGTGTCACATTTTTATAAAGGAATAGGTCAACGACACACAAATTGTTTAATTTTAATGATGTAAAAGTGACATTTGTGTTTAGAATTTGAAGATGATGTAAATTGATGAAATGTGTAAAATTAGATGAAGTTTATGTCTATAATTATTTTAGGATTTTTTGAAAAAGAATTAATACAACTTTTTAATTTTTGAAGTTCATTTTTTAATTGTTGAAAAATGCTAAAAATCTGGGGTCTAGTTCCTGCCAAAAAAGTATATGCAAATAATTTTTTTCCCATGATTTTAAAATATGTTATAGATGACATGTATAGCCAATGCATAAAAAAAGAAAGATTAATTTTCGATGTATATTTTCTCCATTATGACTACTCAAAGTCAAACTTATATGAAATTGACAGTTTTTGTCTCCTACCAAATTTTCCCTATCAAATATACACCATTTAGAAAAAAATTACATATTCTTGAAGAGAACTCTCTCCTCTAGTGTTAAATATAAATTTTAAATTTTTTTGTTATGATTTACAATTTTTTTTCTTTTTTTGAAGTAGCGTCTTCTCGAATGTTAAAATACGTACTTATAGTATTTTGAAATTATAATATATTATCTCTAATCAAAATATTATAAAACTTATATGATGATAATCTTGACTTCGAGCTCTACAAAAGGGTATTTTTATTAAATGAATAAAGTTGAGTTTTGATGGAGAAATAAGCTACATAAGTGAGAAGTTTTGTAAATTTCCAATTTTTGCTTGTTTGGTTGCCACATGGGATGCCACATAGGCAGTTTCTGTCGGACCTGGTTCGGTCAAAACTATGACCGACCAAACACAGTCTCGTGAGAGACCAAGCCCCTTAAACCTCATATAAAACACTTATTTTTGAATTAGAAAAGAAAATAAAAAATGTTTAATACTTGCGAAATAATAAGTGATTTTTTAAGTAAAATCATTTATTAGTTCTTTATTGTTTTTTTTGCATTCAAAAGGCAATTACTAAGGACAATCATAAAAAATGTATATTTTTTCTTGCAAGACATTTTTATACTTTATTTTTGCCTTTTTTGTTTTATTTAACTTTTTTTAATTGAAACATTATTTTATTTAGTTTTTTTAAATTAAAGATTGTTTTATTTAATTTTTAAATTAAAGCATTGTTTTATTTTAACTTTAAGTTAAAACATTGTTTTATTTGGTTTATTAATTAAAAAATTGTTAATTAGTATTTGATTTATGAACCTATAAATATTGTTTATAATTTTTTATTGGATATATGGTTTTCTGCATGCAAGTGAATTCAAGCTTTCAATTCAATGGGAAATAAAAGAAATAGAGCAAGAAAATATGAACAAATAAGAGATGACAAAATAAAAGGTCATACAAAACATAATGAAGATCAACATGTTGATGTTTAGGAAGAATCTATTGATATTCAAGAAGATACAATTCAAGTAGGGGAACAAATTGGTAGTTCTCAACATGGAAACATGTCATTTGACATGGGAAATTTGATGGAGATGAATGAGGACACACTTTTCAATCAAATTTCATCTAAACACGTGGTATCTAAAAGCACAATTAATTGCATTGCAAAAAAATTTGGGATGAATATTTTTAAAATAAAAGCATGTTTGGAAGAGCACATTTATTTGCCAGGTTATTCGGGAAAAGGGAGATGACTCTCCTATTTTGGAGTTGTTGGGTGTTGATAACAAGAAAACATCTACAGATAATTTTAATCGAACAATAGTTGAAATTTTGTAAGATGCATTAAGCAACATTCATAACACAACTCGAGGAGCTGATTTGAATTCTACACATAGAGCGTTGATAACTACAATATCTAGTAGGAAGTTGACACAAAGAAAACAAGTTTGTGCAATTTTTGATTTAACACAGGTATTTAGGACAACTGTTCAAAGATATATTAGAAGGTGAAATATGTTAGATGAAAACATAAAAAAGAATCGGGTAAATATTTGTAGACTTCCTCAAAAAGACATAATTTCTAAAGATGTAAAAAGACATGTCATTGAATATTGGACTACTTTCTCTCATGTTTCTTCCAATAGAAGGGATACTATATAGAGGAAAGATGAAGAGACAGGTATGAAATCTGAACATCCAAAACCTTTTATAGATATAACACAAAGTGAACTATTTCAAGCATTCAAGCAAGATTTTTCAGATGCGAAAATATGTCAAAGAATATTTGAGAGGTTGTGTCATTGCTTTGTATGCATAAATAAGGTACGTGAAACTTGTTGCTCTCAAAATCATCTTGAATTTCATCTATACTTGCAATCACATAAAAAATCTATGGTAGTACTTAATCTAGGTATGGTTATCCCTAGAAGTATGACACAATTTGTGAAGTCTATTTTATGTGATAAATAAGAAGATTCAAATGAGTTCAAAGTACAATGTATAAAAGATACATGCAATGATTATGGAGATTTGCATGAATTTCCACTGCAAATTGAGAATATTTATGTTTCAACGTCATTTTTGTGGAAGAGATTTGAATATGAGACATACAAAACTAAGACAGGAGATGAATCCAAAAAATAGCATTGAAGGAGAGTGAATTGCCCTACCTTGAGTTTATGACCAAATTTTGTACTATGATATATCCACATATCCAACATTGTCATGGTGCACAATGGCAAGCTAAATAGTTTTGTGATTCCAAAAAATCTTTTTTCCTTGGTTGTATTCTTTCAATTGTAGAATTCTCTGAGAACTATACATTTTCCCCTCAATCAGAGCTTCAAGGTCAATATTATCATTCTGAACAAGCTACGATATTTGTGCAAGTGATCTATAGACACGTACAATTTGATTTGGATCAAGCTATGATATTTGTGCAAGTGATCTATAGATGGAATATAAAGTATTGATCAAAATGAACACCTTATCATCAAGGAGGTTCATTTCTATATCAGTGATGATAGAGTTCATGATAGGAGCTATGTGGCTCATTGTTTTACAATGTGTTTTGAAGATCTTACGAATTGTGGGATAAAGGATTCACAATGCTAGATTTGGTTTGATGGTTGTGTAGGTAAGTACACGTATTTCAATTCATTTTCATTCTTATCTTTAAGTTATTAAATTTACATTCTTATCTAAGTTATTTAATTTCAATCTAATAAATGTTATGTTTAATGATCTTACATACATGTGTACAACTTTATCAAGCAGGACAATTTAAATCCACAAAAGCCTTTAATTGGCTAGCCATGCAACATGCTAGACACAATGTTAAGTTTTTTTCGAACTTCTTTGAAAGTGGACATGGAAAAGGGGATCACGATGGAGTGAGAGAATGTGTAAAGTCTACACTTCACCAACATGGAACTTGTAGGTACACAAATAGTGTTCAAGTAATATAATGTCAAAAGAAGCTTCTAGATCCATTTGCTTTAAACTAATAGTTCATAAATGTACAAGTAACATGATAGAGAAGGCAAAGAAAATTCTTGAATGGTGCCAAGGTCATTTTTCTATGAGACACCCAATACAAAAAATGTTATTTTTGGGAAGTGAAAGGTAAAATATTTTTTTCAAATTCTTTTAGAATTTTGAATCATGTTCTTTTCTCTTTTATCATAATTGTTGATCTAAAAATGTGTAAATTTCATTTTATATTTGTAACAGATATAGATTGATCCAATCCTTACAATTTTCAAAGAATTGGTGGTAAATCATGTTCTTTTCACTTTTATCATAATTGTTGATCTAAAAATGTGTAAATTTCATTTTATATTTGTAACAAATATAGATTGATCCAATCCTTCCAATTTTCAAAGAATTGGTGGTATCATAAGTTTACATCAAGCGATGACTACAAGAAAAAACATGCCTCCATTGATTCAAGTAAGAGAAAAATCATGCTTTTGTGTTGACTGTGTTGAGGACAATCCAATGAGTCAATATGAGAATATTGCAAATGGATATGTTTCACGATGAGATATGAAGGAGTTGATCAGAATGCCTCCTTATGAAGATGATGACATTGACATAAACATTCATGATCCTATATATTTGGCTTATTTTGAACGTGTTTCCGATTTAGTTGTTATAGGCGTGTACACATACATGTTCTTTTGATTAATTTTAAATTATCACAAGTGGTGATTAAATTAAATATCTTTTTTTTAATTGAATCCATTTGTACATAGGTGATATTTTTGATGTGGTTGTGAATTCTGACAATGTGAAAAGTGTAGATTATTATCTACTAAGATGTACGAAAGAAAAATACAAGTTTCCAGAAGTAATTTTAGATGGTGATGGACAGTCATATCCAACTGGTTCAATTGTCATGAAGGCACATATTATCAGGAAATGAAGATAGACAAAAATGGTGTTCAATTTATTGAATACATGCCTGGACAAAAAGTTCTACATTCCAGTCACTTCATGGTTATAGAGACAAAGTTGCAATTCAAGACATTGCCAAAAACAGGACATGGTTACCAAAAGTGGAGGTTTCCTATTGAAGAACATGAATTTTTTTTGGAGATAATAAAAGATAGAGAGGATCCAGACTATATGTATCAAGAACTCTAGGCTAAACTTGTTTTTTGTAGCTTTCATACTTTCATATTTGAACTTGTGTTTTTTGTAGCTTTAAACTCATATTTGATGTAATGGATATTAGATATCCTTTCATATATAATTATGTATGCTTGGTTCAATTATGCATGCTTGGACAATAAAACTTTGATATATATAATTATGCATGTTTGGTTTGAAATGCTTTTATGCATGTTGTTATGTATGCTTTGATGGTTCAATACTATGTTCTTATGAAATTTGTATATGTTCTTATGTATGATTTTATGTCTTTTGTTATGTACATGCTTTTACACATGTCCACTTAAGAAATCCCCTTAAGACATTCGTTAGATTAATTATGACATTAGCTAGATTGATCACTAGTTAGATTACTTATGACAAATTAGTGAGAATAAAATGTTTTTACCCATGTTGTTATGTATGATTTTATTTATACTTTCATGGTTCAGTAGTATGTTTCTTATGTAATTATTATATGTTCTTATGTATGCTTTGATGGTTCAATTATGCATGCTTGGTTCATACTTCAATTATGTATGCTTTTATATAATTATGCATGTTTGGTTTGAAATGCTTTTATGCATCTTGTTATGTATACTTTGATGGTTCACTAGTATGTTCTTATGAAATTTGTATATGTTCTTATGTATTTATGTCTTTTGTTATGTACATTTTTTTATGTATGTCCCCTTAAGACATCCCCTTAAGACACTAGTTAGATTAATTATGACACTAGTTAGATTGTTTACTAGTTAGATTACTTATGAAAAATTAGTGAGAATAAAATGCTTTTACACATGTTGTTATGTATGCTTTGATGTATGCTTTTATTTATGATTTCATGGTTCAATAGTATGTTCTTGTGTAATTTCTATATGTTCTTATGTATGCTTTGATGGTTCAATTATGTATGTTTTGATCAGCATACTTTTTAGTGGCAAATATTGACCTTTTGGCGAATTCTGGGGAATACGTTTGGGGAAATTGGCGAATCATGCAGGTACAGGTTGGCCCATATTGGCCCAATCTTGACACGGTAACTACTAAATATTCGTTGGAATCACTAATTAGATTTGTTGTTTGATGATGTTGACCATTATATTTGCCTATAACCAATCTGACGTGGTTCTTTTAACGGTCTCTTATTCACCAACGATATTAATTATGAATTGCATATAAAATCTAAAATAGCCAAATGGTTTATATTGTTATCTTAACCATGACCAATTTTGCCACTTGTTAATTAATTGTTTTATTGACCATGACATGTTTCACCAACCTGTTAATTAATTTTTTTATTGACCACCATGTATTTTTAATTTTTTGCCAAAAATAGCATTGATCAGGTCAGCACATTTTCGCCAAAAGCCTGGGAATTTTAAAAAAATAAAAATTGGAAATTTGGAATTTGGAATCATGGATTGATATAAATTCAAATCATTGAAATCAAATTTATAAAAGTAGTCTTATTGTATGTCGTTACAAATTTTTGGAGGGCCAGATTTAGAAATGACAATCTTGCAACAGTAAACAGATGATTCAACATTTCAGAGACTCAAAATTTAGAGGAAGCAGGACAAAGTTAAGCAATTATTTGTTCACATTTCATAGTATTGCTATTAATTTTAATTCCTAGAGGCTAGAATCCTAGTGACTAGTGAGAGGTTCAGGTCATTGGGTGAAGATGTCAGACAAGGGTAACTATCCTGAGATTGAGATTCAGATATCAGGGGAGGTTGAGACTCAGACTTCTCATTGTGCTCAGGGTAGTGAAGAGATTGGAAAGCTAGACAAGGGTAAGACTCCTCAGGGTAGTGAAGGGCCTGGGAGGCCATCAAAATCCCCAAAACTTAAAGATACTACCATAAAGTCTTTCTTTGGAGTTGGAAATATTTCTGCTCCATCAGCATCTACAATTGCAAGTGCAAAAGCCATTCACAGTAGTTCACCAGTACCAGTACCACAAGCTGGGGTTGTCATTGAGTTAAATGAAAATCAAAATGCATCAAATGGATAACAATGGTGGCACGAGAGAAGATGTTATAAGGGATATGCAGAACCAGTTGGAAGAAAATGCTAGCAATGAAGATAATAATGATGTTGGTAGGAAGAAAAGAAAAAGGGAAGTAAAAATGGGGCAGGAGTGGGAAATGACAAGAAATTTTAAGGTTGATTGGGTAGAAAATTACTGGTTCATTGAACTAGTCCTAAGCAATGATGAACAACCAACAGAATGCAGGTGTAAGATTTGTACTTGGAAAAATAAAAGAGAGAAGAAGTTGCAGCTAAAGCTTGACACTATAGAAAAGCATATTGGTAAGGTTTATGAAAAATAGACCATAGACAGACAAGAAATATTAGTAGTGAGATGGAAATCAAAGGAAGAATGTCTTCATGTTAAGTATGCCATAGATTATGAAGAGCATAAAAAGAGAATGGCAGTAATTGCTACTAGTGAAAATCCAATCAAGGATGGGTTTAAACATGCAGTCAATGAAGCAAACCTGGCAAAGACCGTTCAGATGAGTGTTGTTTTTCATATTATGTCCAGAGGGCGTCCTATGAGAGACATCTCAGAATATGGTAATTTATTATCCTTTTTTAAATTTCCTCACTATCCTATGTCACATTGGTCAACAAACATTGGATGGGAAATGGAAAACTATCTTTTTGAGGTGGAAAAGAAAAATTTAAAGGAGAAAGTAAAATAGTCCAGATTCATTTCATTATCCATAGATGAAGTTAATGCAATAGATAACACTGCTTGGGTCTGTATGCATGTGTATACAGTAAAATAACATGTCCATCAAGCTCATCTACTATGCGTTCATAAAATGAGGGGCAATTCAACAGCAGGAAACTTATGTTTTGAAGTGAAGAATGCTTTGAATGAAGTTGCTGGTATGGATGATTTGACAATTGGAAAGAAGTTAGTGTGTTTTGGAGCCGATGGAGCTGCAGTAATGCAAGGCCAAAGGAATGGACTCTATGCAAGATTAAAAACTAGTATTGCACCTTACATGCTTGGCATACATTGCATGGCCCATCGAATGAATTTAGCATATACAATTGTAAGCGATTTTCCTAAAGTGTCAAAAGTTGAAGATCTAGTTCACAACATATACTCTCACTTCTGCAGAAGTCCTAAACGTTTTGCAGAATTTAAGATTTTCTCAGAGGGAGTAACACCAAGAAACAAGCTTCTCAAGGATGTTGAGACCAAATGGATCTCTTTGCATGGACCAGTAGAAAGAGTTCTAATAGAATATCAATCCTTGATCAAAGTAATATATGAGAAACACCTCACAGTAGACAAAGCTCCTGATTTGTTACATAAGTTAAGTAATATAGAGACTCTGTTAACTTTAGCCAGTCTTCTCTCCATGCTAGATTTAATGAACAAACTTGTTAAGAAAGCCCAAGATGGGACTATGTATATCCATGAGTACTCAGATTTACATAGAATGACATGCCTCACCCTGGATAATTTATACTTAGATATGATAACACTTCAAAGCCCAAATTTTTTTAAGTGGCAAATAATTACAGATTTGAATCATGCTGAGAATTTTTTACAATTTAATGCAAAAAAATGATTTATGTGTGTTTGTGAAAGGATATGAAATACCAATGCACCAATCTAAGATGGGCAAGCAAGGCAGACTGCTTCTAGTGAAAAGGGTTGATTTTGAAAGGTTTGTTAAATCTGTTAGTGATAATTTGAAGTCAATTTCCTACCAACTTTCAAGTGAGATTCGTGAAAGATTACCTTGAGAAGAAATTCTTGAAGCCATGGGTTGTGCATTTCCTTATTTTTGGAAAAACGTCGAAGATAGACAAATTGATGCTCATATGTTTCATAAAAAAATGATGAATTGATCAAAGAGTTTTCAAAACATGCAGATTGCAATGGATAACCAATTGAAGGAATTATAGATTCGGCTAATCTTAAAAAACAATGTAGACAATTTGCATCATGTATGAAACTGCAATTAAAAAAATTGGAGAATCCATTTGAACTTGGTGCAATAACTAGGCTTTGGAAAAGGATAGAGAAGAGTGAAGTATTACGTGATTCAATATCAGAATATTTCAAACTTGTTGATTTATGTCAAACAATGATATTGGGGTCGGTGGAAGATGAAAGAGTTTTCAGTGCATTGGGGTTTTTGAAATCAAAGATCAGAAACAAACTAGACAAAAATTTGGAAACTTACTTGAGGTTGTTTCTAACTTAGTACAATGTTAGAGACTTTCCTTATGATAGGGCATTGGCAATTTGGAATTCCTTGTGTGAAAGATGAGGGCTTTTGAACACTTCAAAACATGGTGGTTCTGAGACAAATGATAGATCTTGGTCCTAGACTTAGAATGAAGATGAAGAATTTTTTGATTTTGAATACCCAACTCAGAATGAAGAAGAACCTCTTGCTAGTAGTAGTAGTCAATTTCAAGAGCTGGATTCCATGTGGGATATAGAAGTGGCAGACTGCTCACTGACACTGAGTGAAGAATGAAGTGATTTAGAATTAGCATTTGGTTAATAGGTATTTATAATTTTATACATTGTATACTTATTACTGTACTTGTTGGATAAATTGATAATGGACTTGATTCTGAATATTTATTATTGACAATTTGACTCATATTACAAGTAATAAGTATTGTTCATGATTTTTGTAATTTGAATTTTGATTTTTATAATTTGTAATTTGAATTCATGATTTTTGTAATTTGAATTTTCATTTTTGTAATTCATAATTTGAATTCATGATTTTTGTAATGTACAATGTTCATGAAATTTGAAGTATAATCAAATTATTAATGCAACCATGTTATTTCAAGTTTCAACCTCAAGAATCAAGAATAAGATTCAAAACTTAAGCTGGCCTGGTTTCAAAGTTACACAAATAGTTCATCTAACCCTGTCTCAACTTCACTATATGCAAATTAGAGGCCTTTCAAACCCTTCCAAAGTTATGGTGATGGACCAATGATCTTCTTAACATCTTCACTCTCATATAACCTTGTGAAGTCCTGCACAAAGCCTTTCGTAACCTCTCAACTGCTCAATCTTGTAACTGATTAACCTTTCCAAAGTTACACCTTTCTGCCAAATACTTCATCGCAGCTTTGTAACCACCAACACAAATGGCCAATAAACCCTCATGAAGCTCTGTAAACCAATTGTTCCTAACAAAGTGTCAAATATTAATCCATCCATTGACACATGTCACAGTCCATTCCTCCGCACTTTCCATGTGGCATGCAACTAACTGTCACTTTCAACATCATTACGCACTGTCACTTTTAACTAACTTTTTCTTTAATTCCAAAGTTACACATGCCATTAGCCAGGAGTCCCTCAGAAGTTTAGAACCCATCATCATCCTAACCACTTAACCGTTGAGAAGCTACAAAACAACCTGGCATTACTTTGGAACATTGTAGGTGGTCAAAGCTTCCTAATTTTGAAATTGTCATTTGTCAATTTATTATTTGTCAATTTCCTAATACTACAATAGGCCAGTGTGTAACCATAAAGATATTTATTATTTGTCAATTTATTATTTATCAAATAAAGATATATTCATTCAGGCCAGTGCCTTATCCATTGGGCTAATATTGCTTAAAACAAAGGGAACACAAAGGTCTAGAGATAACCTAGTTCATAACCATCAATACAAACACAAACACTCAACTCTTTCCTTCTTATTGATAATCCTTGTATAATTCATATGAACATGTATTTCATCTAGAGCAATTTTAATCTGATTCCAAATTAGAACTCAAAACAAAGATACATAAACAGGAGTCTCTAATGAACTCATAAATTCATAGATTCAACACAGAGGAGAGATAAAGACCTGATAGTGATATTTGTATTAAGTATAATGAACTTGAAATTTATACATCAATGTCAATGATCAGAAAATAAAAACTAACATTGGTATTTGGAAAATTAAACAAATTTGGAAATAGTTATTAGAGTGATAACTGGTAGCCTGGATTCTTTAGAATCAGTCTTGATTTGCACCAAAGGTGTATCCATAGCAGGTGAACCACAAACATAAGATACCCTATTCGAATTAACTGACCTCCCTCTATTGGCTCTTCATCTAATACTAGAACTATCTCAACTACTTCCATCATCCATGTCAATATGGCAAGACCAAGGCTTGAATCTCTCCAATATTTTCCCACACCATAATTTCCCTCTTTGATGGCCAAGTTACCTCTCTAACTGTATCCAAGTCTTCAAGGCATTTGTTCCACTTGGCATCTATTATGGCTCGAGATTTATTAACAAACTTATTCATGTCAATCTCATGCTTGTACAATTCATCCACAACTTCATAAAAAGTTGAAATGTTAGCATCACCACCAAAATAAGAAGCCACCTTACTAGCATCCAAAATTTGGTTGAAAGAATCAACCCACTCCTGCCATTCCTTCAAGTGTCCCTCTGTGTCCACAATAGTAGGGATTTATCCTTTAGACTCTTCAGCAAAAAGCTTAAGCTTTGCCTGAACATTTTGTAACTTGCTAGTGAAAAATGCATACAAATCCTTTACTAATAACACCATTTCCTTAACATCAATTATTTTGTCAGGTAACTCCATTTTTTTCCCATTAGTAAAACTAACCTATCAAAGAATTACAAGTATGGGCCCCAAGTATTAAATAATGGGGTTAGTACATACAAGGCATTAGAACATTGAAATTTTGTCCCCTGCAAAGAAATGAAAGTACTATGAAGGATTTGAGACTTCCCTTTTAAAATATTTACTCTATGCAATAGAACCTTCTTCAAAGTCTCATTTTCAACAATTCCAGTATCAACAGGCTTAGGCTAATCAATGTCCATTATTATCTTTTTTGTTCCAAGTTCTGGAGCTAAGCCCCCCAAATGCTCAGTTTGGACCCCTGCATCATAGACCTCTGTAAATGCCATGGACTGATTTTTAGAGTATTTATTTCATCTTTTAGATCCTTCACAATCTTATCAAGGAGAAAATTCTTCTTTAGTTCCTCTTCAAACTTTTTTCTAGTTGCCACATAATCTCTGAATGTCTTCGCTAGCCTATTCTCCATGTCCTCAACCACTGCTTTATTCATGGAGGATGCATGATGTAGGAGATTTTCTATCTCTGATCCTGTTGTGTCCTGCAACCTCCATATTAATTAGCTACCCTATGCTGTGTCTTAGATGTCAACCAATCTGGGCTTACTAGATTCTCGGGCCACACACCATACTGCTAGTGTCTTAGTGTCCATATTGAATCCAAAACCCCTCTATAGTCCATCATGGCCAAAAGATTCATAAGCTACAACTTTATGTTGCCTCTTGATTTGGTCAATTAGGAATGAGGACTCCAAGTCCCATCTAGTGATCAACAACATGCCACTTCTCTTTACAAGATCTCTTGCCTCCTCCACAGTTAATGTTTCACTGTTGGGATCATAGGCCTGTAATTTTTCAATCATTTCAATATTTTTTTACTATGATTCCCCTGGTTTCAAAGATAGTGTTAATTCATTCTGCTTAACTCTAAAGAGAAAACTTTTAAACTCATCAGACTTGATGAATTCATCATCATCTATAAACTCTTTAGCTTGGATGACCTTGTCATCCAATCTAGCTATAGCCAATTCTAACTCATTTAGGGCCTTTTCTCCCTCATCTGCCATTGATGTCAAAAATTGTTGTCTTAAGTCAAAAAAGTAATGGCTATTACCTGGAAGGATTTGTAGTGCCTTTTGCCTTGCCTTTTGTGGTACATTCATCAACTTTTGTTTCTTTGATGGCCCCTACTCAGATGTGGATGGCTCAGCTTGTTTTGTTTCTACCATAAACACCACATCAGGTTCAACTTCCTCAGGGTTTATTCTATCCTCCTCCTTCTACTCAGGGATGTCTATCAATTTAGACATAATATCTTCATAATTCTCTATACACGTGTCAATTCTCGACATGTATTGGAGATCAGGAAAGAAACTGGGGAAGGTAGGGTCTACCTTTTTCAATTGTTCCTCTACCCTTACAATATTTTTCCATTTACAGGTTCTCTCTTCACAGGTATCTTTACTAAAAACATTTCTAATAACATCCTCATTTGCCATAGGCTAATTTAGAGCCAAATTGTGATTCCTCATTTCTCTCAATGCTAATCTAATGAAGTCTTCAGGGTCATACATCCTTGCTTTACTAGAGGGAAATCTAAATTGTCTCAGGAATTCATGGATTTGGTCCACAACATCTTTACCTATAGAAAAATCTCCTATTTGGAACCTCCCTTCCAGAAAGGTTACCTTATTTCCTTTAGGGCATAAGTACTCTCTATCCATCATGATAAGCTGCCACATGAATTCTATTATTGCCAATCTTTCTGGGAAAAATTTTGGCAATATGTGTGGAGGTTGAGGGCAAGCATACACTCTTATAATAGTAAAATTCTCAAAAAGAAACATATCATCGCAATTTTGCTTAATGTCATTGTCAATTTTAAATGCTAAGGGTCTAAGCAATTTTCTAACAAGTAAAGGAAATCTATCCCTCACAATACCTAACATGTTCATTATTGGATCCACAAAATCACTATAAAAAATAATGGAATTAGAGAAATGGTAAGTTCTATGCCATAACCTGGTCCACAGCTTAGCCGGAATAGTTCCTCCTGCATTCTTGGTCTCATCGATGAACCCTGGGTTGATGTAGCCAATATTTCAATAGAGGATCAGGTACATCAGCATGGAGTATGATGAACTACAACTGATTTAGAACTTGATTGAAGAATTTGTGATTAGAGATCACTAAGTTGCTAGTTAGATATGACATATGATTAAATCAGTAATATGTTTTTATTGATGTCAACTAGTTTGACAACACTTATTTTGTGAGTTACTATAACTAAACATCTATAGAAAAGGAGTAAAAGAGATGAAGAACAAAAATATCTACATGAGGAAGATGTATATGACAGATGAGGATAAGGAATACATTGTGTAACTTGCTGATGAGTTTATGACCTTATGTTATTGACTTGATTATGTTTCATTCATCTATGATGAAGAAAAGAGTTGAAAGACACAAGGCAGTGTGGTCGGTTGATGAAGCATTTCATTATACACCAATGGGATGTAGTGTATACCGAGCACACTATAAACCAAGATTTTGTTCACCGATGCATTTCTTTGTTAACTAAGCAGGAGAAAAGAATTAAATGATTAGTTTAACCATTAAGGATTGTTGAGCTGTAAAGTACATCGAAATCAGTGATGGAGATAATGTTTTTTATGAAGATCAACCACTAGCATAATTCAAGGAAGATCTAAAGGATGAAATCAAAACATTTTACTGGCACAACTGCCGAGGAAGGTTTAAGCGGAAAAATGGATGAAGGAGAATAAGTGGCAAAATCTTATGGAGGAAAAGAAAATGGTTTACTTGTCTATTTAAGAGACCAAAGTTTCATTATGAAACTTATGCTGGAAGAGGAAGGACTGTAGAATTATCGCATGAACAAGCTTCATGTATGCTTGATCAAACTGGTTAAGGAGAGCCGAATTGCAGAGTTTACTGAGCGTCAGAAAGCTATTACTGAGCGACAGTAATTCATTGATTATTGTTGATACAAAATTTAATACTGATCAGAGGATTTGAATAAGCATAAAATAGATCTGAACATCTGCAATTGAAGTTGTATTGTAATTAGATCAAACTGTTACATTTTAACCATTGTAAATAGAGAAATCTCTTAATTGAGTAGACTTGAAAGTCTTATATGTTTCATTCTTAGAATGAACATTGTTATCCTGTCAACCCCATAGTGAATGCTGGTTGGACAATAATGGTTGGTCTAAAATTCTCTAACAAGGTCACACCTAACAGTGTGTTTGTAACCTTTAACAGGGTTGGGTCTTCACCGACCTCACTTCAAAAGAGTGAACATTTTTGGGTTTTCGATCCCAGGTGGTTTTTCCCTTCACAGGGTTTCCATGTTAATTCTTTTGTGTTATGTGTTGATTGTGGTGATTTTTTGTTATCATACTTTACATATTACATGTTAGATTTGGTCGATAATCAGTAGTTTGTTATTGATTGGTAATTGGTAAAAGCATAGACAATGTAGTATTTTAAGTTACTGAGCTGCAGAAGTTTAAGTAAATTGTTTTGGATTATACATTTTGATTTGGGACTGTGGATAACTAATTCACCCCCCTCTTAGTTATTCTAACAATTGGTATCAAAGCGTTGGTTTCTTGGAATAGAGTTTTAAGGACTTCAGCACAAAGGTCTCAAAATGTTTAAGAGGGAAGTGCCAAAGCTAAACAAAGATAACTTCACAATATGGCAAAGTCGAATGAAGCTGCATATATCCAGGATTGGGAATTCTACCCTAGATTTGATGAAAAATGGATACCTTGCACCACCCAATGGTCCCTTGACCCTTGATCAACTAAGGGACATGCAAGAACATAATGTTACTATGATGGAGATTGTTGCTGCCTGTTCAGATGTCAAATTTGAATACATCAAGGACTGTACTACTACTAAGAAAATGTGGGATAAGTTAGCTCAAGTTTGTAGTGGTGATGTGAATATCAAGAGAGCAAGAGCCGAAAGCTTAAGAGGTAGATTCGATGATATGAAGATGAAAGAAGGTGAAAACATTGTGCAGTACACAAACAAAATAAAAGAGGTAGTTCACGCTATTAGAGCATTGGATGGAGTTATTGATGAAGACACTATGGTAAGAAAAATTTTGAGAACCCTATTGCCTATATATGCCATCAGAATATCTGCAATTCATGAAAATAGGTCAGCACCTAACAACACACTCACTCTTGATAATCTGATTGGAAAGCTTACAACATTTGAATTGAATAATTATGATAATAGTGTTGCACCCAATCATGAATCCACTTTTATGACTTCTCTGAAGATTGGTAAATCTAGAAATAACAATGATGATAGTGACAACAATACTAATGATGAGCTTGATGAACTTGAAGCTCTTCTGGCCAGAAGGTTACCTAAAGGTAAAGGAAGGTATAGAGGCAAGTTGCCTTTAGCATGCTTTAACTGTAAAGAAGTTGGTCACATTGTTGCTAGATGTCCACACAAGAAAGATGATGATAGAACCAAAGACTGATATGAAGGAAGCTATGGGAGAAGATACAACAGAGGCTACTGACACTACAACAGAGATAACCGAGACAATAATGACAAAGGAAAGAAGGTATACTACATTGCTAAGGAAGAAGATATCATCGATACCGACACTGATGATGATGTGGAGGTTGTATTTGTGGCAATGAAAGATGATTTCAAAGAAGATTAAAGGTATGTAGAGACAACACTTATCTCTAAGGTTAATAAGAATGATACATGGATTATAGATAGTGGTCGTACACATCACATGACTGGTGATGAAGAAAAATTTGATTATCTTGAAGAATACAATGGAGGATCTGTAAGAATGGGAAATGATGCACCCTGTATGGTAAAAGGTAAAGGATCCCTGATGATAAATGATAGATTAAAATGTGAAAATGCTTATTGGGTAAAAGGACTGAACAATAATTTGCTAAGTGTGGCACATCTGAACAATTCAGGCCACCAAGTTGCTTTTGAGAGCAAAAAGGTGAAAATATTTGATGATGGAGGAAGACTTGTTGAAACTGGTACACAATCCAAAGGTAATCTATTTTATCTTGATAATGATCAGTCTTCTTGTTTAATAATGAAAGATGAAGATGCATGGTTGTGGCATAAAAGGTTATGCCATGTGAATTTTGATAACATGATTAAGATCAGTAAAAGGAAAAGAGTTAGAGGTCTGCCTAACTTATAAGCCGGATCATGTTATGTGTCATGAATGTCAAAAAGGTAAGATGAATAAGTCTAGTTTCAAAAGAAAAGACTATTCAACAAAGAAGATACTTGAGTTGGTTCATACCGACCTATGTGGTCCTATGAGAACTCAGAGTTATTATGGAGACAAATATTTTATTCTTTTTGTTGATGACTATACTAGGTTGATGATTGTCATGTTCTTAAAAAAAAAATCCAAGGCATTCAAGATGTTTAAGTGGTATAAAGCAAAAGTAGAGAAAGAGACTGGTAAATATTTGAAATGATCAAGATCTGATAGAGGAGGTGAATCTATCTCTGATGACTTTACTTATTTTTGTAATGAGCATGGTATTAAAAGACAAGTCTCTACACCGAGGACACCATAGCATAATGACATTGCTGAAAGGAGGAATAGGTCAATTGTTGACTGCGCAAGGACACTAATGATAGAAAAGAATGTTGCCTAGACATACTGGAGAGAAGCTATTAGCATTATAGTTTATGTGCTAAATTGAGTACAACTGAAGAAGGACACTAATATGACACCCTATGAGTTATGGTTTGGACACAAACCCACCGTAAGTTATTTCAAAATTTTTGAAAGTAAATGTTTTATTCTGAAAGATGAAAGAAATGGAAATTTTGACTCAAAAGGTGATGAGGGGATATTTCTAGGATATTCTAGTAAAAGTAAAGCATATAAGTGTCTGAACAGAGTTACAAATAAAATGATTGAGAGTACTAATATTCGAGTTGATGAGTTTGATGAAAAGAATACAGAGGAAAGCATAAAGGAACCGGAAGACTATAGTAGATTCACTTACATTGAACAATCTGAGTATCTACCAAAGCTGCATACAATGACAACCGGTTAGTAGGAAAATAATACTGAGGAGTAGGAAAGAGAAACCGATGAGCAGGAAGCACCCACCGAGCAAGCAAATGAACCTACACAGGATGAACAACAAAGAATAAATCGTATACTAGTGAGTTTTATCAGAAGACACCATCCTGAGACACAAATCATTGGAGACAGCCAAGCTGGCATGCAAACAAGGAGTAAAGCAAGATAAGGTACATGTCTAGTTTGTGATTATGAACCAAAGAATGCAAAAGTTGCATTAGAAAATGAAGAAAGGGTTAATGCAATGAAAGAGGAAATAGAGAAAATAGAGAAGAACAAAACCTGGACCTTAGTACCCTGACCTAAAGATAAGAATGTTATTGGTACTAAGTGGATATTCAGAAACAAGCAGAATGAGAATGGAGAAGTAACAAGGAATAAAGCTAGATTGGTATGTAAAGGATATGCACAGGAGGAAGGAATTGACTATGGTGAAACATTTGCACCTTGTTAGTCCATTTTCTTGTCACAGCAAAAATCCTTTGAAAATGGCATGTTCCCTGCAAATGTTTGTCATGTTGTCTTGCCATGCCTGTAATCACAGTTTTTTTTTGCGAAGAAAATCCATGAGGTTTTATGGTGTGCGCCCTTAGCCCTGGGTAGTCCATGTTGTCACCTAGCTCCAGTCCAAAACACACATGTTGAATTGCAAAATCCAAAAAGTTATTCAAGTTCTAAGGTCTACAAGAAAATATTTTTAGAATCTGCCACAGTGTCGAAAACCCACAGTGTTTTTGAAAATCCATGATGTTTTCAGTCTATGTGAAAACCTTCATTGTTTTCAACCTTATGCCTTCCATCTTTTGTGCACTTATCTTTTGGCATCAAAAACCTTGTGTGTTTTTGACCTTTTGCCGAAAACCCTGTGTGTTTTCGACCTCATAGTTTCCTGTTTGCTGGCGTTCCCTAACTGCGCAGCTGTGATCAGATGGTGGGCCCGGGTCTTCAAGGGCTTTAAATTGATTGGTTGTCACATGATCGCATGTCAAAAAATTTTGACATGCGACCATGCGACCGGTTCCTTCCTTGCACGTGGGGCCCATTTGTGGGGTTTGAGCAGTTTGGTGGTCCCGCTGGTGGTCATGTGGCAGCCTTTGGCTAGCTGTCACATAATCGCATAGCCCTTTTCCTAGCTATGCGATCATGCGACTGGTTGACATGTGTCTATGGTAGTGAGGTGGTATTTCATTGCGGGGCCCGGTGTCAGAGATTTAAGATCTATGGTCGGCGTGTGATCGCAAGGAATATTCTTTCCCCTTGCAATCATGCGCCCACCATCCGATTGGATGCCAATGGGTTTGTTCACAGTGGGGCCATTTGGGCTGAGGTGTCGTCACTTGATCCGATGAGCTGGGTGATGATTCAGACTTGTCAGTGGGCCCAGTATTTCTTAGGTGGAATGACAATGTAGAAGAGATCTACGACTGCCGCATGATCGTGAGGAATATTCCTCCCCTTTGTGATCATGCGACCACCGTCTGATCTTCCCAAAAGGTAAGGCTTTTCTCGGCGGTGAGTCCAGTGTTAGGTGTTGCGGAGATGGAAGCTTTTCATTGGTCAACGGGTTTGTGACAATGCATGTGACAAGGTAAAGGGGGTGAGGTGGCAGTCTTGTTGTCTTGTCGCATGATCGCAAGGGCCATCTTTCGGCCATGAGATCATGCGACAAGGGTGTCACGTTGGTGGGGAGCGGTGACATGGTACTAATGTGGAGGCTTGTCACATGTTCGCATAGCCCTTTTCCTGGCTATGCGATCATGTGACAACTGTTTGGACGTCGTGGTTGCGGAGTTAAGGTGGGTCCACTATGTGGGTGTTGCTGAGTTGTTCAATTTTTCTTGGTTGTTGACTGCTGACTGGACCGGTGACTTTTCAAAGGGGCCCGTGATAGTTGTGAGATTAAATGTGACCGCCTGATCTACCGGGAAAAGATTAGATCTACGACCGTGTTTTAAAATTTTGGGGGTAGCCGTTGCAGTTCAAAATTCAAATTTTTTGAGGGTTTGCAGCGATAAGAAGTACTGGTTTAAATGGCTTTTCTGGCAGATTTTCTTGCTAGTTTGATGGTGGTAGGTGTTGCGATTTGGCTCGAGAGTCTATGTGGCTGATTTGCAGAGGTTTTTTTGTACCTGATGGAGTGTGGTTTTGTGCTCGAGGTGTATTTGTAGGTGGCCGATTTGACTGATTTTCATGAAATTTTTTTGGTTTTCTATCCTGGCTCGCAGATTTTCGTAATTGCTGATTTGCTAGAGATTTGTTTTCTCCAGGTTGCTTGTGTTTCCGGCCCCTACAATAAATTTCTTGATCATTTCAGTTGGTCTAGTGGTTGTAGTCCTAACCTTGGTTACCCGTAGCTTGTTGCATCCTACTGGTTTAGGATTCCAAGGTAACCAGTGGTATAAATTGTCAAAATTTTGACTTTGTAAGGGTTCCAGCTTTGAAGTTCTGAAGTGTTCCTAGTCCTGGATCCAAGATTGTAACACTTTTGCATTCGGTATTCTGTTGATGATAGAGAAAAAGTTGCAGGTCTAAGCTATAATTTGCAAACTTGATTCCTCTAGATTGATTGTTTACACTTAAGGATTCTTTATACTTAATACAAGTACATGACTCTTATCTCTCCTTTGTGTCAACTTAGATAGATTCTGAACTTTCTAGTCCTCTGCATATTGTTTTATGTATATGTATCCATTCTTGAGTTCTAATCCAGGATTAGATGAAATGATGCTTTAGATGGGACATAGATCTATCTTATTGTCTATGTAAGGATATCTCATAAGTAGTAAAGGGGATTGTAGGTGTGTTTATGGATTGGAATCTCAACTATTGTCTGGTGTGTGTAGCATTCATGTTCTAGGAGATCTTTCCCAACGGATGAGGCACTGGCCTAAATGATTATCTCTTTATCAACAAATACTGATTGTTGTTGTTATGATCCCAAAAGCATAAGTTAAGAACCATCCTTTTAAGTTTTGAGTATTTGGTTGTATGTGGTTCTACCCATAGTAATGGAGAGTCAATGAGTGTGTGGTTAACACTTAGTACTTTCTTACTATCCTATTATCTATTATTCAAACCTAGTTCTTGGTGTATGAAGTATATTTTATACTAGGTTAGGTGCACCCACCTTGATTTTGCAGAGCCAGAAGTGGAAGAGGGCATATTAAGTCCCTATAGTTGGTCCAGTTGCCTTGCAGAGCTCCCACACTTGGAACTAACCATTCCTAATATCAGTCTCAAGGTACATTGGCAGCCTATTAGAGCATAAGCATCATTTTGGACACCAACAAGATGGTGACTCCACTGGGGAAGTGTTATACATGTTCATCCTAACCAGTAGGTCATCATTGGAAGAAACATGGTTGTTCTTGTCCCTTGTCTCTCTAACTCATTTGAGTATTTCTAGAGTGAAGAAACTATATTGTGATATTCCCAATACACTTGGGTGGTGACTCAAACATCTTTGAAGCAGTGCTAGTTAGTATTTATTTTGCAAGATGAGTTATAGAGGTACTAGGTCTCGGAGAAAGGAGCATCCTGAAGATATAATGGAAGAAGGCATTCCAGGCACTTCTAGGCCTAGTCAGACAAGGGGAGGAAAGAAGAGAAGAGGTGTTTCTCATACTTGGAGAAACAAGAAAGATACTAGACAAGAAACCCAGGCCAGGCCTAGTCAAGAAGAAAATAATTTAGAATATGAAGAGGCTGATGACTTGGGATTGAACCAGTATGAGGAAGAGTTTCAAGTGGGAGATGATGAGTCAGAGACCACACTCCCTGAATCAGAAGAGATCTTTGAGGAGGTCTATGAACCAGAAAGAAGAGTTCAAGAATAGGTTGCCATTAGGCAGCAAAGAGAAAAGGACAAAGAAGATAAAGTAAGACAAGCCATGATAAGGGCTGATTAGCTAAAGAGGCAGTTACTAGATTTGGAGGCAATTAATTTTGTCCCAGAGCCTGAAAGAGTAAACAAATAGCCTATTATTCAAAAAATATGTGAAGAAACCAGACCAAGAGATAAAGGCAAACAGAAGGCTGTTGGAATTCAAATCAATGAACAAGTTATTGTGGATAGGACATTAGATCCAGGACTGAGATTAGATTCAGATTTGGAGATAGCTAGAAGGGAGAAAGAAATATTGGATAAAGAACTAGAGAAAGTAGAGTTGGAGGCTTCTGCTACAGAAATCAGAAAGAAGATAGATTTTCTCAAGCATGCTTCAAGACCTTCAAATATTGCTGCTTCCTTTTTGGGACAAGGTGGAAATCAGGGTAACAATGCAGCTCAAGCAAATGGTGTGTCGGGTGCTGCTAGAGTTCCTGATGGTTCAAACACAAGGACATCTACATCTCAAGGAATGGATCCACTGCATGGAGCTCCTATTCATGAAAGGTACAAACAACTTGTTTTCTTTGGTATTCATGGTTACCCCAATGCAATCCTTGATGAAATTAGAAAGAAGCTTCCTAAATTGACTGAAAATAATGTCATCACATGTGAAGAACATCTAAAAAATTTCATAGATGTAATAGATGATTATAATATAGAACCTGATGATGTTATAATGAAGCTATTTGTACAATCCCTGATTGAAGATACTAGGGATTGGTTTAGAGGATTACCCCATGCTAGTATAGGATCATGGAATGAATTTAAAAACTATTTCAAGGAACACTATGGTGATAATACTAATGAGGGTTTTATCCTAAATGAATTCAATAACATAAAGAAGAATCAGAATGAAGAGGTCCTTGAATTTAATATAAGATTCCAAAAGGCTATGCATAGGCTCTTGTAGGTTATCAGACTAGATGACAGGGTATGTCTTGTGACTTACTTGAATGCCTTTGATGCAAAAATGGGATACCTCTTGAGGGACAAGAACCCTAGAAATCTTGGGGAAGCTTACAAATTGGCCATCAACATAGAGAGCAATAGAAGAATATCAGGAAAGATAGGAAGAAGAGATGATTGCAGGCCTCAAATGTAGAGTAAGAAAGAAATGGGAAGGTCTGCTGACTCTAAACCCAAAGAGGATAACAATCTAAAACAAATTTTAAACGCTTTGGAAGGTTTAAAGCCTGGTGAAAAGGGAAACAATAGAACTATGACTATGGAGAGGTCAGCTCCAAACAATTTTAGCAGACAGCCAAGAATGCAAAATTACCCTTACAACACTCAGTGGAAAGATGGAAAGCCCATTTTCCCAACCAAGCAAGAAAGGCCTGATGGAAGGATCCCTGATCCCTTGCATAGAAATTCAGTAAATATGATTGAAGATATCCCATGGTGTGCTGCTTGTCAGTCTCCTCATGACCTTGAGCATTGTGTCATTACTTTAAACTTACAAGAGAATCAAGAACAAGAGGAGTAATATGATAAGAGTGGTTGTGGAATGACTTCTGCACATGTAGAGGATGAGAATGATTTTGATGAAGAAGATGAAGAGTTTGATGATGTTGGATGTGGTATTGTGGGGGGTGAGGAGCAAGTTTCTTTAAGAAGACCATCAGATGAAGAAATTGTTCAGATCACTGCAGACATGGTTACTCAAGCTAGAAGCAATTATAGCTTGAGGAATAGGACAGTTGGAAATGCAACTGGTAAGCCAAGCAATATGTTTATCAAGGAGACATAAAATGGTACACAATAGCATGGAGAAAAGGGCAGGGGTGCCGATGATACTAACCAAGTGAAGGTAAAAAGGAAAGTTGTACCTATTGCAACACCTAAGAATAAAGCAAAGACAACAAAGGTAGTTGTTCCCATTCCTCAGAAGGGAGAGGAATCTCCTCTCAAAGACAAATCTGCTTTCACAAAGGATAAAGTTGTCACTTTCTTTGAAGAAGACATGAACAACCAAAAGTATGTTCCAATTGATATGTCCAAATTGCTTTCACAGATCACTGTCAAGGTTCCACTTTTGGAAATGATGAGAATAAAAGAACATAAGGTCAAGGCCTTGAATTGGGTAAATGGTGCTTCTTCTGCAGGAATCCAAGAGGTGAATAGAAATGACAAACATGTGGCTTCCTTGGAAGACACACTTGACAGTAAGAGTGAAGAAATTGTTTCTAAGATTCCTCAAATCTTCTTGGATACAAATATTGTAAATAATGCATTAGGGACAGTTGATCCTTTCTTTTTGTCCCTTGTGATTGGTGGTAAAATATTGAAGAATTGCATGATCGATTCTAGAGCATCAAACACTGTCATGCTTGCAAAGATCATGAAATCATTAGGACTAAAGGTTGATACACCTCATGGGAGATTCCAAGCTATGGAATCAAGAGAAGTGCTAGTTATTGGTGCCATCAAGGCTTTGCCTTATAAATTAGCTGCATTTCCTAGCAAACAGTTGACTATGAGTGTTCTTGTAGTTGACATTCCTCCTCAATATGGAATGTTGTTATCTAGAAAGTGGAGTGCCTCCATGGGAGGAAGTATTCAATGTGACTTGTCCTTTGCCACTTTTGGCATTGAAGGAGAGAGTGTGAAGGTGTCAAGGGAAGCCAAGACCCTACATATGATTGAGGAAAATGAAAAGGATAGCATGAATTGTTTTGTTGACACTGACATTGGCTCATTCCAAGTCCAGAGGAATGAGATGCAGGAGAAGGTTAGACCTATCCTTTTGGCTGATGATGAGAGTAACATGGAAGAGGGTAATGTTTTATGGACATTATATTTTGATGGAGAAAATTCTAAGGAAGGTGTTGGAGCAGGAGTGTTATTAATATCCCCAAGTGGTAAGACTTTTAAGTTTTCTTTCACTCTCCTATTTTCTTGCACAAACAATGTTGCTGAATATGAGGCCCTATTGATTGGTTTGAGACAAGCATCAAAACATGGGATCAAACATCTTAGGGTAATTGGTGATTCTGAGTTAGTAATATCTCAGATTAGATCAAAGTATGCATCAAAAAACCAAAGGCTGAAATAATATAGGAATGCTGTATGGGATGAAATTGAATGTTTCAGTGCTTTTGGAATTGATTGGGTGGATAGAGGCTAGAATAGAATGGCTGAGTTATTGGCTAACATAGCATTAAGGCCAGATGATATTACTTTTTCTAAGATATCTAAGGTGGAATTTATGTCCAGGCCTTCTATCCCAGATAATATTGAAAGTTGGCAAGTATTTTTTGATGATCAGGACATATTGAGGTTCTTGCAGTGTGAGTCTCACTTTGATGGTCAGGAAATGGATTTCAGCAGCTATGTAGACAATAAAGATGGAAAAGAGAATGTCCTTGGGAAGGAAGTACTGCAATTGAAGTCAAATAGGATCCCAAGGGGATTGGTTGCTCTTGAGAGAGCATTTGATAATAAAGAGAGGGCTTGTGTAGCTAGACTTGCTGACAAGGTAAGTTATTTGGAGGAAGTGAATCTAGGGACAAGCCAAGAACCAAAGAACATTTACATAGGTAAATGTTTATGTCAAAGAACTAGAAGAAATTTGATTGATCTTCTCAAAAAATTCAGACATGTCTTTGCATGGTCTTATGAAGATTTGAAAGCTTATAGAGAAGATCTCTTCCAACACGAGATACCATTGAAGGAAGGAACTAAACCATTTAGGCAAAAGTTGAGACCTGTAAATCCTACTTTGGCACCAAAAATGCAAGATGAATTGAAGAAGATGATGGATGCAGGAATCATAAGGCCTGTCAGACATTCCTCTTGGGAGTCAAACTTGGTTCCAGTTAGAAAAAATAATGGTGACATTAGGTTGTGTGTTGATTTTAGAAATCTGAATGTCAATTCTTTGAAAGATAACTATGGTCTCCCTAATATGGAAAACATGCTGCAAAGAGTCACTAGATCAGAGTTGATGTCAATGATGGATGGCTTCTCTGGATATAATCAAGTCATGGTCAAGGAGTTAGAACAATTCAAGACTGCATTCACAACTCCTTGGGGGACCTATGTGTATGTTAGGATGCCTTTTGGCTTGACAAATGCAGGAGCTACCTTTCAAAGAGCTATGGATGTGGCCTTTGTAGATTTCATAAACAAGTTCCTAGTAGTGTATCAAGATGATCTCACAGCATATTCAAAGAAGGAAGATCAACATTGTGAGCATCTTGAAAAGATTTTTATTAGAGCTCTAGAATATGGAATTTCTTTGAATCCAAAGAAATGTTCTTTTGGTGTGGTGGAAGGAAAGCTCTTAGGACATATTGTGTCCAAGGATGGAGTGAGAGTTGATCTTGAAAGGGTCATAGAAATAGACAGACTTTCACCTCCAAGAAATGTTAAAGGTGTGCAATCTTTCTTTGGACAAGTAAATTTTGTTAGAAGGTTTGTTACTAACTTTGCAGAAATTTGTATTCCCATCTCTGGAATGTTGAAGAAAAATGCAAAAGTAGAATGGAATGAAGAAGCAAATGAGTCTTTCAAGAATATCAAACAGGCCATCAAGGATGCCCCTATTTTAAGGACCCTTGATTATGGTAAACCCATGCAAATTTTCTCCTTTGCTTCTTATCATACAATTGCATCAGTCTTATTACAAAAGAATTCAGAAGGGTATGAACAACCCATATCCTTTTTTAGAAAATCCTTACATGTAGTAGAACTAAAGTATGATATAGTTGAGAAACAGGCTTATGCCTAGTCAAGGCTTTCAGATGTTATCTTGTAGGAGCTAAGGTAGTTGCTTATGTTCCTAATGCTGCTGTCAAGGATATCCTAGTGCAACGGGAGGTCACAGGTAAGAGATGTAGATGGATCAATAGGATCCAAGAATTCAACATAGACATTCAAATTACAAAACTAATAAGAGGCCTAGGACTTGCAAAATTGATGGCTCAAAGTAATTTGATTGCAAACCATGTGAACATGTTAGAGGAGGAAGAAAGGCCATATGTTTGTGATTTGGACTGTTGTGATTGGTACAGGGATGTCATCAATTACTTGCAAAAATTGTTTCTTCCCCCTGACATGAGTGAAATTAAGAAAAGGACTATCAAGCTACAATCTGTGAGATATGCCATTATACATGGTGAGTTATGGTGGAAAAGGAATGAATGCGTATTGCTAAAATGTGTAGACCAGGAAAGGTCTAAGTCTTTGTTAGAATCAATGCATCAAGGTGTGTGTGGAGGACACTACATGGCAAAGACAATGGCTCACAAAATCCTTAGGTCTGGATTTTGGTGGTCTACTATCTTTAAGGACACACATCAATTTGTAAGGAAGTGTGATGCATGCCAGAGGTTTGCAGGTAAGCTAAAATTTGGTGGAAAATTACCACTCAAACCAGTCTCAGTTCAGGCCCCTTTCTAGCAGTGGGGTATTGATTTCATAGGTGAGATTCCAAACAAGTCTAGTGGTGGGAATTCCTACATATTAGTGGCAACAAACTATTTCACTAAATGGGTTGAAGCTATTCCCACTAGGAGGGCCACTAGTAAAGTTGTTATTGATTTCATGATGCAGAACATTCTCACTAGGTTTGGATGTCTAGAAACAATAGTGGTAGACAATGCAATGTGTTTTAGATCTCAGGAGTTTGATGATTTTTGTAAGAATTATGGGATACACATTTCATTCTCTTCCCCATATCACCCACAGGGAAATGGCCAGGCTGAATCCACTAATAAAAGCTTGATAAAGATCCTCAAAAGAGTATTGGACAGGAATAAAAAATCATTGGACTCAAAACTTTGGTGGGCATTGTGGGCTGACAGAGTGACCATCAAGAAGGCCATAGGTTGTGCCCCATTTGATCTAGTCTATGGGATTGGAGCTAGGTTACCTCAGAACAATCTATTGCAAATGTATAAATTCATCCAGGCATATGATGAAGACTTAGATGATGAAATGAGACTAAGGATGGATGAGTTAATCCAGTTGGAGGAGGTAAGAAGAGATGCACATGAAAGAAATGAAACACTTCAGACACAGTGTAAGAGCTTATTTGATAAAGGAGCCACTCAAAGGAGTTTTGGGGCTGGTGATCTTGTTCTAATGTGGAATGCCAGATTAGAGGATAAGGGAAGGCATGGTAAATTTGATCCTATCTGGTTAGGTCCTTATCTCATTGAAAGTAAATGGGGAGTTGATTCATATATTCTGAAAGATCTAACTGGTGGCACTTTGGAATTGCCTATTCATGGACAATTCGTAAAGTTGTACTTCTCTTGAAGTATCTTTTTCCATGAGCAGTAGTTAGGATTCTTCCCTAGGTCTCTTAGGGTTGTTTTTGGTCTGAACTTTTGAGGTCTGCTCTTCCAGTAGATTCTATTTTCTCATTGTATCTATAGGAGATACATGTCCCCAACTAGAGCCACTGTTAGTCCATTTTCTTGTCATAGCAAAAATCCTTTGAAAATGGCCTGTTCCCTGCAAATGTTTGTCATGTTGTCTTTCCATGCCTGCAATCATAGTTTTTTTTTGCAAAGAAAATCCATGAGGTTTTATGGTGTGTTCCCTTAGCCCTGGGTAGTCCATGTTGTCACCTAGCTCCAGTCCAAAACACACGTGCTGAATCACAAAATCCAGAAAGTTATTCAAGTTCTAAGGTCTGCAGGAAAATGTTTTTAGAATCTGCCACAGTGTTGAAAACCCATAGTGTTTTTGAAAATCCATGATGTTTTCAGTCTGTGTGAAAACCTTCATTGTTTTTTACCTTATGCCTTCCAGCTTTTGTGCGCTTATCTTTTGGCATCAGAAACCTTGTGTGTTTTCGACCTTTTGCCGAAAACCCTGTGTGTTTTTGACCTCATAGTTTCCTGTTTGCTGGCATTCCCTAACTATGCAGTTGTGATCAGATGGTGGGCCTGGGTCTTCAAGGGCTTTAAATTGATTGGTTGTCACATGATCGCATGTCAGAAATTTCTGACATGCGACCATGCGACCGGTTCCTTCCTTGCGCGTGGGGCCCATTTGTGGGGTTTGAGCAGTCTGGTGGTCCCACTGGTGGTCATGTGGCAGCCTTTGGTTGGCTATCACATAATCGCATAGCCCATTTCTTGGCTATGCAATCATGTGACTGGTTGACATGTGTCTACGGTAGTGAGGTGGCATTTCATTGCGGGGCTCGGTGTCAGAGATTTAAGATCTACGGTCGGCATGTGATCACAAAGAATATTCTTTCCCCTTGTGATCATGCACCCACCATTCAATTGGATGACAATGGGTTTGTTCACAGTGGGGCTGTTTGGGCTGAGGTGTCGTCACTTGATCTGATGAGCTAGGCAATGATTTAGACTTGTCAGTGGGCCCAGTATTTCTTAGGCAGAATGACAATGCAGAAGATATCTACGGTTGCCGCATGATCATTAGGAATATTCCTCCCCTTTGCGATCATGCGACCACCATCCAATCTTCCCAAAAGGTAAGGCTTTTCTCAGTGGTGGGTCCAGTGTTAGGTGTTGCGGAGATGGAAGCTTTTCATTGGTCGATGGGTTTGTGACAAGGCATGCGACAAGGTAAAGGGGGTGAGGTTGCAGTCTTGTTGCCTTGTTGCATGATCGCAAGGGCCATCTTTTGGCCATGTGATCATGCGACAAGGGTGTCATGTTGGTGGGGAGCAGTGACATGGTGTCGATGTGGAGGCTTGTTGCATGTTCGTATAGCCCTTTTCATGGCTATGCGATCATGTGTCAACTATTTGGACGTCAC
This sequence comes from Chamaecyparis obtusa, assembly GCA_027943335.1. Taxonomy (NCBI): domain Eukaryota; kingdom Viridiplantae; phylum Streptophyta; class Pinopsida; order Cupressales; family Cupressaceae; genus Chamaecyparis; species Chamaecyparis obtusa. Next base: position 61,375 of record BSBK01007091.1, on the reverse strand, counting down.
GGTTACAGAGTTAAGGCAGGTCCACTATGTGGGTGTTGCCGAGTTGTTCAATTTTGCTTGGTTGTTGAAAGCTGACTGGACCGCTGACTTTTCAAAGGGGCCCATGACTATTGTGAGATTAAATGTGACCGCTCGATCTGCCGGGAAAAGATTAGATCTACGACCATGTTTTAAACTTTTGGGGGTAGCCGTTGCAGTTCAAAATTCAAATTTTTTGAGGGTTTGCAGCGATAAGAAGTACTGGTTTAAATGGCTTTTCTGGTAGATTTTCTTGCTGGTTTGATGGTGGTAGGTGTTGCAATCTGGCCCAAGAGTCTATGTGGCTGATTTGCAGAGGTTGTTTTGTACCTGATGGAGTGTGGTTTTGCACTCGAGGTGTATTTGCAGGTGGCTGATTTGACTAATTTTCATGGAATTTCTTGGTTTTCTGTCCTGGCTCACAAATTTTCATAATTGTTGATCTGCTAGAGATTTGTTTTCTCCAGGTTGCTTGTGTTTCCAGCCCCTACAGTAAATTTCTTGACTCTTATCTCTCCTTTGTGTCAACTTAGATAGATTCTGAACTTTCTAGTCCTCTGCATATTGTTTTATGTATATGTATCCATTCTTGAGTTCTAATCCAGGATTAGATGAAATGATGCTTTAGATGGGACATAGATCTATCTTATTGTCTATGTAAGGATATCTCATAAGTAGTAAAGGGGATTATAGGTGTGTTTATGGCTTGGAATCTCAGCTGTTGTCTGGTGTGTGTAGCATTCATGTTCTAGGAGATCTTTCCCAATGGATGAGGCACTGGCCTAAATGATTATCTCTTTATTAACAAATACTGATTGTTGTTGTTATGATCCCAAAAGCATAAGTTAAGAACCATCCTTTTAAGTTTTGAGTATTTGGTTGTATGTGGTTCTACCCATATTAATGGAGAGTCAATGAGTGTGTGGTTAACACAGTACTTTCTTACTATCCTATTATCTATTATTCAAACCTAGTTCTTGGTGTATGAAGTATATTTTATACTAGGTTAGGTGCACCCACCTTGGTTTTGCAGAGCCAGAAGCAGAAGAGGGCATATTAAGTCCCTATAGTTGGTCCAATTGCCTTGTAGAGCTCCCACACTTGGAACTAACCATTCCTAATATCAGTCTCAAGGTACATTGGCAGCCTATTAGAGCATAAGTGTCATTTTGGACACCAACACACCTGTTACTAGATTAGAAGGAGTCAGAATGTTACTTGCATATGCTGCACACAAAAAGTTCAAAGTTTACCAAATGGATGTCATGTCAGCATTTCCGAATGCAATATTTGAAGAAGTCTACATAGAATATCCTGAAGGGTTCGTTGATCCAAAAAATAAAGACTTGGTATGAACATTACATAAAGCTTTATATGGTTTGAAGCAAGCACTAAGAGCCTGGTATGAAAGGTTGCATACTTATTTGTTAAGTATTGGATTTGTTAGAACAAGTGAGAACAACAATTTGTATATGAAAGGAGATACTGATGATACTATTCTTATTGCTGAAATATTTGTGGATGACATTATATTTGGAGGACAAGATCAAATCTGTAGGTCCTTTGCTGATGAAATGAGAAGTGAATTTGAAATGTCTATGTTCGAAGAGATTAAGTTCTTTCTAGGACTACAAGTGATTCAACAGAATGATGGTATATTCATCACACAATCTAAATATATCAAGGAAGTATTGAAGACATTTGGCATGGAAGATGCAAAACTTGTTGGAACACCGATGGCTACTGGATGTAAACTGACTAAGGAAGATGAAACTACAGAAGTGAACTAGACACTGTAGTGATCAATGATTGGTAATCTAATGTATGTAGTGCATGGTAGACCAGACATAGCACATGCTATTGGAATTGTTGCAATATTTTTTGCAAACCCTAGAGAGTCACACATGGTTGCTACAAAGAGAATCCTAAGATACCTGAAGAAAATTGAAGATTATGGATTATAGTATCCTAAGGAAGGCAAATTTGAACTTAGAGTCTATACTGATGTTGATTGGGCTGGAAATGTGGATGAAAGAAAAAGTACCACTGGAGGAGCATTTTTCTTTGGTGAAAGACTTGTTACATGGACAAGTAAGAAGTAGGCTTGCATTTCTCAGTCCATAACCAAAGTAGAGTATGTTGATGCTGCTACAAAATGTTCAAATATTGCATATATTAAGAAAGTATTGGAAGGTATGAATGAGATAATCATGGAGCCAGTGATTATATACTATGATAACACAAGTGCAATAAACATTTCAAAGAATCCAGTGATGCACTCTAAAACAAAACATATATCTATTAAGTATCACTACTTAGAGAACAAGCACAGGAGAAGCAAGTAAAGCTAGATTTTGTTACATCAAAAGATCAACTTGCAGACATATTTACAAAGCCTCTAGCAAAGGATATATTTGAGTACTTGAGGACTAGACTTGGGGTCCATCCCCTGTCTACCGGTCACTAATGTGATCTGGATATTGCATTGGCCTAATCTTATCAGAATATCATACATGTTGACGCAGGATAGTTCACACTTTGGATCATGTCTAAGGTTGTGAATAGTTTGGAGAACTGGAACAAATTGGCATATCAGTATACAGAGATATAGAGAATGCACCGGACAATAGAGAGTTACATGGATACTATAGAGCTGCATGTTTATTTGTTTCTTTGGCATTGTTGTCAAAGGGAGAGATAAACCATATGAAACAAGATGCACCGATGAGAACACTGAAACATCTGTCTAAGGGAGAGACAAACTGAAAGAAAGGGAGAGCACTGAAGATCAGTTACTGAGTACAGAAGAAGGAATCTGAGAGCTAAAAATATCATATTTGCATAATGTCAAAGTTGTATTGGTAATGTTGTTGAGTAACATAGTGATTAAACATATTAAGCTAGGGAGAGCTTGTACAAAATTTGTTCACAGAGTTGTAGAATACATATTTTGTATGTGTATGGTATATTTCATATTACTTGAGTTGCCATCAATGCCAAAGGGAGAGATTGATGAACTACAACTGATTTAGAACCTGATTGAAGAATCTATGATTAGAAATCACCGAGTTGCTGGTTAGATATGACATATGATTAAATCAATAATATGTTGTCATTGATGTCAACTAGTTTGACAACACTTATTTTGTGAGTTACTATAACTAAACATATATAGAAATGGAGTAAAAGAGATGAAGAATAGAAATATCTACATGAGGAAGATGTATATGATAGATGAGGATAAGGAATACATTGTGTAACTTGATGATGAGTCTATGACCTTATGTTATTGACTTGATTATGTTTCATTCATCTATGATGAAGAAAAGAGCCAAAAGACACAAGGAAGTGTGGTCGGTTGATGAAGCATTTCAGTATACACCGATGGGATGTAGTGTATACCGAGCATAGTATAAATAGATCTTTTGTTCACCAACACATTTCTTTGTTAACCGAGCAGGAGAAAAGAATTAAATGATTAGTTTCACCATTAAAGATTGCTAAGCTATAAAGTACATCGAAATCAGTGATGGAGATAATGTTTGTTATGAAGATCAATGACTAGCATAATTCAAGGAAGATCTAAAGGATGAAATCAAAATGTTTTACTGGCACAACTGCCGAGGAAGGTTTAAGTGGAAAAATGGATGAAGGAGAATAAGCGGCAAAATCTTATGGAGGAAAAGAAAATGGTTTACTTGTCTATTTAAGAGACCAGAGTTTCATTATGAAACTTATGCCAGAAGAAGAAGGACTGCAAAATTATTGCATGAACAAGCTTCATGTATTCCTGATAAAACTGGTTAAGGAGAACTAAACTATAGAGTTTACCGAGCGTCAAAAAAATATTACCGAGCAATAGTAAGTCATTGATTATTGTTGATACAGAATTCAATACTGATCAGAGGATTTGAATGAGCATAAAATAGATCTGAATATCTGGAATTGAAGTTGTATTGTAATCAGATCAAATTGTTGTTACATTTTAACCATTGTAAACAAAGAATTCTCTTAACCGAGTGGACTTGGAAGTCTTATATGTTTCATTCTTAGAATGAGCATTGTTATGGACTGTCAACCCCATAGTGAATGCCAGTTGGATGATAACAGTTGGTCTAAAATCCTCTAACAAGGTCACACCTAACAGTGTGTTTGTAACCTTTAACAAGGTTGGGTCTTCACTGATCTCACTTAAGAAGAGTGAACATTTTTGGGTTGCCGGTCCCAGGTGGTTTTTCCCTTCACAGGGTTTCCACATTAAATATTTTGCATTATGTGTTCATTGTGGTGATTTTTTGTTATCATACTTTACATATTACATGTTAGATTTGGTCAGTAATCATTAGTTTGTTATTGACTAGTAATCGGTAAAAGCACAAACAATATAGTATTTTAAGTTACCGAGCTGCAGAAGTTTAAGTAAATTGTTTTGGATTATACATTTTGATTTTGGACTATGGATAACTAATTCACCCCCCTCTCAGTTATTATAACAAGAGTAGTGATTGAACTTGAAGCTTTTCAAATCAATCTTCACATTCATCAACTCAGTGTGCATTACATTGATTATGTGCCCCACATAATCAAACTCCTTATTGGTGTACAAGTCTTGAACATCTGCAGCCATGAAAAAAATTTCAAGAGTCACTGTCAAACCTCCATCTAGTCCAATAAATTTGTGTAGACCGCAGATGGTATTCTGGAAATAGGGAAAGAAAAGCTCAATATCAAATGAATCTGCAACCTTCTTCGGTAACAACCCTACCTCTTTCTTTTCTCTAGGAATATGCCTCCTCATAAGCCTTCCATGGTAGTAACTTTTCTATCTATTAAATAGGGCATCTTCTTCTTCTAGGTCAATATCCATGCTCATAGGTCCCTAAAGGTTGAAAGCTTGAATAAAAGTCGCTCTATCTAACATGCAGAGTATAGACTTGCCATGCTTGTGGAAATCTTGTGTCACTAGATTGTATGCTTGAATTAGTGCTTTCATGAGGTCTACATCCAAAAATACCTCAGGTACTATCAACTTTCCCAAGTTCTTGTTCCATGGGTTTGAAACAGGAGGGCCTCTAAATCTATTGTTATAGAAAAACATGAAGAGCTCATACCCAGTTGTGTTTGGGCAAACAACATCCCTACAGAACGCATAAGGGTCCCTCCATTGATAAACATTAGTTGATTGCAAATTTGAGGATCCAGGCAACAGTTTCATCCATTCTTCAGCGTATATGTTTGGCCTCTTTATTCTTGAATGCACAATGACACTCTTTTATGGTACTACAACAACATCAGGAGATTCTTGTTCCACCATTCTTTATGTATAATAAACTCTAAGTAGTAAGATCCTTTTATGTGAATCTGCACTTAAAGCCAAAGGTTTCAACTCTCTAGTTTCTCTTCGACTCTGGAAATCATGGATGCTCTGTGAAGTCACTGAAGTGTGAACTGTATTTAATAACTAACAAGTAACAAGAAAATCACAAGTACAACCGTGCTACCAGCCACTAGGCCACCTACTCTATTAAAAATTAAAATCTCATCAAGCACACATGAATGAAATTAGTAATTACCTTTTTTAGAAAAGTGTCATTTTCAACTATCACTTCCAGCATAGATTTGGCAACGATCCAAAAGAAAATAATTAGCGTGTTGCCGAAGTGACGCTAATGGTACATCTAACCCTAGGTCCCTATCTCAACTTTTCTAAATTGCTACCTACAAATTAGGGGCCTTGGCCCTTGGCTGTTTGAATTTGAAATCCCAAAATGTTGAGACTTGCAAAGTCATGCAACACCTTTTCGAAACTTCGAGACTGTTAAACTGACCAGAAAAATGAAACCTTGTAGTGCAGGAGCACCTAGGCAATCCTCATAGCCCTTAATTTTGGCTTGTATCTGACATTAGCCAAGTCAAAGAAGTTGTGTGTTTGATTTTGACCTTATAAGGTCTTGCAAGATGTGGACTAGGTGAGTTAGTGTTAGAACTAAGGTCACCAATTAGTCTTTGTTAGTTATTTTTAATAGCTTAGCCTTAGAAGCTTATAGTTGGATTTGAGGGTATCGATGTGTCCTAAACACATGAGATATGTTTAAAAGATGATTTAAGGTCATAAATGATGTTATTTCATCGAGTTATAGGGGTTAGAGGCCCTAAAAGATAGGAAGGTGACATGGAAACAAAGATGCCAAATGTTGCTAAAAAGTTGTCATGACAACATTTGCAATAATGACAAATGTTGCATGCAACTCAGAAACATTGGATCCCCTAAAAGGTAGGAGTGGGAGATTAACTAGCATAGCCTAAAAACATGGAGAATAGCATCTAAGACCATCTCAGGCTTGAATCTTGAGGTAGAGGTTAATGTAACAAGTTTGTGAATACCAAAAATAGCTCTGCAATTTTGTGTTGTGTGGATACCAAGCATCTTAGTGTGATAGTGATATCATAAGGATCAAGTGCTTTGAATTTGTGTTGGATTTTATTTTTTGGAATAGATTCAAGTTTTTTTCATTCTTTAATAAAGTAGATTAGAGGTGATTTAGGATCTTGAATAAATTGTTTAAAGTTTAGAGGGTTTCCTGGTCCTGTCCTGACCAGTTTGTCTTTCTATGGCTCCCCCATGAAATCTAGCCATGGGATCTTCCTAAGGGTAGATGAATATTTTAGGGGAGCCATTGGTATGTACATATTTAGAGTTAGGAGTCATGAAGAGTTGGGTTTCTATTTTTAATGCCAAGCCCTAGGCGAGCATACAGTGCCCAGTTAGAGGTTTGAAGGGAAAAATTTGAAGATTTCTTGCAGGGAATAGAAGTACAGTACAGAACAAGTATATTTCTAGGTGTGATATGATCATATCTTATCATGTTAGGATATTTTTGAACTCACCGATCCATTTGGTTGAGATTTAATCAAGAAACTAGTAAGGTCCTACAATTTAGGCCTATTAGCCCTATTTGACCTAGATAATTGGAATCCTGGGTATGGAAGACCTACGAGTATAAAACCTTCAGAATATTTTATAAAATCCAAAAGGGTATCCAAATCCCTAATTATTTTTGTGAGTGTTTTGAGAAGTTTTGGCAGGAATTGGTAAAAAGTCCATGTCAAGGGCTACAAGGAATTAGGCCTAATTAGGCCTCCTAAAGACTAAGTCTTGAACTTGATTGAAAAGGGATTGGAGATCCTTAAAGATGGATCCAAATGGAAGTGATATGAATTTTGATAAATTATTTGACACACCTACAATAAATTGCATGGTTTGTGTGAAGATAACACTTAGGGCCTTCTACGTGTAGGAGAAAGCATTGAAGAAACAACAAGGTGATTGTCCTTCAAGGTGAAGCACAAGGAGTGAGACTCTTAGAGAAGAGTTAGATAAGGTCTTAGTTAATAATCTAAGCCCATTAAGATCCTAGAGGAGATTAGGATCCTTGAAGAAGACAAGCTAGGTCTTCTTAGGATTTGTGCAAGCACACCTAGAAGCACATACACCACCTTGAGATGTTACGACACAACCTAGCATGCCGCATGACACTTGTACTTCATAACTGCCATCAAAAATGGTGAAGAAACCCTACTGAAGCTCTGCAAACATTCCATTGTTTGGCACTTTCCATGTGGCATGCAACTTACTCTTCGTCTCTCACTTTTTAACACCTTACGAAGTTACGCACGAAGTTAGTTGGGACTTCGAAACCCCTAACCATCATAAAAACTTAACCATTGAGAAGTTACAAAATAACCAAGGGTAACTTTAGAACTGATCACCATCATAATAAATTAACCATTGAGAAGTTATGAAATAGCTAGGCATAACTTTGAAACCGATCACCATCATAATAAATTAATCATTGAGAAGTTACGAAACAGCCAGTCGTAACTTCAGAACAGATCACCATCCTATTAAATTAACCATTGAGAAGTTACGAAACAACCAGGCGTATCTTCGGAGCTTGGAGTGGGTTCCAATTTATTTAGTATTCTAATTTAGTAATTACAATTTACATATTTTTCAATTTATAAATAATAAAACTATTGTTCAATTTCATGTTTCACATAACATGTTACTGTATTAGAATTTAGTGCATTGACTATTGAAATTTAAAGTAATAGTAAATAACGCATAAAACTAAAAGCAATAACACTATTTGAAAAAGAGTCTGCTGACTTCTCAATGTTTCATTTGTCTACAGTATTACAATTTATAGACTACAATATTACAAACTTAAAACTATGAAATTCAAAAACTGGTATACAATATACATAATACTAGTAGCTGAATCACTAATTTTCACTGAATGGTTGTGGTTTCCCCAGAAGGAGAAGTGACAAGCTTCCAACCATTTCCAAAACCAAAATGAAAAGTACATTTGATTATTTCATATTTACAAATTACAACTTACAAGTAACAAATTTTTTTGTAAGATCCACAAAGAAAAAAAGATTAGTTGATGTGCAAACCAACAAATAATCGGATCATTTGATTCATCTACTCCTGGAATGCCTCTTGGTCAAAGCCATGATCATAAAAAAGGGCACACATCTCCACCTTGTCATGTTCTACTTCAAGTTCGAACATGTCACAGCTTTGGTATCTGGCGTAACTGGTAGCATGATCCCATGTTGCAGACATAAGATGACTAAGGACATCCTGCTGAATCTCCTCCTCCATATCCAAATTTGGTTGGATAACAAGTTTTGGGTTCTCATTTGATGATCCCTCAACTACTGGAAGACCCATTTTGTCATCCAAGATTCCAAATTTAGAAATTTAGAAAGCGCCCATGTTCTGCAGTTCCACTACTGAGGAGTATATAAAGAAAATAATCACCAACTTGCTAGCTGCAATAAATTTTGAAGGAATGTTTCACGTAAGGTTGCTTTCCTGGGAAAAGGAAATTAATGAATATCAGTAAAGAAAAATTGTAGACCTTGTATCCTACATAACTTGGCTTCGAAGTTGAAAAGAAGAATAATGAATGTTGATAAATCACAACTCATATCCCGTAAAATTATCCTTTTTAATGTCTAATCAAAATTTTGGCCTGGATTATGTACCACTCAAGTTATGCAAACTACCAGTGTTACCTCGGAACCAACATATCCTAGCTGCGATTTTAAATTTTGAACTGACAACTTGGCAGCCACATTAAATTATGAAGGAATGTTTTGCGTAATGTGACTTGGCTCTGAAAAGAAAGATAATGAATGTTTACGATTCGTAGCTGAGATCTTGTATAAATTAACCTGTTTAATGTCTAATCAAAATCTTGTCGTCGTTAAGTCTCATTAATTGTACTTCAATGTTCAATGTCACTATAACTTCATGGCTAAGTTACGCAGACTGCCAACGTGGCCTCACAACCCCCATATCTTACTTGTGATTATAACTTCTAAAGTCAAGCACACTGTCAACCTGTCCTTTACGTATCTTTGTGGCCTTCAACTGCAAACTGCCAACATAACCGCTGAAGTCACACACACTGTCAACCTGACCATTACGTATCTTTGTAACTGTCAGCATCAACCCTCCTTTTAGCCTGCCGAAGCTATGCACACTGTCACCAGTCACCACAAACTATGCCGAAGCTACGAAAATGCCAAATTGTCAACCACAAACTTACTTGACCTTTATGTATCTTCGTGGCCTACAACTCTAAACTGCCAACATAACAGCCGAAGTCACGCACACCATCAACATGACCATTGCGTATCTTTGTAACTATTAGCCATAGACCCTCCTTTTAGCCTACCGAAGCTATGCAAAATGTCCTCACAAATTGGTCATCAATAAATGACACGTAGCACCCAACTTGACACATAGTCCTATCGCTATGTTTTGAATATTCGCCAATTTATATTTTTTATAATATAAATAATATTTTTTATTCACCAATATATATTTTGGTAATTCTGAAAAAAAAACACAATTCACCAATATTTTCCACATAGTTTTAGGGAGCATGAATGATTCGCCAATTGAGATTATTATTTTTTCTTTGAAAAGAAAAAAATTTCGCCAATAAAATTTTGTTTTTCTTTCTAACTTTCGCCACTTTTTTACACCTTTTTTGAAGGGGGGGTTTCTTAAAAATTACCCTGGTTTTCATGGTTTATTATCCATGCTTGGTTCAATTATTTATGCTTTTATATAATTATGCATGTTTTCTTTGAAATGATTTTACGCATGTTGTTATGTATGCTTTGATGGTTCAATAGTATGTTGTTATAAAATTTGTATATGTTCTTATGTATACTTTTATGTCTTTTGTTATGTACATGATTTTATGTGTGTCCCCTTAAGACATTAGTTAGATTAATTATGACATTAGCTAGATTTCTTACTAGTTAGATTACTTATGACAAATTAGTGAGAATAAAATTATTTTACGCATGTTGTTATGTATGCTTTTATTTATGCTTTCATGGTTCAATAGTATGTTCTTATGTAATTTTTATATGTTCTTATGTATGCTTTGATGGTTCAATAGTTTTTATATATGTAGTTTTAAATGATTTTATGTCTTTTTTTGTGTACATGCTTTTATGTATGTCTGATGAACTACAACAGATTGAATATCTGATGAGTTGAAGAAACAATGATTAGAGATCACCAAGCTACTGAAATGATATGTAAGATGATTAAATCAGTCAATATGTTGTCATTGATGTCAACTAGTTGTGACAGTACTTATCATGATAATTACAAACATCTGAACATCTGTTGAAGGAAGAAAAAATGAAGAACTAAGATATCTACATGAGAAAAGATGGATATGACAGATAAGGATAAGGTAAACATTGGGTAACTTATTGATGAGTCTATGGCTTTATATTGTTGACTTGAGCATGTTACATTAATCTATTTTGAAGAAGAGATTTGAAATTGAACAAGTTAATGTGGTCAGTGTATGCACCCTAAAAAGGTCGCCTAGACTTTGGGCCCCCATTCAACAATTTGCCAATTTCCTGAATCAGCATTTTCAATTCAATATCAATTTCCTTGATCAAATCCTATTTTTATCATTTATTCGATTATATTCTATGGGCTAACCATTTTATCCGAAAGTCTTTATTTAATTAAAAGGAATTCCCTCCCCTTTTATTAAATAAAAAGCCCCCACTTTTTCTCTTATCCTAAGTTGCACAAATAAAGCATTATTCTTATTTTATTAAAAAAAGAAAAGGCCTTTTTGTCTCATATGGGACACAAAAGTCAACTCTTATTTTCTCATTGGAGGAGATTTGTGCACATGGATTGTTCCTCTTTCAAGCTCCACCCTTGATTAAATCTTTTGCCTCTTAATCTCCATGGTCCATTCCATTTCAATTCCTTTAAAAGGAGAGCTCTTTTCTCATTCTAGGATCCCAACTTTTAAATACTAATCTTATGTTGCAGGATTTCTTGGTGATTTTGGAGCTTTGGAGATCTTCTTGCATTCTAGCATGCATCATAGCATTCATTCTTGCATCATAGATTAAATCCTAAAAAGTGTGCATTTGGGGTCACGTCTGGAAAAATTCTAGGATTTATCACTTCAGCCAAAGGAATGGAGGTGGACCCAGAGAAAGTTCAAGCAATCTTGGATATGCCACCTCCCAAAAACATCAACCAAATGAGGATTCTCTAGGGATGTCTTCAATCTATAAGGAGGTTCATTTCATAATTAGTCGATAGAGCTCAACCATTCAATAAGACTTTGCATAAGGGGGTTAAATGTGACTGGAATGAGGATTGTCAGAAAAGCATGGACCAAATCAAGCAGTACTTGGCCAATCCTCCAATCTTAATGCCTCCTATCCCAGGAAAACCACTCATATTGTATGTTCTAGCAATAGAATCTTCCTTGGGGGTATTACTAGCTCAACTTGATGACACTGGAAAAGAAAGAGCTATATATTACATCAGTCATACTCTCATGTCATATGAGATTAATTACAATAGTATTGAAAAATCTTGCCTTGCGGTGGTGTTTGCTTCCCAAAAGTTGCAACATTACATGCTGGTGCATACAATACACCTCATTGCAAAGATTGATCCTCTCAAATATTTTCTTGGTAAGGCTGCTCTCGTAGGTAGACTTGCTAAGTAGATGATGATCTTATCAAAATTTGACGTAGAGTATGTTGAGTGTAAAGCTATAAAAGGGCAAGCTATTGCAGATCAATTGGCTGATTTCCCAATTCAAGACAGCATGGCTATTCAAGTTGAATTTTTAGATGAGCACATAATGTACATGACTGCAAGAACATGGAAGATGTTCTTTGATGGCTCTTTTATGCAAAATGGTTTAGGAGCTAGAGTGTTATTTGTTTCTCCTTATGGGTACACAATTCCTAAGTCCTACAAACTATTGTTCCCATGTACAAATAACATTGTTGAGTATGAGGCTTTGACAAATGGACTAAAAATGGCCATAGAATGGAGAATCATAGAACTGCATATCTATGGGGATTCACAATTAATAATCAACCAAGTTAATGAAGAATACAAAACAAAGGATGAAAATTTGGTACCCTCCAAGAAAATGGTTGATTCATTGAGATGATATTTCACCTTTGTTACATTTCAACAAATCCCTAGAGTAGAGAATAAAGCAGCTAATGCTATGGTTACATTGGCTTTACTTCTTCAGCTAGAACAACATGAGTCCAAATTCAAATTCCTGGTGGAAGAGCTACACTATCCTATTTATGACTCCCAAGAAAGCCAAGTTATTTGTACCCTTGTTGGCCATGAGTCATCTTGCTATGGTGCCATTTACTCATATCTCCATGATGGCATTATTCCTGAAACCTTCAACCATTTTGAATGAAGAAACTTAACCTAAAATGCCTCTCGCCACACCCTTATCTCTGGTGATCTGTATAAGAGGGGTTTAGATGGGACACTTCTTAGGTGCTTGGAAAAGTATGAATCTGATCAAGCATTAGTTGACATTCATGAGGGCATATGTGGGGGACATTCCAATAGTCTTTCCATGGCTTGAAGGTTGCTTAGGGTTGGGTACTATTGGCCTACCATGCAGATAGATGTAGTAGATTTTGCTAAATCATGAAAAAAGTGTCAAAAACATAGTAACCCGATACATGCTCCAGGTAGGGAGCTTATTCTATCTATATCTCATTGGCCATTTCAGTGCTGGGCCTTTCATCTTGTTGGGCAGATTCATCCCAACTCATTAGGTGGACACAAATTTATCATCACTGCTACTGACTACTTTACCAAATGGGTAGAAGTTGTTCCAGTTTCTGTTGCCTCAAGAAAAATAGTCTCTCTATTCATTTTAAACCATATTATCTATCGGTATGGAGTGCCTTCTGAAATAATCACTGAAAATGGAGGTCAATTCAAAAATAAGGACCTTAAACAACTCTGCAAGAAGTTCAAGATAAAACAACATTGGTCCTCCATTTACTTCCCGCAAGGAAATGGACAATCAGAGGCTTCAAATAAAACCATTCTTAAAATTCTCCATAGAATAGTTCACAAGAATGGTAGAGATTGGCATCTACAGATAAATCCAGCCTTATGGGCTTATAGAATGAGTATTCGTACTCCAACTGGGGCTACTCCTTTTTCCCTTACCTACGGTGCTGAAGTAGTGTTACCTTTAGAGGTGGAGATTCCTTCCCGTAGAGTTTCCCTCAAAGGTCTAGTTACGGATGAAGACTACTGTGCCATGAGACTCCAAGAATTAGAACTTCTAGATGAAAAGCGTAGAGCATCATTTGATCACATGAGGGTTTACCAAAAGCGTATGTCCAAAGCATTCAACAAGAAGGTGCGCCCTAGAGAATTTCAAGTGGGAGATCTTGTCTTATGAGAAAACCCTAAGAACCAACAACATAGAGACAAAAAGGGTGAATTCAAACCTAATTGGCTTGGACCATACATCATTACTATTCCTTTTGGGACAGGTGCTTATTTGTTGTCTACTGAAGAGGGAGAGCAGCTCCTAAATCCTATCAATGTCTTGCACTTGAAAAAGTTCTATCCATGATACATGTCTATCTGGGGGCATCCTTTGTACATATTTATTGATCCTGAAAAAATTCCAAAAAAATTCATATATGATGTTGAAAAAATCTTTAAAAGCATATAAAGTCTTGAAAAAATACAAAAAAATAAAAAATTGCAAAAAATTCAAAAAAATAGAAAATGTGCCTTGGTGAAAACCTAGAAATAGGTGCCTTGGTAGCAAAAAAAAAATAAAAAATAAAAAAATCTCCAAGTGGTGAAAACCTGGAAACAGGCGTTGCTTGAGGCCTTTGCACCCTTGTTTCCTAGCACTCGTCCTCAACACTTAGCCTTTCTCCATCATGCCTTGACCTTGTTGCCTTGGTTTGGAATTGGTCTTTGTCTTTATCTAGGGGGCATAACTATGTTAGCTTTGGTCTCTAGGATGCGTTGGTCTTTAGGACATCTTGCAAACAGTGTTTTTCAACACCACCCCAACTGTGTTTTTCAACACTACCCTAGCGTCAAGTGTTTCTCAACACTTATCAGATATCTTACCCACAGTCTACCATGATATGATATTTTCCACTAGCAGATGCGATACTCAAAGTTTGATTCTATGACCTATACACACGCACTTAAACACTCAACTCATTGAGACATGTTTGACTTTATTTCTTTATGTGTTGTCTATGATGATTTCTTTGATGAGTGTTCTCTCTCTAATAGTTTTCGATGATGCTGAGCTAGAAGACTGGGGGCATGAGGAAATGTTTTATTTGTTTTCTGCTTGTGGATATATTTTGTTGATCTTAACTATCATGAGCATTTGTGCTTGTTCCACTTGACACTAGGATCTACAATGTATTATCCTTGACTTCTTTTGCAAGTGCATGCTTATAGTCATCTTGACTTTCTTGTGTCTCGATGTGAGCATAATCTTGCTATACTAAACTTAGGGAACCTCAATACACTAATCATATTGACTTATATGTCTTTGATGCTTAGGTGGGATTCCCACATACCTATCTGATATAGATCATATTCAGATTCACATAGTTATACTAGTGTGTATTGTATGATCTTGTGATGCTACCAATAATGCTCGATGATGATTATTAGAGACTAATGGTTTTGTAACCTTGCAAGTAAACCACTTTTCATAGTATCTTGCATTTTTAGGTTCATGTTAGTTTAGTTTTGCATCCTGCATATGGAGAGAGCTCTCCTTTCATCTTTCGTGGACTTGTCGGTCAACTGCACTCATCCTTTCACTTTTTCTTGATCATGTCTTTCGCTCCTTGTCTTTCACATCACATCCTTTTTCCTATCATCATAAGGGGTTAATCTTATCATCATATCTATATCATAAAGAGATCATTTTCAGAAACATGAGTCTACATCATAAACATGAGAACTAAACATACATCTATGAGAGAGATTATACATGAGCATATATCAGCATACATCATACATTTGAGTAATATAACAAGACAATAAAACTGAAACATCCATCACAAGTGGGACAAATACACAAGATACATAAAAAATCTAGTAAATCTCATATATATATATATGTCTGTCATGATAAAAATACAATGTGGGATCCAAAATTTGGATGATGTCCCAGGATATGACTCTATACATCTAAGCACCCTAGACCTAAGTCTGACTCTCCCCATCATGTGGTGGTGGTGGAGGTGGTGCTACCACTCTATCTGGTACCATGTCAGATCTTTCTGCCCTCTCAGAGTAGAGTGGCACTCTTTGTGCCACAGGGACGACTGCTATGTATAATCCATGATAATATGCAGCTCGTGCAGCCTCTCTTAGGATCTCTGTAGTGTCAGCCTATGCTGCCCTCTCTCACTGATCTATCTTGGCTCGTGCATCTACTAGTTGTTGATCTTGCACAACAATCATGATCCTGAGTTGTTGGATCTCAGTCTCCCAAACCTACACTCTAGCTCTGAGATCCTCCCCTCCTCCCCCTACAGGTTGGTCCTATCCTGTGTCTACCCTTTGGTGAAGTAATCTCATTGGATCATCTCCCCCATCATCATAAACCTATCTGTGTGACCATTTCTGGCCACTTGATCTAGATCCCTATCCCCTCTCCACTCCCCTCCCTCCCCCATCTCCCCCATCTCTATCACTCCCATCACCACCCTGTGCCGATGGCTATGCATCAGGAATTGTAAACCGTGGGAATGGCTGTCTCCGTTGCTCTACCCTGTAGGTTGCATCTACACCTACATCTACCATATCAGGAAGGTAATCCCATGGCTCCCTATAGTCTCCTGTGCTTCCTACTAGTAGTCCAGCATTGGCAACCATCCCTATCCCTCCTCATCCCTAGCCTGGGCATATGTAGTGGTCTCTGTGGGAACCCTCTACTACCATCCAAATTGCCTCCAGACCCCAGTGATAACAAACCTCTCCACAATCTTAGAGTGATAGCCTAATAATGGCTAGCTACATAGCATATATCCTAGCTCCCACTCTCAATCGCTCCACTACTCAACCTATCGGTATGGTCTCCACTCGAAAGATGTGAGCTCATCTAGGAGCCTCCTCTAGTATGTGAGGTCTCTGCTATGGGGCTGAATGATGAATCCCATGTGCCTGTAGATATAGGGGCATCTCCACTCCCTAGGTTGCACATGTGGGCACACAATGACAATGTGCTCCCATGTCCAAACCTATGCTAGAATAGCACCGCACACCCATGTCCTGCTCTCCCTGTAGACTATCTCATGTAACTCATGATACATGTCTGCTAGGATGATTGGGCCTCATGCCATCTATCGAGGGTGTGCTATCAAGTCAGCAACCAATCTACCCCAGCCTAATGGGAATCCCCTCTAGCTCCTATCTTTGATCAAGGCCTATGCTACTATCGAGCACACTATGCATGGAACCAGAAAATTGTGACCAAACTCCTCCATCAGCCAGTCCCAACTGAGGTTTCTATCAATGATGGTGACATCCTGGAACATGTCCTAGATGGCCTATCACCCCTCAGTCAGATCTTGATCATAGTATACCTGTGTTACCAGAAAATCATGTTAGTTTCTATCATATGGAAACTTTACATCTATGCACATTTCAAAACATGATTATACTCACTGGATCGCCATGGCTAGATACCCGAAGCATCCGATAGACGTCCTCTAGGGTGATCGTTGCCTCTCCAATAGGCAAATGAAAAGTGTTGTGCTCACTGTGCCATCTCTGAGCCAATGCCGTTAGTAGCCTGTGATCTACCTGGATATGGAGCATATCTAGTAGAAACTTGAATCCTATAGTGATCAAGTCATCTCATCCAAGAGCATCGATATCTCTGACGCAGCGTAACCCGGTCACTCTCAGAGCCCTAATAAGGAGCACCGAAAAGTTTTCCTGCAAGCCATAACCCCAAACTAGATGTCAGAACATATCATGATGGATGTCTAAAATCAGTACAAGAAATCTTAAAAGAAAAAATTGTCTACACCCATGTTATTTTGCTCAAATTAACACTATGTGATATTTCTTATTATACTAGTGCGATACTATTTTTGGATATAGTATCATGCGATACTTTCCTTAATAGCAGTATGATACTATTTTGCTCTATGATAGTTCACACAAGGTCATGCGATATTTCATCCAGTATCATGCGATATTGGATTCAACACTTGTGCGATGCTTTATGGACCCACGAACTATCACACAATAAAAATTACTGAAGTGTCCAATACTTTCAAAATATTGTATGAACTTTCGCATGAATGAAATTTGAAATATTTGAAAACAATTAAAAATGTATTTTAAATGCCCTAAATAGCTCATAAATGACTCAAAAAGGCAAGTTTTTCTGAAAACTTACCCGGGCAGCATACTGAGGAGGCCGGTTATGCAACCGATCATGCTCAAATTGATGTTTGTGGACCAGAATCACTGCTTCCTAGGCCATTTTCTCTCTCTGAGCTCTCAAAGTTCTCAATATCACAAAAGACAAATGAATTTGAAAATTACCTTTTTACCCCTTATATAGCATTTTGACTTTTTGACCTCATTCTTAAAACATCTCAGAATTTCACAAAAATTGCACCCTTGGCTAATGTCGATGTCCTGGATCCATTTTTGAGATCGAAATCAAAATCTAAGTTCATCTTGATAGTCAAAATCACATTTCAAAATTTTCTCTTTCCTTTGCATAGTTGTTTGACCATTTGAGGCCTGATACTTCGATCTTCGCTGGGGCATCTTTATTTCTTCATCCCCATCTCTCTCAGCCTTCTAGTCTTCCATTCATTTTCATTCGCTTCATCTCTTTGAGGTTTGACTTCATTTTTATCCTATATCTTTCTTAGTCAAACTTAGTCAAACTGGGGCATATCTTCACTGCTTGATGGTTATCCTATCATCTTTCACCTTCGATTATGATTTCTAGTGATTTGATCAGATTTATCAATTTACTATTTCTCCTCTACCTGATTTTGATTTCGATTCTGAGGGGGCAGTACCTATCAAACTTCAATCCTTGATTCAACTTTTTCAATCAAACCTTTCTTGAGATTCTTATCTCTTATTTAAGACTTGACAATCTCCTATTTATAGGTATGTTGGTCTTGTCTTTCAGCTTATCTTTGTCCTGATGTGTTCCCATCCATCGAACACACGTTTGGGTTGTTTTGTGATTCTAAATCGATCTCACATTTCAATTCCATTCTTTGACCACATGTGATCCCAAATCGATCTCACATTAGTCAAAGAGGGGAAAATGTATGCACCCTAAAATGGTCGCCTAGACTTTGGGGCCCCATTCAGCAATTTACCAATTTCCTGAATCAGCATTTTCAATTCAATATCAATTTCCTTGATCAAATCCTATTTTTATCATTTATTCGATTATATTCTATGGGCTAACCATTTTATCCTAAAGTCTTTATTTAATTAAAAAGAATTCCATCCCCTTTTATTAAATAAAAAGCCCCCACTTTTCCTCTTATCCTAAGTTGCACAAATAAAGCATTATTCTTATTTTATAAAAAGAAGAAAAGGCCTTTTTATCTCATATGAGACACAAAAGTCAACTCTTATTTTCTCATTGGAGGAGATTTGTGCACATGGATTGTTCCTCTTTCAAGCTCCACCCTTGATTAAATATTTTGCCTCTTAATCTCCATGGTCCATTCCTTTTCAATTCCTTTAAAAGGAGAGCTTTTTTCTCATTCTAGGATCCCAACTTTTGAATACTAATCTTATGCTACAGGATTTCTTGGTGATTTTGGAGCTTTGGAGATCTTATTGCATTCTAGCATTCATTCTTGCATCATAGCTTCATGTTTATGCTTTCTTAGCTTAGATTTCCTTTCAAGTTCTAGCTTAGCTCACATAGATTAATTAGTAAGGCTTGTAATACCTTCATTTCCATAGCTTACTTGCATCTTCATTCTTAGCATAGTTGCATTGCATTTCCATCTTGATTCTTGAAGATATTGGCATTCTTGCCCTTGTCTCTTTGAATCTCCCATTGTGTGGTTTACTAGCAAGGTTATAGGCTTAATAGCTCTAGTTGAGAGCATTCTTAATATCCTTGTGACTCCATGCCTAGGGAGCTCTAGGTCTCTTTCTCAAGGTTTCCAATTCATGGATTCTCTTGGAAGTAATGACTTAGAGAAGTGCACAATCCAATGTGTACAGTTAGTAATTGAAGATTTCTTTATACACAGAGCCAGTGCAATGTATACCGAGTAACAGTATAACCAAGCTAGTTATCATCGATGCATTTCTATATTGACCAAGTATGGATGGAAACATTAAATGCTAAGAACAACTGACTGAATTTGATGAGCTAGAAATTGTTATGATTTCAAGGTTAAGGATGAAGTTAGTTATGAGATCCATGACTGACAAAATTTAGAGATGATCTAAAGGATGAGATTTAAACATGTTATGGACACATCTGTCAAGGAAGGTTTAAGAGGCAAAATGGATGAATGAGATTAAGAGGCAAAATCTGATGGTTGATATGAAAATGCTTTACTTGTCTATATAAGAGATATGAATTTCATTATTGAAACATGCCGGACAAAAGGAGACTGCAGAGATTTCACATGAAGATTGTATTCATGCATGCCTGATCAAACTGGTTATTGAAAGAAATGAGTTGCAGACATTACCAAGTGTCAGAGAACTATTTATCAAGTGAAAGTAAGTTGAGAAATATTGAGGAAGTGAAATTGATTAATGATCAGAGGATTTTATGATCTTAGCATAGATCTAAATATTTGCAATTGAGTTGTATTTGAATCAGATTATTACTATATCAATTTAACCATTGATTCATAAAATCTCTTAATCGAGTGGACTTAATAGTCTTATTGTACTACCCTATGACATTCATTGTATGGAAAGTGTTATCTAATTGACCCCATAGTGAAAGCTGGTCAAAAGTTAAATGTTAGTGACAAATCCTCTAACCAGGTCACACCTAACAGTATGCATTGTAACCTTTAACAAGGTTGACTCTTTACCGATCTCATTTTAGAAGAGTGAATTATTTTGGGTTACCGGTCCTAGGTGGTTTTTCCCTTAGCAGGGTTTCCACGTTAAATCATTGTGTTATGTCTTATTTGTTATGATTAATTTTCTATCATACTTTACATACTGCATAGTTGATTTAGGTGGTAATCACAGTTGGATAATTACTAGTAATTGGTAAAGTGGATAGACAAATTCATATTTTAAGTTACCGAGCTGCATAATTTGTTGAAATTGTTTTGTAATGTACATCTATGTATTTGTGACTATAGGATAACTAATCTAACTGATTCACCCCCCCTCTTAGTTATTCTAACAATTGGTATCAGAGCATATTGGTTTCTTGGAAGAAAGTTTTAAGGACTTGAGTGGAAAGATTACAAGATGTATAAGAGGGAATTAAGTGTTGAAGCTGAACTAAGATAACTTTACCACATGGAAAAGTCAAATGAGACTTCACATATCTCGAATTGGAGAATCAACTATAACTTTACTTGACAATGGCTACTTACAACCGACTGTTGGACCTTTGACTCTTGATCAGTTGAGAGACCGACATGAACATAATATTACTATGATAGAGATTGTTGCTGCTCTATCTAATGCTGAATTTGAGGATGTCAAGGATTGCACTACAATGAACAAAATGTAGGAGGAACTTTCTCTAGTTCATGGTGGTGATGTGAATGTGATGAAAAACAGAGCTAAAAGCTTGAGAGGAAGATTTTATGACATGAAGATGAAAGGAGAGAACATCACACAATATTCAAATCGAATCAAAGAGGTAGTCAATGCTATCTGAGGAAGAGGAGGTACTATTCATGAAGATAATGTGGTAAGTAAGATACTGAGAACCTTGTTTCCTATTTATGCAATCCGAATATCTATTATTTATGAAATGAGGTCTGCACCTAATACCACTCTTACTCTTGATAGTCTGATTGGAAAGTTAACAACTTTTGAGCTGAATAATTTTGACAATCGTGTTGTACCAAGTGTTGAGTCTACTTTTATGTCATCTCTTAAGATTGGTAAAACTAGTAGTAAGGATATTATAAAGAATGAAAGTGATAGTAACATTGAAGATGAGCTTGATGAGCTTGAAGCACTTATGGCCCGGAGACTGGAGAAAGGTAAAGGAAGATATAAGGGAAAGCTATGTTTACCTTGTTTTAATTATAAAGAGGTTGGCCATATTGTTGCTAGATGTCCTAACAAGAAAGAGGAAGACAATGACTGATCTGGTGATGGAAAGTTTGGCAAAAGGAATAACAGAGGAAACTAACACTACAATAGAGACAACTGAGATTTCAAAGATAAAGGAAAAAAGGCATGTTAGCTTGTTGGAGAAGATGACACCGACACCGACACTGATGATGATATTGAAGTAGTATTTGTTGCAATGAAAGATGATTCAAAAGAGGAGGAAAGGTATGTAGAAACAACACTTATTTCTAAAGTTAGTAAAAATGATACTTGGATCATTGATAGTGGTTGTACACATCACATGACTGGTGATGAAGATAAGTTTGATCATCTTGAGCATTATAATGGATGATTAGTGAAAATGGAAAATGACACACCTTGTATGGTAAAAGAAAAATGGTCTATTTTATTGAATGATAGAATTAGATGTGATAATGCATACTGGGTAAAAGGACTTAACTACAATTTGTTGAGTGTAGCACAACTGAATAACTCAGGTCACCAAGTCACATTTGAAAGCAAGAAGGTGAAAATCTATGATGAAAATGGAAAGCCTATTGGTATTGGAGGATAATCAAAAGGTAACTTATTTTATCTTGACAATGTTGAAACTTCTTGTTTATTGGTGAACAATGAAGATGCATGGTTATGGAATAAGAGGTTATGTCATGTAAACTTTGATAACATGATTAAGATTAGTAGAAAGAGAAAATTTAGAGGATTGTTGAGCCTAACCAAACCTGATCATGTTATGTGCCATCAATGTCAGAAAGGAAAGATGACCAAATCTAGTTTTAAAAGTAAGGACTATTCATCTAAAGGTATTTTGGAGTTGGTACACACCAACTTATGTGGTCCTACAAGAACTCAAAGCTACTATGGTGATAAACACTTTATTTTATTTGTTGATGACTATTCTAGGATAATGATAGTAATGTTCTTGAAAGAAAAATATGAGGCATTCAAATTGTTTAAATGGTATAAGGCTAATGTTGAAAAAGAAACCAGAAAATAATTGAAATGCTTAAGGTCTGATAGAGGAAGTGAGTTTGTTTCTGATGAATTCACTAATTTCTATAATGAGCATGGAATAAAAGGCAAGTTTTTGCACCTAGAACACCACAACAGAATGGAATTGTTGAAAGGAGGAACCGATCTATTGTTGATTGTGCTAGAACACTGATGAATTAGAAAAATGTTGCACAAATGTACTGGAGAGAGGTATTTAGCATAACAATATACACCCTAAACTGAGTTCAACTGAAAAAATATACAAACAAGGCACCTTATGAGTTATGGTTTCGATACACACCGAGTGTAAGTTACTTCAAAAACTTTGGTAGTAAGTGTTATATTCTGAAAGATGATAGGAATGGTAAAATTTGACTCTAAAGGTGATGAAGGAATATTTTTAGGATATTCTACTAAGTAAAGCTTATAAATGTTTGAACAAGGCTACTAATAAAATGATAGAAAGTGCTAATGTAAGAGTTGATGAGTTTTCTAAAAAGAATGATGAAGAAAGCATGAAGGAACTGAAAGACTATGGTAGGTTCACTTATGTTGAAGATCTAGCTTATCTACCAAAGCCATAGGTTGAGTCTATCAAGCATCAGGAAAATGCTACCAAGAATCAACAAATGCACATTGAGAATCAAGAAGAAGCTACCGAGCAGGAAAATGAACCTGAACCAAATGATGAGCAGAGAAGAGAACAAGTGCTAGTAATATTTGTGAGGAGACACCATCCATAGAATCAAATCATTGGAGATAAGCAAGCTGGCATGCTAACCCGAAGTAATTTAAGACAAAACACATGATTAGTTTGTGAGTTTGAACCTAAGAATGTTAGGGATGTAATTGAAAATGAGGAATGGATCAATGCTATGAATGAGGAAATTGAACAGATTCAGAAGAACAAGACATGGACTTTAGTACCCAGACCAAAAGATAAAAATGTTTTTGGTACTAAGTGGATATTCAGGAATAAGTTAAATGAAAATGGTGAGGTTACTAGGAATAAGGAAAGACTTGTTTGCAAGGGATATGCACAAGAAGAAGGTATTGATTATGGTGAAACCTTTGCACCTGTTGCTAGAATTTAAGGAGTCTGTATACTACTTGCATATGTTGCACATAAGGGATTCAAAATATATCAAATGGATGTGAAATTAGCTTTTTTGAATGGAATTCTTGAGGAGGAGGTCTAGATAGAAAACTGGAAGGATTTGTTGATCCTAATCAGAAGAACATGGTATGTAGATTGCACAAAGCTTTGTATGGACTGAAGAAAGCACCAAGGACATGGTATGAAAGACTACATGCTTATCTTATCAGTATTGGCTTTGTAAGAACTAGTGAAAATAGTAATTTGTATATGAAAGGAGAATCTGATGATAATATTTTGATTGCTGAAATATTTGTTGATGATATAATCTTTGGTGGACAAGATGTGATTTGCAAATCTTTTGTTGATGAAATCAAAAATTAATTTGAGATGTCAATGTTTGGAGAGATTAAATTCTTTCTAGGTTTTCAAATTATACAACATAATGATGGGATTTTCATCACTCAATCAAAATACATTAAAGAAGTATTAAAAACTTTTGGCATGGAAGATGCAAAACTGGTAGGAACACTGATGGCAACTGGATGTAAGTTGACAAAGGATGATGAATCTACAAAAGTAAATTAGACACTGTGCCAATCTATGATTGGAAAACTAATGTATGTTGTACATGTTAGGAATAGGAACACTGAGAGGGGGGAGGGTTGAATCAGTGTTCACTGTATTTTATCTTTTTACTTAATCTTAAATTCAACTTAAATGCTTAAGTACTGAAATGAACATCCACATAAACATGAAACATGAAATCAACACATAACACCAATATGGTTATGGGGAAACCCAAATAGGTAAAAACCCTGGTGGGAATTGACACACACTAATATTTTGTACTAGTGTTTTATGATCCTTGTTAGAAGATCCTTAACCCTGTTAGGAGTTGCTTTACAATGTATTAAGTATAGTAGACCTTGTCAAGGGTCAGACCCTATTAGGATTCTTTTACAATAAACCCTATTAGGGGTGTGGACTCACTATCCTAGAGCTCACTACTCAAGTGGTGAAGGCTGCAACCTTATGATCTCAGATACACACTATATCTGTTGGATGAACTGTTACTTCGACACTTCTTGTCTAATCAGTTCCTTTGATGTGCTATTGCTTTGACCTCTTACAAAGCTCTAATACATCTTGTAGACTCTTTTCTCACTTCTTCTCTTCTTATCACAACTCGATAACAACTCTCATACCAATTACAATGGGCACATCTCATATTTATATGCACATACAAAACAAATAACTAGGTTAGCCCTTTAACTGATTACATACAACGCTCCCAATTGAATTGGCTCAACTGTGTTTACAAATAAACATATTTACATTTTTGAAACCTAATTACAATAGGCACATGGCCTTTACATCATAATAATATAACCACAAATCAAAATGCCAACAGTTGACTGCTTACTCTATTCTTCTCTGGCACACACTGGCTGTGTAACTTCAACTGTCTATAACTTTGTCATACTTTCATATCTGATCATGCTCTCATAGACTAAGCATGAATATATTCTAACCAACTTATCTTCTAGGGTGCATACCATAACTCAGTTGTATGCACATTTGCTAATGCTCTGAGCTTTAGGTACTTTGTACATTGTCCAGTCTTCAACACAGCCAATTTCTGATCTTCTCATCAAGTGAGCTGACTCCAAACTACTATATGACTTTTTTTCCATAATGAAAACACTATACTAAGTCATATACACTAGTATAGCCAAATTTCCAACAATATCCCCCTTTTTCATTGATGGCAACAAAGGAATATGGCCAAGTTGCTAATTGTTCCTTAATACAAAAAACTTTTGTCTTATATCTCCCTTATACATAACTTTCTCTCTTATATCTCCTTATACATATCTATAACCATATTCTATACATACTCCCCCTTTGACATTAATGAAAAAGGTGCTACAAAACTATATATACAACTACTTACTATGAGAGAACATCCAAATATGCTATCTGCAAGTTTTGGATCTCCTTCTTCCAAAATGTGATCAATGAGTTTACAATCTGGAGATAGGTGCATAGTGCATACTATAGCTTTTCCATCTTCTCCAAATCTATGCTATGACCTTGATCATATGTCACCATGGTGGCATTGATCTCCTTGATATTTTGATTGAGTATATCTAGTGAGGGCGCAAGAGCATTCCTTAGCTGATTTTACCTTCCCCTTATCTTTGACATCTCTTTCTCAACTTTTTAAATCTTATCTATCTGTCCTTGGTAGACATTGTTACTCATGTTCACATCAATGGATGGATCTTCTACTAATTTCCTTATGTTGTCTATCATAGCTTCTGCCTCTTGTATCTTCTTGTATAGATCACTAGTCAACTTGTCCTGGTTCATACAGTCAACAATAATCTTTTTGCCCTTTGGTGCAAACTCCTTCAAGGATGCTTGACCATCCTTTAGTGAGCTCAGGTCAAGTGCAAAGTTGCTAACCAATTCACTTAGCCTTTTCTTCAAATACTTCATTTCTGCAAATAGAGATGCAGATTCTTCCAGGCTAGAGAAATTGCCCTTGAACTGTGAAATAACTATACTCACATCATCAATAGAGTGTACCTTGGACACCTTCTTGTCTTCTAGTAACAAGTTGTTTAAGATGTTTACTGATTCTACAAGGAGGGGATTCCTCAATCAATACTTCTTCTTGATGAATGAGAGGAGTGTTACTACAAAGAGTTTCAACCTCTTGTGTGCTTGAAAATGCCTCTTCAAACTTATCCAAATCCATTTCTGTGGCCGCCAAAGTGACTTTTACATTGTCAATAAAAATTGAGTCATCTTTGAATGTCTCTGATATGGGTGCTAACTTATCTTCCTCTTATATTATTTCAACTGCAAGCACTGAGTCCTGTGCACCTGTCATACGTACATTAGTAGTCTCTGACTCTTTTGCAATCATTGTGGGAACTTGAACTTTGGGTGCAGTAGTTGGATACATGTTCCTATTCATGAAGACCTTCTCGAATGCCTTCTTTGTTTCCTTAGCCACTAGTTCATAGTTTTTGTCCATTATATGCAGGGTCCTTGACTTGGTTCTGAGATGTGGCTTTACCAGATCTAACAACATAGATTTCTCCTCTAGAGAACATATAGGAAGGGTTTCATCTAGAATCTTTTCTCTTATCCTTAGATCCTCTTCAATAGCCTATCTCTTTTGGAACTCCAAGATGTTCCATACATTATCAAAGATCATGTCTTCAGTTCTAGGACTATCTTTGTAAACTTCAACATATGTTTGAAAATCATTCCATGTATTTCTGATTT
The DNA here is from genome assembly GCA_027943335.1 of Chamaecyparis obtusa. NCBI lineage: Eukaryota > Viridiplantae > Streptophyta > Pinopsida > Cupressales > Cupressaceae > Chamaecyparis > Chamaecyparis obtusa. The sequence continues at coordinate 34,247 of BSBK01007091.1, read as the reverse complement.
TTCAATCTCACTATATTTCTCATAGAACTTTCCTACTTGATCAATCCTTCCTTCATCAATGATTCTTGTACTTAGCACACTAAGACTAGGTTTGAAACTTACTTCGGGAGGAGCTTGAGTGTTCCTTCTATTCCTTGTTACTCGTGAGGATGGATGACTAGTGCTAATATCTTTCTTCCTCTTGGGAATTACCTTATACTCAAGAGGAGTAGTAAGGTCAATGGTTTCCTTGGGCACAGAAGGAGTAACATTAGTTTTACCCTTCTGAACATCAGATTTTTCAATTTTCACCTTCTTTAGCTTAGGTCGATCCTCTAATTCTAACTTTTCTATTGCTGCACTCTCAATTTCCAAAGAAATCTTCTCTTCCCTTGCCTTGTCTAGGTCTTCTTGAGACACTCCATGAATTCTCAAGATCTCTAAGGTAACTTTGGCAACCTTCCTTTTAGTTGATGTGTTGTTCAAGACTACATCAACTTCTCTTGTTTTCTCTTCATAGGTTCCCCATCTTGGATCATTAGGGTCTTTAGGGGCTAAAAGCAATACTTGTGCATATGCTTCTAGGACTTGTTCATCAACCTCATATCCAAGTGGATGGATCCACTTTGTCCTTGGTTCAACCACCTCCATGCATGTTGTGTCTATCTCAACCATGAAACAAATAGTATCCTTGTATTTTTCAACTATTTTCTTTGGAATTTTGTATCTCATCTACATATTGACTCTAAATGTCTTCAACCTCAATGTCATGTAGTCCTTCAATGTACTCTTAGTACATGCCTTGAGAGATATCTATGGCATTGTGGGAATAGTCTTGTCTAGGTACAAATCAGACACTTTTCCAACAATATGGAAGTACATATAGATAATTAAGGACCCAAACCTAAATATCTTGGTCTTGTCATGTTTGATTGCCTTAATGTTATCTATTAACTATGCACGCAAGATCTCACACAAGTTGAATTCTCCATTCTCTTTCACAAGTCTTATAGCTGCAAGAATTATGACCGTAGACACACTGTTCACCCTGCTGGTGTGTTGGAACCTATAACCTAGTATCATGTACATCAATTTGATGTCATCTTGCTTAATAGACTTTATGGTCATTCCACACCTATCACTTCTTGACTTGCAAGTTTGCTCAACAAGTTTCCTCACATCTTTTTTGGTTGGAAGAACAGTGCCTATCTTTGAGAGGCCTGTTATCTCATGAATTAGGCCACCAGTAATTCTAACCAACACTTCACCTATCCAAAATAGGTCATCATGAATCCTTCTCAGTAGAATCTTGATCCATTCTAATTCATAGAACTCATATTTCATAGCATAATTCACTATAGGATGATTATTCCACTGTGCATACTCATCCATGAAGGTTTTGTCTAGTTTCAACATAGTTTCCATGTGTGCTCTTAATCTGTCCAATCCTATTGGTTCTTTCTTATAGTGTATGTATGCCCTAATTTCTTTGACATGCATAACACCCATAGGCATGCGGGAGAATGACCCTTCTAGGTCATCCAAAGTGGATTTGAATGAGTGCCTCTTAAATACATATCTTTTCTTCTCTACAACATCAAATACTATAGGAGTAGCCATCACTTACTTGTATAATGCTTTCTTAATGGTTTCAAAGAGATTCTGAATTGGCGCGATGAACTAGGGTTTCTGCAACCGATCAAATGCACAACAAATCACTTGATAAATCAATCTACAATCCTTCATAATCAAATGCTAGGGCTCTTCTACTCTATAATCACTCTTAATTCAAATGCAATGAGAGATCTACAAACTTTGATGTTCTTTAAAGTAGAAATTCTACCATTAATGCTTGTCGCGTAAACTAGGCTATCACTTGAACATTTCTAACTTACATTCTACAAACAATCGGTTAGTGCACTCTTGCACATAGGTTCTGCAAGCCTCCAAAAGCTTAATTCCAAAGGTGCATACTCTGAAGGTGAGTATACCAGGTGTGGAGGGGTTAGTGCACTCTTGCACATAGGTTCTGCAAGCCTCCAAAAGCTTAATTCCAAAGGCGCATACTCTGAAGGTGAGTATACCGGCTGTGGAGGGGTCTAGAGCTAAATTAGCTCCCCCTATAACCCTGAGGGCCATTCATCTAGATGTAGAGGGTGTGTCCACTGTGGATGCATCCAATACATTCTCATCAACCTTATCATTATTTCCTTCTGACCAAATCAAGCTTGCATTCTCTGAAGCTTTCACAAACTTGACTTCTCCTTCAGGATCCAATACTGGTTCTTCGGGATTTTTAGGGCTTTCCTGAACTTGCATCCTTGATCTGGAAAACTTTGAGATGTGTCCAGCCTTATTACAAGAGTTACAAATGATTGGAGGCCTTATATTTCTTGGTGCATTGACATGGGTCACCATTTTACATTGTCTAGTTGAGTGACCATTATAGTTACATATCTGACATGTAACATTTTGAGAACTTATTTCATTAGAATGATTTTGATTCCTCTAATTATACTGAGTCATGTTCTTCTAACTTTTTTTGTAATTCATAGCTCTATGACCAAATTTATTGCATGAATAATAGTAACCATTGAAAGGTCTTACCTCTGTACAATTCCTTGCTATGTGACCATGCTTGTTACATGCACAACAAGAGTGCTCTACTGGCTTGCACTCATTCTTAGGTGGTTCAATATGATCCTTGGTTTGACTTCCAATCTCCTTAGCATCTAAGGTGTTTTCTGGTACTTTCATTCTTGCTCGCATGTTGTCAATCTGATTTTGTGCTTCATTGTATCCAATGCATCTAGTATCTCCTTTAACTCTTCTTGCATACAACTGAGATTCTATCAAATTAGTACTAGTGTGCAACATATCAATGTGATTCTTTGCATCTTTCAATTCAGATTCCAAGCTTTCTTTTTTGTTCCTTAGCTCCAAGATTTCCATGTTTGCTTGCCTCAATTCTTCATTCAGTTGAAGGTTCTCTTTGATCTGTTCATCATAGACTTCCTGATTGTTAGTCATCTTATCATCTAATTCTTCAATCTTTTCTTTTAGAGATGAATTTTCTTCACTGATATTTTTTATCATAATCCCTAAATCACTAGTAGAGCATTCTTTCAAATCATTTCTTATCCTTTTGATGACTACTTGAGCATCACTGACTTTTTCTTTAAGTTCTTCAATTTCTTTTTCAGATCTATCCAGATCTTCAAGAGCAGCTTCAAGATTTCTTTTCAGATGTTTCATTTCTTCTTTATCCATGATCTCCTCAAGTGGTTAAACTTCTTTTCTGAGGACCAGAGCTCTAATACCAATTGTTAGGAATGGGAACACTGAGGGGGGGGAGGTGAATCAGTGTTCACTGTATTTTATCTTTTTACTTAATCTTTAACTGAACTTAAATGCTTAAGTACTGAAATGAACATCCACATAAACATGAAATATGAAATCAACACATAACACCAATATGGTTATGGGGAAACCCAAATAGGTAAAAACCCCAATGGGAATTGACACCCACTAATATATTTGTACTAGTGTTTTATGATCCTTGTTAGAAGGTCCTTAACCCTGTTAGGAGTTGCTTTACAATGTATTAAGTATAGTAGACCTTGTTAAGGGTCAGACCCTGTTAGGAGTCTTTTACAATAAACCCTGTTAGGGGTGTGGACTCACTGTCCTAGAGCTCACTGCTCAAGTGGTGAAGGCTGCAACCCTCTGATCTCAGATACACACTATATCTATTGGATGAACTGTTACTTTGACACTACTTGTTTGATCAGTTCCTTTGATGTGCTATTGCTTTGACCTCTTGCAAAGCTCTAATACATCTTGTAGACTCTTTTCTCACTTATGCTCTACTTATCACAACTCTATAAAAAATCGCATACCAATTACAATGGGTGCATCTCATATTTATATGCGCATACAAAACAAATAGCTAGGTCGGCCCTTTAACCGATTACATACAATGCTTCCAATTGAATTGGCTCAAGAATGTTTACAAACAAACATATTTACATGTTAGAAACCTAATTACAATAGGTGCATGGCCTTTAGATCATAAGAATATAACTACAAATCAAAATGCCAACTGTCGGCTACTTACTATGTTCTTCTCTCACACACACTGGCTGTGTAACTTCAATTGTCTGTAACTTTGTCATACTTGCATATCTGATCATGGGCTCATAGACTAAGCATGAATATAGTCTAACCAAATTATCTTCCAGGGCGCATACCATAACTCAGTCGTACACATGTGTGTTGATGCTCTGAGCTTCAGGTACTCTGTACACTGTCCAGTCTTCAATACTTAGCTGATTTCTGATCTTCTCATCAAGTGTACTGACTCCAAACTACTATATGACTTTGTTGCCATAATGAAAAAACTGTACTAAGTCATATACACTAGTATAGCCAACTTTCTAATAGTACAAAGTAGGCCTGATATTACACATGTAGTTGGGATTGTGGCAAGATTTTCTTCCAATCCTAAAGATTCACATATGGTTGCAGTTAAAATAATTTTGAGATACTTGATGAAGATAGATGACTATGGTTTATGGTACACAATAGAAGGAAAATTTGAACTCTGAGTTTACACCGATGCAGATTGGGCTGGAAACATAGATGACTGGAAGAGCACAACCGGTGGAGCATTCTTTTTAGGAGAAAGGCTTGTGACTTGAATAAGCAAGAAACAAGCATGCATTTCTCAGTCTACTGCTAAAGTAGAGTATGTTTTTTTTGGTGCAAATTGTTCAAATATTTCTTGGATTAAATAAGTGTTGGAAGGAATGAATGAGATGATCACTGACCTGGTGATTATATATTGTGACAACATTAGTGCTATAAATATTTCCAAAGATCCTGTGGTGCATTCAAAAACAAAGCATATATCTATTAAGTATCACTACTTAAGGGAGCAAGTTCAAGAGAAGTAGGTGAAACTAGAATTTGTAACATCTAAAGAACAACTTGCTAATATTTTTACTAAACCTTTACCAAAGGACACATTTGAATATTTGAGGACTAGGCTTGGGGTCTGCCCCCTATCTATTGGTCACTGAGGTGATCAGTAGGTTGCATCAACCTATACTTATTAGAAGATCATTCATGTTGATGAACATAGCTCACACTTTAGTTTTTCTAAGGTTGTGAAAGATTGTAGAAGTTGGAACAAACATTTGTTTATTAGTACACTGAAGGTACCTGATATGAACCAAACAATAGAGAATTACTTGGCTGCTGAAGATTTGTTTTTATATTTTATTTGGCATTTTTTTCAAAGGGAGAGAAGACCAAGGAGAGGAAATGATTATGAAAAATTAGCTAGTGAGAACACAAATAGGGAGAGAGATTGTAGAAAGGGAGAGAGACTTGAATACTAGAATATCTGTTGCTGAGAACAAGAATCTAAGAACTGTAAAAGATCAAATCCATAGGGAGAGTCTACATATAATGTTGTTTTGTTTTGTAGTGATTAAACATATTAAATATCAAGCTAGGGAGAGCTTACCGAGCTATAGCATTTACTTACATAGTTGTAGAATACATGTTTGGTATGTGCATGGTATATTTTCATATTGCTTGTGTTTCCATCAATGCCAAAGGGAGAGATTAATGAACTACAACTAATTGAATATCTGATGAACTGAAGAAACATTGATTAGAGATCACCGAGCTACTAAAATGATATGTAAGATGATTAAATTAGTCAATATGTTGTCATTCATGTCAACTAGTTGTGACAATACTTATCATGATAATTACAAACATCTGAACATCTGTTGAAGGAAGAAAAGATGAAGAACTAAGATATCTACATGGGAAAAGATGGATATGACACATAAGGATAAGGTACACATTGGGTAACTTATTGATGAGTCTATGGCTTTATATTGTTGACTTGAGCATGTTACATTAATCTATTTTGAAGAAGATATTTGAAATTGAACAAGTCAATGTGGTCGATAATTGAAGATTTATGTATACACTGAGCTAGTGCAGTGTATACTGAGTAACAGTATAACTGAGCTAGTTATCACCGATGCATTTCTATATTGACCGAGTATGGATGAAAATATTAAATGCTAAGAACAACCAACTAAATTTGATGAGCTAGAAATTTTTATGATTTTGAGGTTAAGGATGAAGCTAGTTATGAGATCCATGGCTGAGAAAATTTAGAGATGATCTAAAGGATGAGATTGAAACATTCTTTAGACACATCTACCGAGGAAGGTTTAAGCAGAAAAATGGACAAAGGAGATTAAGAGGCAAAATCTGATGGCTGATATGAAAATGTTTTACTTGTCTATATAAGAGATATGAGTTTCATTATTGAAACATGTCAGACAAAAGGAGACTGTAGAGATTTCACCTGAAGATTGTATTCATGCATGCCTGATCAAACTAGTTATTGAACAAACTGAGCTGGAGACATTACCGAGCGTCAGAGAACTATTTACCAAGTGAAAGTAAGTTGAGAAATATTGAGGAAGTGAAATTGATTAATGATCAAAGGATTTTATGAGCTTAGCATAGATCTGAATATTTGCAATTGAGTTGTATTTGAATCAGATTAGTATTGTATCAGTTTAACCATTGATTCAGAAAATCTCTTAACCAAGGGACTTAACAGTCTTATTGTACTACCCTATGACATTAATTGAATGTAAAGTGTTATCTTGTTGACCCCATAGTGAATGCTGGTCAAAATTTAATTGTTAGTGATAAATCCTCTAACCAAGTCACACCTAACAATGTGCATTGTAACCTTTAATAGGGTTGGCTCTTTAACAAGCTCACTTCAGAAGAGTGACTTATTTTGGGTTACCGGTCCCAGGTGGTTTTTCCCTTAGCAAGGTTTCCACATTAAATCATTGTGTTATATGTTATTTGTTATGATTGTTTCATTATCATACTTTACATATTGCATAGTTGATTTTGTCAGTAATCATAGTTGGATAATTACTGGTAATCGGTAAAGTGGAGACAGATTGATATTTTATGTAACCGAGATGCATAATTTGATGAAATTGATTTGTAAGGAAGATTTGTGTATTTGGGACTATAGGATAAATGATCTAACTGATTGACCTTCCCCCCTCCCCCCCTCTCAGTTATTCTAACAATGTCCCCTTAAGAGATCCCCTTAAGATATTAGTGAAAATGCTTTTATGTTTTCTTTCAGCTTATGACATTTAAATACAATAATTTATTTTAACTACATGTATGAAATGTAAATTAGTTAAATTATTTCATTTTAACTAACATGCATGAAAAATATACATATTACATGAACATACATAAAATAAGTCTACTTAATGAACACATGAGCATTCATAACATAAAAATGTATAACATAAATATATAACATGAACTGTGTAGAATAGCATGTTTCATGAAATAACATGTGTATGAAATAAAATACATACATATATGTAATATATATGAAATGTCCAGAATATAACATATCTATCAAATGTCTAAAATAACATGCAATGTCAACTAGGGCTATGTCTTGATCCATGACTTGATGGTGGTCCATGACCTATGGATCTCTGTTTGAAATAAAAGAAATATGTATGTTTCATGCATACATGTCAAATAAATTAAATACTTATTTAAGAAAAATTATAAAAAGACGTCTAAAATTACTTGTGATCATTCTCCGTAGGATTTCCAGGTGTCTATAAATCTCCATAACCTAACATACTATAAAAAAGACCCTGGAGTACATATAAATATTAATCATTTAATTCAAAATTTTAAAAGAAATATACTTGATTAGATACATGTGTAAGTTTTAAATAAAATCAAAATTTAAATAAACATGTACTGTATTAGTATGTAATGCTCTCCTGATCCCGCTCAAGTCTGAATCATGTAACAATTGTTAGATAACTAAGAGGGGGGGTGAATCAGTTAAGTCCAGTTATCCTACAGTCCCAATTACTCTCAAATGTATAAAACCAATTCAACAATTTAAACTTAAATAGCTCGGTAAACACTTGACTGTGTCTTTTTTATTCATTTACCAAATGATACATAAATTATCTAGTATATATTGATCAAACCAGTAATAGTAATGTGTAAAGTAAAATAACAAATCATCACATCCATACACATATAACACTTGATTTTTAACATGGAAACCCTGTTAGGGGAAAAACCACCTAGGACCACTACCCAAAATATTTTCACTCTTTTGAAGTGAACTCGGTTAAGAGCCAATCTTGTTAAAGGTTACAAAATACACTGTAAGGTTTGAAATTGTTAGAGGATTTATCACTAACAGTTGACCATACATTCACTTGGGTCAACAAGAAAATAAGAAACATTCATTGAATGTCATAATGAAATAACAAAGACTGTTAAGTCCCACTCAGTTGAGAGATTTTGTCTATAGCAATGATTAGAATGAAACATTAAATGACCTGATTCAAATGCAACTTCCTTTTGTAGATATTCAGATCTATGATAATCTCAATATACCTCTGGCCATCATAATCTCTTCAATTTCCTTTTATCCTCCAACTCTGTTGTGATCAGTTAATCTCCTTCTGACGCTTAGTTTTGTCTGCAAAATTACTCAATTCTTACTTCAACCTATATGATGAGCTTCACATGAATACAATCTTCTCCTCACACACATAACTCTTTGAATATCTTGTCTCCTTATATAGACATGATAAACCATTTTATTCTCAGCCATAGATTTTTCCTCTTAATCTCCTTCATTATTTTTTCTACTTTAACCTTCCTCGAAACTTGTGCTTTAATACATTTTCAATCTTCATCATCCAATCAATCTTGAATTTTGTCAGTCATAGATCTTCATAACAAACTATATCTTTATCATCAGAATCATCCATATTCATCTAGCTCATCATCTCATGTCGAAAATCATATGTTCCTCCTTATTTATCCCACTCGATCAATACTGTGATGTGTCGATGACTTCCTTCTCGGTTAATACCACACTCGGTGTACACTACACCTTCTCAGTATATAATTCATCTGCTCAGTATACACCAAGTTCTTCATATACTGACAACATAAAATTTTACATTCTTGATCTTCAATACTTAGCGGAATCATGTAAGCCAATCAAATCACTATCATACTGTCATAGACTCATCAATAAGTTACCCAATGAATACCATATTCATATCTTAATCATTCATCTCATCTTCATGTTAATATCTCATTCCTTCACCAATATTATCTTCTTCGTATATTTGAAACTATCATGATAAGTACAATCAAAACTAGTTGACATCAATGGCAATATAATAACTGATCTAATGTCTCACATATACCTTAGTAGCTTGGTGATCATCTTTACATTATGTTCTCCAAGTAGTTAATCAGTTGTAGTCTAACAATCTCTCCCTTTGGCATTGATGGTAACACAATATGGCATATGTCATAGAATACCAAACATCTTAAGTGTCTAAAATTTGGTCTTTATGCTATGACTTGGTAAGCTCTCCCTTAGCTTATGCATTTAATATGTTTAATCACTACACAACATCTCTATCCCTCCCTTTTTATTAGCTTCATTTCTAATTGATATTGCATCTCTTCATTTGATGAGCATCTCTCCCTTTGAATCTTTCATGAATATTTCATGATCATCTCTACCTTTGACAGCAATGCCAAAAGTAATCATCTCTTTAGTAGCCAAATAAGTATCTATGTAGTTCATTTTCTAATTCTTGTACCTTGCATGTACATATATGTTCTATTTCAACTTTTCTTCCATCTTCTTCACAACCTTAGGAATTCCAAAGTGTGAACATCTTTCATCAACATCATTAAATATTTTGATAAAGTACAAATTGATGCAACCCCATATCACCTTAGTGACTATTAGATACGGATTGGACCCCTCGTCTACTTCTCAAGTATTCAAAAGTATCCTTCGGTAAGGGTTTTATGAATATATCAACAAGTTGGTCTTGTGCTTTCACATATTCCAATGTGACATGTTTCTCCTGAACTTGCTCCCTCAAGTAATGATATTTTATAGATATGTGATTTTTCTTTGCATGCATCACTGGATTCTTTTAAATGTTAATAGCACTTGTATTGTCACAATAGATTATCACTGGATCAGTGATCTCCTCATTCATACCTTCCAATAATTGTTTAATTTGTGCAATATTAAAATAATTAGCAGCAACAACAACACATTCTGCTTCTGCAATGGACTGAGAAATGCATCCTTGTTTCTTTCTTATCCATGTTACTAATCTTTCTCCCAAAAAGAATGCTCCACCAGTAGTTCTTTTTCTATCATCTATATTTACAGCCCAATCAAGATTAGTATAAACCTTAAGTTCAAAATTTCCTTGCTTATACCAGAAACCATAGTTCTCTCAGTATTCTTCAGATATCTCAAAACTCTTTTCATAGGTACAATATATGTGTCTTTAGGATTATTAGAGAATCTAGCTACAATGTCAATAGCGTGTGCAATATCTGGTCTACTATGCGCAACATACATCAATTTTTCAATCAAAGATTTGTATAAGGTTTGGTTTACCTATGTTGATTTTTCATCCTTGGTCATATTGCATCCGGTTACCATAGGTGTTCCAACTGGATTTGAATCTTCCATACCAAATGTCTTCAAGATTTCCTTAATGTATTTAGATTGTGTGATATAGATGCCTTCCTTTTATTGTAGACTTTTCAAACCAAGAAAGAATTTGATCTCTCCAAACATCAAAATTTCAAACTCTTTACTCATTTCTTTAGAAAAAAATTTGCATAAGGTATCATGACCTCAATATATGATATCATCAACAAATATTTCAGCAATAAGAATCTTATCATCAGTTTCACATTTCAAATATAAATTGTTGTTATCACTAGTTCTAACAATTCCAATTCTTATAAGATAAGAATGTAATCTTTCATACCATGCTCTCAGTTCTTGCTTCAGTCTATAAAGTGCCTTGTGCAACTTACAAACCATATTCTTTTGATTAGGATGAATAAAACTTCATGTTGTTCAATGTATACCTCTTCTTCAAGTATCCTATTCAGAAATGAAAATTTCACATCCATTTGATATACCTTAAATCCTTTGTAAGAAGCATATGTAAGTAGTATTCTCACTCCTTCAAGTCTAGCAACAGGTGCAAAATTTTCTCCATAGTCAATTCCTTCTTCTTGTGCATAACCTTTGCAAACTAATCTTTCTTTATTCCTTGTAATATCTCCATTCTCATTCATTTTATTTTTTAAAATGCTTTTGGTGCCAATCACAATTTTTGTCTTTAGGTCTCGGTACCAATGTCCATGTCTTGTTTTTTTGTATTTTCTCAATTTCTCCATTCATTGCTTTAATTCAATCATCATTTGTCAATGCATCTTTAAAAGTTTTAGGTTCAAATTCACAAACCAAACATGTATTGTTTCTTAACTTACTTCTTGTCATCATTCCTGCTCTTTTGTCTCCAATTATTTGATCTTGTGGATGGTTTCTTCTCACATATTTTTATAGTATAGGCTCATATCTCTTTTCTTCAATGTTTTCTTCACTCAATGCATGATCACCATTTTCTTTGGTATCTCTATATTGTTGCTCGGTAGCAGTATTCTATAACTTGGTGACTCCACAATGTTGCTTGGGTAAAGTGTCAGGATCTTCAATGTAAACAAATATACCATAGTCTTTTGGTTCTTTCTTGCTCTCGTCATCATTTTTCTTGGCAAATTCATCAACTCTCACATTTGCACTTTCAATCATCTTGTTAGCAGTCTTGTTCAAACATTTATAAGCTTTACTTCTAGTAGAGTAACCTAGAAATATGCCTTCATCACCATTTGAATCAAATTTACCTTTCCTATCATATTTCAGAATGTAACATCTACTTTCAAATATTCTGAAATAACTCACATTAGGTGTATAACCATACCATAGCCCATAAGGTGTCTTATTTGTCTCTTTCTTAAGCTGTACTCGGTTCAGTGTAAATACAATAGTACTTACAACCTCTTGTTAGAATAACTGAGAGGGGGGGTGAATCAGTTATCCAAGTCCCAAAACAAAAATGAGTAATCCAAAAATATTATTTCTCTAATTTCTATCAGTCGGTAAACATATATATGATTCACTGTCAGTGTTTTTACCGATCTTTAGTTAAAGCTCTTTAGTAGTTACCGATCAAATCAAATAGCTAAAATGTAAAGTATAATAATAAACAATCATCCCAATAAACACATAACACAATGATTTAACGTGGAAACCCTATTAAGGGAAAAACCACCTGGGAACCGACAACCCAAAAATTTCACTCTTCTGAAGTGAGGCCTGTGAGGACCCAACCCTATTAAAGGGAATACACACTATTAGGTGTGACCTAGTTAGAGGATTTTGCACTAGAAGTTATCTTTCAATCTTATGTCACTCACTGTGCTTATTTACAAGATAACAATGTTTCACTTGTCAGAATGAAACACAAATAAGACTTAAAAGTCCACTCGGTTAAGAGATTTTCACTGTTTACAATTATTAGAAAGTAATAGTAGGTTGATCTGCCTTAATACAACAAATTGCAGTTGCAGATCAGTGTTATGCTCAGCAATGTTTTCTGACCAATATATCACTTCAGATCTAATATCAATATCACTTACAAACAATTAGTTTTGTGCTCTGTGTAGCTCAGTTTGTTCATTATGTAGCTCGGTTTCTGTAGCTCAGTTTAGTAACCTGTTTGATTAGAAATGCATGAATGCTAGTTCACGCTTAGCTTTTGCAGTATCTCCTTCTTTTTCATTTTTTTCTTTAAATAAACATGTAAGCCATTTTATTTTCATCCATCAAATTTTGCCACTTAATCATATCCACTAATTTTTTCGCTTTAAACTTCCTCGGCTAATGTGTCATTAACACGTTTCAATCTCCTTCATCAGATCTTCCTTGAATTTTGTTAGCCGTAGATCCTTGTAACAAACTTTGACTTTTCACCTTGAAATCATGCGAATCCAGCTCATCAGTTTTGTTGTCAAATTGTCTAGTCGACAATATCATTAAATGCTTTTCTGTTCTCCTTGGTTAACAAAGAAATGCATCGGTAAACCTTCATCAGTTAAACTTGTGCTTGGTATACAACACACTGCATCGGTGTATACTATTGTCGGTGTTTACACTGACGATCTCGGTAAACATTAAATTGTTCTCTTTTACCGACCAACACTGCTTTGTGTCTTTTAGTTCCTTTCTCCATAATAGATGAATACAACATACTAAAGTCAATATAATGAGATCAAAGAATCATCAATAAGTTATCCACAATAAGTTATCCAATGCATTCCTTATCCTTATCTATTGTGACCTTCTTTCACCATTCTTCAGATGTCTCGATAATGATAACTTACAATATAAGTACTGTCAAACTAATAAGAAACTAGTTGACCTCAATGACAACATAATACTGATTTAACATATTGTATATCTATACAACTAATTTTCATGTGATCTTCAATCATTGTTTCAACAATCTCTCCAATCAGTTGTAAATTAGTTGTAGGTTCAACAATCTCTCCCTTTGGCATTGATGGCAACTCAAATAATATGAATGTACCAAACATATACTCTACAACTCTGTCTGTCATAAGCTCTCCCTTAGATAGTTCATCCTTAACTCTTCCTGTTCAATATTCTCACCCTTTGTCTTTACAGTACAGATTCTCTTCCTTTCGCTCATTCATATTTTCCTGACAACAATGCCAAATGAACAAAATAAACAAACATTAGTCTTGTCCAAACCTCTTCATTGTATATCAGTATACTAATATCTCCATCTATTCTTCAAACTTAATCACAACCTTGAACTTAATCAAAGTGCGATCTATGCTAGCATCAACATGAGTTAGCTTTTGATATAATAGGTTGATGCAGCATTCCAGATCACCTTAGTGACCAATAGATAGGGGACGGACCCCAAGTCTATTCCTCAAGTATTCAAAAGTGTCTTTCAGTAGAGGCTTTGTAAAAATGTCTGCAAGTTGTTCTTTTGATGTAACAAACTCCAGTTTAACTTGCTTTTCCTGCACTTGTTCCCTTAATTAATGATACTTAATTGATATATGCTTTGTTTTTTAGTGCATTACCCGATTCTTTGATATGTTTATAGCACTAGTGTTGTCACAATATATAGTCACTGGATCAGTGATCACCTCATTCATACCTTCCAACACTTGCTTGATATAGGCTATATTGGAGCAGTTTGTTGTAGCAGCAACATATTCAGCTTCAGCTATTGACTGAGAAATACAACTTTTCTTCTTGCTTGTCCAAGTTACAAGTCTGTCTCCAAAGAAAAATGCTCCTCCAGTTGTACTATTTTTGTCATCCACATTACCAGCCCAGTCAGCATCGCTATACACTTTTAGTTCAAACTTTCCATCTCTTGAATACCATAAACCATAATCTTCTATCTTCTTAAGATATCTCAATATCCTTTTTTTTGCTATCATATGTGATTCTCTGGGATTTGTAGAGAATCTTGCAACTATTCCAACAACATGAGCTATATCCAGTCTACTGTGAACTACATACATCAGCTTACCAATCATGGATCGGTAAAGTGTTTGATTTACCTCAGTAGTCTCATCTTCTTATGTCAACTTACATCTGGTAGCCATCAGTGTTCCCATTGGTTTTGCATCTTCCATGCCGAATTTCTTCAATACCTCCTTTATGTATTTTGATTGAGTGATGAAGATTCCATCACTATGCTGAATCACATGTAGTCCTAGAAAGAACTTAATCTCTCCAAACATAGACATTTCAAATTCCTTTTGCATCTCATCAGAAAATGCTTTACATACAATATCTCTACCTCCAAAAATTATATCATCAACAAATATTTCAGCTATGATAATAGTATCATCAGTGTTACCTTTCATAAACAAATTACTATTATCACTTGTTCTGATAAAGCCAATACTTAACAGATAGGTGTGCAACCTTTCATACCATGCTCTCAGTGCTTGTTTTAGTCCATACAATGCTTTGTGCAGTCTACAAACCATCTCTCAGTTGTCTGGATCTTCAAATCCTTCAGGCTGTTCAATGTAGACCTCCTCTCCAAGTATTCCATTCAAGAAAGCAGACTTGACATCCATTTGGTATACCTTAAATTTCTTATGTGTAGCATATGCCAGTAACATTCTGACACCCTCAAGTCTTACAACAGGTGCAAATGTTTCACCATAGTCAATTCCTTCTTCTTGCGCATATCCTTTACATACAAGTCTTGCTTTATTTATTGTCACTTCTCCATTTTCATTCAGCTTATTTCTGAAAATCCATTTAGTACCAATAACATTTTTATCTTTAGGTTAGGGTACTAAGGTCCAAGTCTTATTCTTTTCTATTTTCTCAATCTCTTCAGTCATTTCTTTGACCCATTCTTCATTATCCAAAGCAACTTGTACATTCTTAGGTTCAAATTCAGAAACTAAGCAAGTACCTTGTCTTGTTTTGCTTCTTGTTTGCATTCTAGCATCTTTGTTTCCAATAATCTGACCTTCTGGATGATGTCTTCTGAAAAATCTTGCCAGTATCCTAGATCTTCTATCTTGTGCATCCTATTGTGTATTCTGTTGTGCATTCTATTCTAGTTCATTAGCTTGCTCGAGAGCTCCTCCTTGATCATCGGTATGTTCTATCGATTCTGTCAGTTGTGGTACATTATTTATCTGATGGACGGTTGCAGTAGTTTGTGGTGTCCTCGGTTGAAACTCAGGAAACTCATAGTAAGTGAACTATCTGTAATCTTCTGGTTGCTTCATCTGCTCACCTGTGATCTTATCATCATGTTCATCAACACGAACATTCACACTTTCAACAATTTTATTATTCACCTTGTTCAGACATTTGTAAGCTTTTCTTTGGGCAAAATATCCTAAAAATATTCCTTCATCTCCTTTGGAATCAAACTTACCATTCCTATCATTTTTCAGAATAAAACACTTACTTCCAAAGATTCTAAAGTAACTTACATTGGGCTTGTGTCCAAACCAAAGTTCATATGGTGTTCGGTTGGTGTATTTCTTCAACTGTACTCAGTTAAGCACATAGACTACAGTGCTTACAGATTCTCTCCAAAATTTTTGAGCGACATTCTTTTGTATCATCAGTGTCCTAGCACAATCAATTATTGATTTGTTTCTTCTCTCAGCAATACCATTCTGTTGTGGGGTTCTTAGTGCTGACACTTGCCTTTGGATTCCATGCTCATTACAGAAGTTAGTAAATTGACAAGATATAAATTCACCACCTCTATCTGATCTAAGACATTTGATTTCCTTTCCAGTTTCCTTTTCAACTTTAGCCTTATACCATTTAAATAGTTTGAAAGCTTCAAACTTTTCCTTCAAAAAGATCACAGTCATCAATCTAGTGTAATCATCAACACAGAGAATAAAGTATCTATCACCCTAATAGCTTTGAGTTCTCATAGGTCCACATAAGTCAGTATGAACCAACTCAAGAATCTTCTTTGTTGAGAAGTCCTTACTCTTAAAACTAGATTTGGTCATTTTCCCTTTCTGACATTCATTGCATAAAGTATGATCAGGCTTAGATAAGTTAGGTAAACCTCTAACTCTCTTCTTTTTACTAATTTTGATCATATTATCAAAGTTTACATGACATAATCTCTTGTGCCATAGCCAAGCATCTTCATCTTTCATAAGTAGGCAAGAAGACTCATCAATATCAAGTTGAAAAAGATTACCTCTAGTTTGAGTACCAGTCCCAACAAGTCTTCCATCATTTTCATAGATTTTCACCTTTTTATTTTCAAACACCAGTTTGTGGCCTGAAATGTTTAGTTGTGCCACACTCAACAGATTGTAATTCAGTCCATATACCCAATAAGCATTCTCAAATTTTATTCTATCATTAATTACAAGGGTACCTTTACCTTTCACAGTGCATGGGGCATCATTTCCCATTCTTACAGATCCACCATTATATTCAACTAATTCATAAAATTTATCTACATCACCTATCATATGATGTGTGCAGCCACTGTCAATGATCCATGTTTCATTCTTGCTTATCCATGAGATTAGGGCAGATTCATCTTGGTTTTCATCTTCTTCTGAATCTTCCTTCACTGCAACAAACAATACCTCTTCATCATTAGAATCAAACTTAGAGTTAGTATTTTCAGCTATATAACAAGCCTTTTTACCTTTTCCCTTTTGGTCATTTCTATTACTGTGTCGGTAGCTTCTGTTAACTCTCCTCCCATAACTTCCTTTAGATTTATCTCTCAGTTCATCATCATCATTTCTTTTCTGAGGACATCTAGCGGCAATATGACCTACTTCCTTACAATTAAAGCATGCCAAGGGTAACTTACCTCTATATCTCCCTTTACCTTTCGGTAATCTTCTATCCATTAATGCTTCAAGCTCATCAAGGTCATCATCAGTATCAACATCATTATTATTTCTATTTTTCTTGCTAGATTTCCCAATCTTTAGAGAAGACATGAAAGTAAACTTAACAGAAGGTACAACACTGTTATCAAAATTGTTCAACTCAAAATTAGTAAGCTTACTGACCAAAGTATCAAGTGTAAGATTGGATGTGTCTCGGTTCTCATGAATTGCCGATACTCTGATTGCATAGATAGGTAGCAGGGTTCTGACGATTTTGCTGATTATAGTCTCTTCTTCAATTACTACATCAGAAGCTCGTATAGCATAAACAACCTATTTAATTCTATTTGAATATTCAGCAATATTTTCTCCTTCTTTCATTCTCATTTCATCAAATTTACCTCTTAAGCTTTCTGCTCTAGCTCTTTTGACAGATGTGTTACCACTGTATACTTGCTCTAATCTATCCCACATTGCCTTAGCAGTAGTCAATCCTTTGATTTCTTCAAATTCAGCATCGGTACAGCCAGCAGCAAGTTCCATCATTGCTATGTTGTGATCATGCTTTTCTTTTAGTTGTTCCACAATCAAAGGACCAGTTGGTTCGCTGTAGCCAATTTTCATAAAATGTAGTGCATCTCCACCAATTCCAACTATATGCAATTTCATTCTTTGTTGTCATACTGAGAAGTTGTCTTTGTTCAGTCTAGGCACTTCCCTCTTACTCATTTTGTGATCTTTATGATCAAGTCCTTAAAACTCTGTTTCAAGCAACCAAACAGCTCTTATACCAATTGTTAGAATAACTGAGAGGGGGGGTGAATCAATTATCCAAGTCCCAAAACAAAAATGAGTAATCCAAAAATATTGTTTCTCTAATTTCTGTCAGTCGGTAAACATATATATGATTCACTGTCAGTGTTTTTACTGATCTTCAGTTAAAGCTCTTTAGTAGTTACCGATCAAATCAAATAGCTAAAATGTAAAGTATGATAATAAACAATCATCTCAATAAACACATAACATAATGATTTAACGTGGAAACCCTGTTAAGGGAAAAACCACCTAGGAACCGGAAACCCAAAAATTTCACTCTTCTGAAGTGAGGCCTGTGAGGACCCAACCCTGTTAAAGGTTACAATACACACTATTAGGTGTGACCTGGTTAGAGGATTTTGTACTAGAAGTTATCTTTCAATCTTATGTCACTCACTGTGCTGATTTACAGGATAACAATGTTTCACTTGTCAGAATGAAACACAAATAAGACTTAAAAGTCCACTCGATTAAGAGATTTTCACTATTTACAATTATTAGAAAGTAACAGTAGGTTGGTCTGCCTTAATACAACAAATTGCAGTTGTAGATCAGTGTTATGCTCAACAATGTTTTCTGATGAATATATCACTTCAGATCTAATATCAATATCACTTACAAACAATCAATTTTGTGCTTTGTGTAGCTCAATTTGTTCATTGTGTAGCTCGGTTTCTGTAGCTTGGTTCAGTAACCTGTTTGATTAGAAATGCATGAATGCCAGTTCATGTTCAGCTTTTGCAGTATCTCCTTTTTATTTTATTTTTCTTTAAATAAACATGTAAGCCATTTTATTTTCATCCATCAGATTTTGCCGCTTAATCATATCCACTGATTTTGCCACTTTAAACTTCCTCGGCTGATGTGTCACTAACACATTTCAATCTCCTTCATCAGATCTTCCTTTAATTTTGTTAGTTGTAGATCCTTGTAACAAACTTTGACTTTTCACCTTGAAATCATGTGAATCCAGCTCATCAGTTTTGTCATCAAATTGTCTAGTCGACAATATCATTAAATGCTTTTATGTTCTCCTCGGTTAACAAAGAAATGCCTCAGTAAACCTTCATCGGTTAAACTTGTGCTCGGTATACAACACATTGCATTGGTGTATATTGTTGTCAGTGTTTACACTAAGGATCTCAGTAAACATTAAACTATTCTCTTTTACTGACCAACACTACTTTGTGTCTTTTAGTTCCTTTCTCCACAATAGATGAATACAACATACTAAAGTCAATATAATGAGATCAAAGACTCATCAATAATTTATCCACAATAATTTATCCAATACATTCCTTATCCTTATCTACTGTGACCTTCTTTCACCATTCTTCAAATGTCTCGGTAATGATAACTTACAAGATAAGTACTGTCAAACTAATAAGAAACTAGTTGACATCAATGACAACATAATACTAATTTAACATATTGTATATCTATACAACTACTTTTCATGTGATCTTCAATCACTGTTTCAACAATCTCTCCAATCAGTTGTAAATCAGTTGTAGGTTCAACACCTCTCTCTAGTAAATTTGTGCAACATATGTTTCAATTATCAGTGTTCTAACATAATCAACAACTGATATGTTCCTTCTTTCAGCAATCCCATTTTGTTGAGGTGTTATCGGTGCACCTGCCTCTTTATTCCATGCTCATTAAAAAAGTTAGTAAACTCATGAGAAATGAATTCACCACCTCTATCTGACCTTAAGCATTTCAATTGTTGACCAGTTTCTTTTTCTACTTTTTCTTTGTACCACTTAATCATTTCAAAAGCTTCTGATTTTTCTTTTAAGAACATCACAAACATCATTCTAAAGAAATCATCAACAAATAAGATAAAATTTATATCTCCATAATAGCTCTAATTTCTCATTAGACCACATAAATTAGTATGAACCAAATCTAAAATTTCATTAGATGAGTATTATTTTCTCTTAAAACTAGACTTTATCATTTTACCCATTTGACATTGTTTGCACATCACTTGGTTGGGCTTCAATAAACTTGATAAACCTCTAACTTTCCTTTTCTTACTGATCTTTACCATGTTGTCAAAATTCACATGACATAACCTTTTGTGCCATAACCAAAAATCATCATTCTTAGCCAACAAATAAGAAGTTTCAACATTGTTCAGATAAAATAAGTTATCTCTGGATTGTTCACTAGTACTAATCAATTTTCTAGCATCATCATAGATTTTCACTTTTCCTTTCTCAAATGCAACTTGGTGACCTGTATGGTTCAGTTGTGCTACACTCAAAAGATTATAGTTAAATCCTTTTACCCAATAAGCATTTTCACATCTGATCTTGTTATTCGGCAATATAGATCATTTACCTTTCACTTGATAGGGTGTATTTTCATAGATCTACCATTATAATGTTCAAGATATTCAAATGTATCTTCATCACCAATCATATGATGTGTACATCCACTATCAATTATACATTTATCATTTTTACTTACTTTAGAAATAAGTGTTGTCTCTACATACCTTTCTTCTTCTTCAAAATCTTCCTTTAATGCCACAAACACCACTTCTATATCTTCATCAATTTCAGTTTTGCTGTTAATATCTTCTTCCACTAGGTAACATGCATTTTTGCCTTTATCTCTATAGTCTCAATTTTCTTTGTTTCCATGTTGTCAGTTGCCTCTATGATCTCGGTACTCTCCTCTATCATACTTTCTTTCATTTGGTCTTCCACTTGTCTTCTCATTATCATTCATGTCAGGACATCTTGTAGCAATATGACCAATCTTTTTACATTTAAAATATACCAAGGGTAACTTACCTCTATATTTGCCTTTGCCTTTCTGTAGCCTTCTATACATTAATGCTTCAAGTTCATCAAGCTCATCTTCTTCATCTTCAGTATCACTTCCATTTCTTATATGATTTTTACTACTTGATCTTATAGTGTTTAAAGATGACACAAATGTAGATTCTTCCTTAGATAAAAGATTGTTATCAAAGTTATTAAGCTCAAATGCAGTCGATCTACTGATCAAACTATCAAGGAAAATATTATTATCCAGAACTGCTCTCATTTCATGTATTGAAGAGACTCTAATAGCGTATGGAGGTAATAGTATCTTAGAATTTTACTTACTATGGTTTCCTATTCAATAAGTCCACTTGCACCTCAGATAACATTCACCACTTCCTTGAATCGGTTGGTGTACTGAGTAATGTTTTCACCTTCTTTCATCTTCATATCATTAAACTTTCTATTATCTTGTGGTGATTGATTAGGGAAGTAATGTACACTTTTCCCCCCATCCTCATTGGGGTAATGCCCCCAAATACTGTCAAGGGCGACAACCCATGACTGTTTGGGGGTTCAGGGGTAGAGCCCCAGAGATTTTTATTTTTATTTTTTTGGGGGGGGCTATTTTTTGACTATTTTTCGACTATTTTTGGGCCAACATTTTGTAACTGATTCTAACCCTATAGCGAAAAAATAAGCTTGTATAAAATTTCTTAGGGTTAGGTATTTTCATTATGTTATATGTTTTTATTAGCTTCTCGTGGCGGTATTGAGTTGTAAGGGATTGCAGATTGTAATAAGGTTTTAATCACTAGATAATAAGAATATTGGACTTGTTCTTGGTGGACATAGCCTAGGGATTGGTTGAACCATGTTAAATCTTTATTTCTCGTATTTTCTTCTGTGTGGTTTATTATTTTATGATATTGGTTATATTTGCATGTAACTGTTATTGATGTTATGTTAATCCTAACACTTTCCTCTTAAGCTTTTTTCCCTTGCCTTGAGCACATTCTGATCTCCTCCATGAACAAGTGTCAGTTTATCCCATATCTCTCTTGCAATTATACAATTCTTAATGTCTTCAAATTCAACATATGATAGAGAAGAAGAAATCTCAATCATCGTAGCATTATGCTCTTGTCTTTCTTTCATCTAGTTGACAGTCAAAGGACCAGTAGGAGTTATGAAATCATTTTCCATATAGTATAGTACAGAATCTCCAATTCCTAATAGATACAACTTCATCTTGATTTTCCATGTTGATAAATTATCTTTGTTCAACTTTGGCACCTCTCTCTTATACATCTTTAGATCTTTAACTTAAGTCCTTCAAACCTCTTCCTTTAAGTACTTGTGCTCTGATACCAATTGTTAAATAACTGAGAGGGGGGTGGATCAGTTAAGTCTAGTTATCCTATAGTCCCAATTAATCTCAGATGTACAAAACCAATTAAAAAATTTAACCTTAAATAGCTCGATAAACACTTGACTGTGTCTTTCTGATTCATTTGCCGGATAATAGATAAATTATCTAGTATATACCGATCAAACCAATAATTTTAATGTGTAAAGTAAAATAACAAATCATCAAATTCATACACATATAAGACTTGATTTTTAACATGCAAACCATGTTAGGGGAAAACCACCTAGGACTGGTACCCAAAATATTTTCATTCTTATGAAGTGAGCTTGGTTAAGAGCCAACCCTGTTAGAGGTTACAAAACACATTGTAAGGTGTGACCTTGTTAGAGGATTTATCACTAACAGTTCTCTATGACCATACATTCACTTGGGTTAACAAGAAAACAAGCAACATTCATTTAATGTCATAATGAAATAACAAAGACTATTAAGTCCCACTTGGTTAAGAGATTTTTTCTGTAGAAATGGTTAGAATGCAACAGTAAATGACCTAATTCAAATGCAACTTCCTTTTTTAGATATTTAGATCTATGCTAAGCTCAATATACCTTTGGCCATCATAATCTCTTCAATTTCCTTTTATCCTCCAACTTTGTTCTGCTCAGTTAATCTCCTTCTGACATTCGGTGTTGTCTATAGAATTACTCAGTTCTTACTTCAACCTGTCTGACTAGCTTCACATGAATACAATCTTATCCTCAGGCACATAACTCTTTGAATCTCTTGTCTCCTTATATAGACATGATAAACCATTTTCTTCTCAACCATATATTTTTCCTCTTAATCTCCTTCATTGATTTTTCTGCTTTAACCTTCCTTGGAACTTGTGCCTTAATACGTTTTCAATCTTCATCATCTGATCAATATTGATTTTTTTCAGTCATAGATCTTCATAAAAAACTTTGTCTTTATCCTCAGAATCATCCATATTAATCTAGCTCATCATCTCATGTCGAAAATCATATGTTCCTCCTTATTTCTCCCACTTGGTCAATATTGTGATGTGTCAATGACTTCCTACTTGGTTAATACCACATTCAGTGTACACTACATGTGCTCATTGTATACTTCATCTTCTCGGTGTACACTAAGTTCTTCATATACCGACCACATAAAGTTTTACATTCTTGATCTTCAATACTTACTAGAATCATGTAAGCCAATCAAATCACTATCCAACTATCATAGACTCATCAATAAGTTACCCAATGAATACCATATTCATATCTTACTCATACATCTCATCTTCAATTTAATATCTCAATCCTTCACCAATATTATATTCTTTAGATGTTTGCAACTATTGTGATAAGTACAAACAAAACTAGTTGACATCAATGAAAATATAATAATTGATCTAATGTCTGAAATATACATTAGTAGTTTCATGATCATCTTCACATTTTGTTCTCCAAGTAGTTAATCAGTTGTAGTATAACAATGACACCTTTGAGGGATCAATCTTCTCATATATAATAAATGTGGTGAAAATTTGATGTGATGAAGGGGTCTAGGTAGGGGGATGTGCATCATCATCAACTATAGTCTTCTGAAGAGCTATAGGTGGTGTAGGAATATCCTCCTATCTCTGTACACCCAGAGAACTTGATCCAGTAGATGGTCGCAAAAGAATATGGGTGACATGTGATGAGATACCATTGAGAGGAATCCCAGTGACTTCCTATAAAGCTTGATACACATAAAGTAGATCACTAGATAAACATGTGCACATACGACACAAAGAATCCACCCCTGATAAAGTTGCAACCTCAAGGGGAGATGGTATGTCTGTTATCTACTATGGATTTTCACTAGATGATGCATCATGTGTAGGTGTAGGAATGGTAGTATGTGAATGTAACATGTATCTCCCGTAGTGGTCAAATGACATTTCATGAACCTGTGTCTCGATACTCATGAGACTACAATACACATCCCTGATGATGTCTTCTGGTACCCTCTCTCCTACAGTTGTCATTTCCAAACCTTTTAGCATAACCAAAAGGTTTGGACCCACCTTTTCTTTCTTATTAGCAGGTGTAGGGGAATCAACTAACCTAAATCTATTTGAGAAATGCCCCCTCCCCTACCCAACATAACCTGGAAAATCTATGTAATCCACCTCATAATGCAAATGAAATTTTGCAAATAATTGTTTATAGAACTATAGTGGAATCTCATCCTTCTGAGGCCACCTATGATGAGTATCCAACTAGCGAGGATATATAAATGGTGAAACAAGGTCATTTGTACACCTAGTAACCATATAACCTCTAACCCGAGCCTTGTCTATGTAATGTGGAAACATGGTCTTCACCATAGGGTGGAGATCTCATATTCAATTTGTGTGTACTTCATAGTGCCAGTAATGCTATGAGACAGAGAAGTGTAGAAAGTATCAATGTTGATTGTATCATAGGGGTTGTATGATTCAACTATTTGAATCATACAGACCAACTCCTCTCTAATAATATTCACCCTATCCCTATTAAGGAGGGTGGTGGATGTCTCAATGGTATAATCAAGAACCTTGATTGAGCGAGTCAATCTAGGAATAGTATCAACAAATATATATACACACACATGCATACACATATGTACAATGTTTTAAAAAGCAATCTAATTTAAAGAACATGTACATTATGATCATCTACTTTGTAAAAATGATATATGAATAATTTATACATATATTTAAGAAACATGGTCCAAAAAAATGAATGATATTTGAAGTATGTTTAACTAGGTTAATTGTATTCAAGACTAGGTTAACTAGGTTTGAAGTATGGCTAACTAGGAACTATGTGTAGTTATGTTTTTATGTAACATTTTTGGGGAATATTTTTCTAATGTTTCAAATGATCAATTGTTTGTTACATTTTACATTAACAAAATTTATATGTAGATTTAATCTAAACATGACAAAAAAAAATGAATGATATTTATAATTTAAGCATATTTATTCATGTGTGTATACACAAACTACATTTATATAACTCACACGAATAAAACATAAATGCATGGTTAGTTATTCTAGGTTAACTAGGTTTGAAGTATGGTTAACTAGGTTAACTCATATTTCACTAGGTTAATTAGGCTAAGTAGGTTTGAAGTATGGTTGATTAGGTTAACTAAGTTTGACTAGGTTAACTATGTTTGTTCAAGTATGGTTAAATAGGTTATGTAAGTCTGACTAGGTTAACTAGGTTTAAAATATGGTTAACTAGGGTTAAAAGTAATTTTGACTAGGTTTGAAGTATGGTTAACTACGTTAACTAAATTTGAATGAGTTAGCTAAGGTTAACTAGGTTAACTAAATTTGAGTAAGTTAACTAAGGTTAACTAGATTAACTATGGTTAACTAGGTCAACTAGATTTCAAGTATGGTTAACTAATAGTAACTATGTTAAGTAGGGTTAATTAAGTTTGACTAAGTTAACTACATGTTAATTAAGGTTAATTAGATTAACTAGGTTTACTAAGTTAACTATATGTCATAGTCGAGATGTGATGTACACCGAGCTGTAATTGAATGGTTACAACAAAATTTCAAGGTCGATTGGATTAAGATAGTTTTGAGCAGAGTACACGACATGAAAATTTGGCTAGAGGATGGACTAGTCCAAATCACCAAAGATATGATTCACTGGGTAACTGGATACCCTAAACTCCCTGGTAAGAAAATAATGAGATGTCAAAGCAAGGAGGAGATTCAGGAAAACACTCAGGTAGTATGGAATAAGCGTGAAATGACAATCTCTACTATCACTGATCCAGAGATTGAGTTTGTAGTGAGGGTAATTGCTCACAAATTCTATCAGTCTAGTCAGTTGGACAGCATCCCATGCATGGCAGTGGACCAAGCTTGGAAAATCATCAAGAAGGATCATACCTATGACCTTGCCGAAAACCTTACTTCTATATGGAAAGTGAGGAATTCTATGTGTAAGTTTGGTTCCTTACTTATTTGTCTATTCTTCTATATTCAGAAAAGTTTTCCTACTATTGGTGGAGTAGTCTGGGATAAGAATGGGCCAATCACAGTTAAAATTAATGAGTTTATTAGTCAAATAGGAGAGAATTTTGAGGGTGTGATGAAAAACTACTTTGTAGAATTCAAGAAGAAAATGAGGAAGAGAAGTAGGATTCATGTATCGCTAGTTGAGAAGTACAAACAAGACATTTCTTTCTTAGTAGATACCGACTTCACATATGCTCAAGCTATTATACCGAGGGTATCATGGTTAATGCCATTACCTTATGAGGTTAATATTGATGATACCATAGTGGCAATCACAGCCTTGTTAGATGAGGAAGTTGATAATAAGGCTACCTATTTTGGAACTTATGAGGGGGCTAAGGCTAAAATAACCATGGGATTGAAGTCTACTACCCTAGAAAGGAAGAGGTAAAAGATAGTAAAGAACCTAAAGAAAATGATAGGAGAGAGAGAGAGGTAGATGCACCTCTAGAACTAACACAAGGTCTAGGAGAAGACAAATTAAGTGAATCCAATGAAAGTGAAGAAGAGGAGAAGATAGTGGAGAAGAAAGGAAAGAAGGCAGTAATTGTTGATCCTGCAAGAAAGACATTACCAAAACCTAAGGCTATTTCATCACCTATTTTTAGGCCAAGGACAAGGGTAGCCTCTATAGTTGTAGCTGCTGAGCCACAAAAGAAAACCCCTGCATCAGGGAAAAGGAAAATTGTTCAACCTAGGGTAGTGCTGAGGCAGATAAGGAAGAAGCCTAGGAGGAAACTAATTTTGGAGAAAGATGATGAGGAAATAGAGACTGACAAAGAAATAAAGAAGAAGTCACAAGTACAAATAAAAACACTGACTATGGATGAAATATGCCACAACATCAAGAGCTCTGTTGGTTTAGCATGATTCAAGCAAGTAAGATTTGAGAAGATGAGCATAGAGAACAAAGAGAAAATTGAAGATGTTATGCTGGAAATGCTTTGTACATTCAAGATGGTACCACTTAAAATGGCTAATTCAATTCCCAATGAGCTATATCAAAAAATTGCACAGGAATTTTCCCTTGTGACCAAGAAGTAGATAAGGGAAATTACTTTAGCTCAAGTCTCACCAGACCTTCCCATCACAAGAATTTAGGAAATAATAGAGTAGTACAGGAATAGATTTGTTCCTAAACTCAGGGCATATTCTATCCTTCAACACAAGGTTGAGGATATTGTTCATAAAAGTCTTAGGACTTGGAAGATTATTTTTGGTTTATTAGTTGATAAAAGTACACCATAGAAAGCTAGCACATCTAAGGGTGTTGAGCTAGATGATAAAGAGGATGCGAATGAGCCACATATTCAGGATGAAGAAGCTCCCAAGGAAGAGAAATGTCAGAAGTTAGCTACAATAACTATTGTTGACATCACTAAGGATTTTAGAATAACTGAGAGGGGGGTGAATTAGTTATCCACGGTCCCAAATATAAAATGTATATCCAAAAACAATTTAAACAAATTTTTGCAGCTTGGTAACATAGAATAGTAAATTATCTGTGCTTTTACCGATTACTAGTTAATAACTTATAGTAACTACCAATCAAATCAAATATACAACATGTAAAGTATGATATCCAACAATCATCACAATCAACACATAACACAAGAGATTTAACATGGAAACCCTATAAAGGGAAAAACCACCTGGGACCAGTAACCCAAAATTGTTCACTCTTCTGAAGTGAGATCGGTGAAGAGCCAACCCTGTTAAAGGTTAAAAAACACATTGCAAGTTGTGACCTTGTTAGAGGATTTAACACTAACCATTATCATCCAACCAGCATTCACTATGGGGTTGACAGGATAACAAATGTACATTCTATGAATGACATTACAAGATTTTCTAGTCTACTCGGTTAAGAGATTTATCTGATTACAATGGTTAAACTGTAATAGCAGGTGATATGATTACAATACAACTTCTTTTGCAGATGTACAAATCTATATTATGCTCATTCAAATCCTCTGATCAATATATCAATTATGTTCAACAATATTCAGTAACTTATTGTCTCTCGGTTATAGCTTTCTGACAGTTAGTAATCTCTGTAGTTTTGTTCTCCTTAACCAGTTTGATCAGGCATACATGAAGCTTGTTCACACGATATCTCTGCACTATTCTTTCCTCCAGCATAAGTTTCATTGTGAAACCCTAGTCTCTTAAATAGACAAGTAAACTATTTTCTTCTCATCCATCAGATTTTGCCGCTTAATCTCCTTCATTGATTTTTCTACTTAAACCTTCCTCAGTTGATGTGTTAGTAACATGTTTCAATTATGTCCTTTAGATGTTCCTTGAATTTTTCTAGCCGTTGATCTCGTAACAAACTTTATCTTTCCACTCCAATCACAGGTGCTTTCCATCTCATCAATTTTTTCGGATAAACTAATCATTTAGTTCTTTTGTTCATTCTCGGTTAACAAAGAAATGTGTCAGTGAACACAAGCTCAGTTTATAATATTCTCGGTATACACTGCACTACTCGGTGTATACTGAAATGCTTCATTAACTGACCACACTACTTTGTAACATTTTTCTCCCAACTTCATAATAGATTAATGTAACATAATCAAGTCAAAAATATGAAGTCATAGACTCATCAATAAGTTACCAAGAGTATTCCTTATCCTCATCTGTCATAACCATCTTCCTCAATGTAGATATCTCAGTTCTTCATCTCTCTCTTCTCTTATACATATGTGTTAGATATTTGCAACTCCATGATAAGTACTGTCAAAACTAGTTGACATCAATGACAACATAAAACTTATTCAATTATCTTACATAATAGTTCAGTTCTCGGTGATCTCTAATCACTTGCAGTTCTTCAATCATGTTCTCAATCAGTTGTAGTCCATCAAAGGATACCCTAGTGAATAATCAGGTATTGACCAAGGAGGAAATACAAGCCCAGGAAACAAAGAATACATCCTTGTCGGGTAGTAACACTATGCTATTACAAGTCATGGACTATCCACAAATTGAGGGCACATCAACTGTTAACACTACCACTGCCAATCCTCAAGTTGTTACAGTTGACATGCTAGCTAGTATTAGCACTACTGAGGAATAGGACCAGTTGGCAACTACACTTCAGTCTACATCTGCCAAGGAAACATAGAAAGAGATAGAAAATTAGTCTGCATAAGTGATTGTAAATCCTCATGTGGAGGATAAGGGAAAAGAAGAGAAGGAGACAAAAAAAGAAATTTGTGTTCAAGATCCTAAGGAACAAGAAGCAATAAAAGCTCTTGTACAGATGCCAAGTGGGACTACACTGAAGAAGAAGGCACAAAAAAAGAAGGTGAAATCACCTACACCACAGGTAACACTTGACAAAGTTATTGTGATTCTGAAATGGGACATAGATAACTTATCATATGAATAGATGAAGATATTGCAAGATTTACTAAAGAAGAAAAGTAGGTAGGAATAATTGAGAAGGGAACATCAGCAAAAGCAAGTTCTTCATGAGATAAAAGGTATATTCATTGATGCTTTTGACATGACTGATGTTAGTGACTCTGACCCCATACTGGAACAACTTGTGCACATAGTCAAGAAAGTGACAAATGAAGAAAGCGAAGAAAATGATAAGTTGTTGTAGTGGTCAGAAAGAAAATTTGAGACAAAGGTACTGAATAAGGTCTCTACCGAGATAGTAGTGAAGCAGGTAGAACTTTCTACCTTAATATCTTATTCAGAAGGAGTTGTACTCAATGCACGGTCTTCGTACAAGAAATTATCTGATGTAGAATTATTCACAAAGGATAATTAGGAGCTCGTAGACAAGCTACATTTAGAGATAAAATCTACAGGTCATTCATTGGACTTGGATGCAAGTTCCAGCTCTATACACTATACCAAGCTTCTACATGCACAAGGAAGGATAGTCGAGTTGTTAGCTTGTGGTGGCTAATCAGGAAAGTACTGTACACTTTTCCTCTTGCCAAATTTTTTTGGGGCTAACATATCTTTTGGCTAATTCTGGGTTGACATGTTCTAACTCATTCTAACCCTAAAGTGGAAAAATATTGTATAATATGGCTTAGGGTTAGGGTTTTCATAATGTATGGTTTTAGTACTTGTGATAGAATTGAGTTGTAAGGGATTACAGATTGTAATCAGGTTGTAATCATTGGATAATAAAATATTGGACTCATTGTTGGTGGACGTAGCCCAGGGATTGGGTGAACCATGTTAAATCTTTGTGTCTTGTGTTCTCTTCTATGTAGTTTATTATTTTTCTGATATTGGTTATATTTGCATGTATCTATTATTTATGCCTCATTATTCCTAACACGAGTTAATGGCTAATGATGGTAAGATAAGAGCTCACTTACTCTCTATTCAAACAATGTTGACACCTCATCTAGAGGTCATACAAAGAGAGTTAGCTAAGGCAAAGGAATTAGTACAGAAAGATCCTCATCTTTCCACTACCGAGAGCTTAGTTGATCTAGCTACTGAGCTAGAAGTAAAATCAGAAGCTTTGAAGATTGCCACATTTGGTTGGGACTCTGCATTGCACATGGTTATGATGCTTCACAAACCACTTCTAGAGAAATATTACAAGATCCCTACCAATGAAGAACTTAAAGTGACAAAAACAAGGGGGAAATAATAGAATGATATGTTAAGTCACAAAGGGAGGCAACAGAATCAAAGAGTAGAAGCAGAACCGAATGGTATGACATACTCAGTTTTTTATATATATGTATTAGAGTGTATGTCATGTAAAGAAGTCTGATATGTACAAATGTAAATCTTTTTTTTTGTAAGACCAAGTTAATTTTTAGGGGGAGTATTCTGTATACTTCTATTAGTACTAAAGTACTCTTGTAAATGTAATATAAATGTCATGACAAAGTGTTTTTTCCACTAATGTCAAAGGGGGAGATTGTTGATCCCTATAGTTTTGTTGTCTATTAGTGTCTTACACTTAGTCATTTTCTAGGCAATGTTGGTCGGTCATCACTGTGACCGAGTCATCATGTATAGGCCGAGTCATGTATTGTACATTTATCAAGCAGTAGTCACTGCTGAGTAAATCAGTGGTCACTGAGTACTTTTTTATTAGCCGAGTTAGCTTTTGCCAAGCTATGTAAAGAAGAATATGCTGAGCACTAGAATATAGTAAATAGTATATGTCAAGTGCCAAAGACATCCAATGCCAAGCAAGCCAGAATTAATAGATGTGTTTGTTATGGCACAAACACTTAGGTAAACCGTTTTGGCCGACATCTAAATTTTGTTTACTGTTTATTGAGGAAATCTTGA